>VZTR01010145.1:277439-368977 GCA_013400775.1 Chaetops frenatus | reverse complement strand
GGCGGCGGCCGGCGGAGCTCCGCGCTGCGCCTCTCTCCGCGCCCGCGGGGCCAAGCGGACGGGAGCGGCGGCGGGGCCGGGACGGACAGCGAGACCGGGGTAGGGAAGGAGCGGTGGCCTGGCGGGGATAGCCCCTGGCGGGGACCGTGGCACTTGTGCCCAGCGAGCCGGGCTCGCCCCGCCCCCGGCGGCGGCAGCGCTTAAGGGCGAGCGGGGCGGCGGGCGAGAACGCCGCTCCCCCGGCAGACCGGCTGCCCACCTGTGCGTGTGCCCGCCTGTGGCCGCGGAGAGCAGGGCTGGCCGCGGGGAGCCGCGCAGGCAGGCTGCGCTGAGCTGAGCTGAGCTGAGCTGAGCTGCGCTAAGCTGCGCTGTGCTGAGCTGAGCTGAGCTGCTCCGCTCCGTCGGAGGAGTTCGCCGGGCACGCTCCGTTGGGCGCTCCCGAACGGCAGAGGTGCCTCTGGCTCTGGCGTGCCCCGTTCTCGATGTAGCTCAGTAACCGAGAGGCTTCAGCGGCAGTTTGTAATACGGGCTTTTAACGTCTGCCTTTTTTTTTTTCTTCTCTTACTATTTTTTTTTGTCCCCCTGCTTGGGAAGGTTTTGCTGTTAGGAATGTCCTGGGAGTAGAGATGGGAGATAAAGTGTAAAGCAACTTGCGGAATTAGTTTCTGAATTACAACATGTCTAAAAACTGGGTTTGTGCTTCAGCGACGGCACTGGGAACTTGAAGGCTTCAGTGCTGGTTAGGTTAAAGCTTTGAAACGTGGATTTGTGGGAGCAGAATTGTTTACAGGATGCTAGGACATTGTTTTGAAAATAAATGTTTAAAAATGGAGTGCGATTATGATCTCAAAACGCTCCAGTTTCAGTATTTCACTTTTGACTGTGGCTGGGCTGGTTAAAGACTGTCATTCTTGGAGTTTGTTGCAAAAATATTCGTTTAGCGTAGTTTAACCACCAGATTTGTTTGTATTGTTTATCTTACTATATGTACATAACCATTATATATTTTATACATTATTTTCTATATATTATGCATGCAGAGACTTACAATTTCCTGTAGGCTATATTTACATTGTGTAATGCATGCAGATAATTGTTTTACCCTGTGAGTGATGAGCTTAAAATGTGATGCCATATCATATCACTCAGAAAAGTGGAAAATTAGATTTGTACCACAGACTAATATTATGGAATTTCTGCTTCAAATGCCATTTGAACAGTGGTATGCCTTTTACAGCGTTGTGTATATTTGTTTTTAATATTGCAGATGCCTTTTGATTGCGAGACTGCTGAAATGCTTTGAGGGCTGCGTCTCCTTTCCTAACCATGAACAGTTCAAAATCACCAGGGCTGGCTGGATTTGGAGTCTTGAAAAACACAACGTGCCACACGGAGAAAAAGATTTCAGTTTTCTTTTCAATAATCTTCATGACAGCGGGAATTTTGTCCAACAGTCTTGCAATTGTAATTCTCATGAAGGCATACCAGAGATTCAGACAGAAATCAAAAGCCTCCTTTTTGCTTCTTGCCAGTGGTTTGGTTGTCACAGATCTCTTCGGTCACCTCATCAATGGAGCCATTGCAGTGTTTGTGTATGCATCAGATAAAGACTGGATTCGATTTAACCAGTCCAACATTCTTTGCAGTGTTTTTGGCATCTGCATGGTTTTCTTTGGTTTGTGCCCGCTCTTCCTGGGCAGTGTGATGGCTGTGGAACGTTGCATTGGAGTCACTAAGCCAATATTCCACTCTACAAAAATGACTTCTAGACATGTGAAAATGATGTTGACTATGGTATGTCTGTTTGCTGTTCTTATAGCTTTGCTGCCTATTCTTAGGTTTAGAGCCTACCAAATTCAAGCATCGAGGACCTGGTGCTTCTATAAAACAGAACATGTTGAGGACTGGGAAGACAGATTTTATCTCTTACTTTTTTCTTGCCTTGGGTTCCTGGCCCTTGCTATTTCATTCCTGTGCAATGCTGTCACAGGAATTACCCTCTTAAGAGTCAAATTTAAAAGTCAACAAAGACAAGGCAGATCTCATCATTTTGAAATGATCATTCAGCTCTTGGCTATTATGTGTGTTTCTTGCATTTGCTGGAGCCCATTCCTGGTAAGAGCCTAATGTGTTTGCCAATGTTTAATGCACATCACTGTATAAAAGTTATACTTTTTTATCTCCAGGTTTTAAAGCACTTAAGTTGTGATAACAGCTCTACCCACTCAATGATATGAATTTTATAGCATATTGCCCATAATGTATGTACCTATGCATCTGGTAGTCATTCTCCACTTCTGATGAATAATACCCTAAGTTAAATATGTAGTGATTGTGAGGACTGTATTTCCAGCAGGTAGTGGTAGGAGAATTGTGGCTACAATTGTTCAGAACAAATATTGAGCTCTTCCAAAAATTCAGTGAAATCTAAGTTTGGGAAGTCATTTTACTCTGTACAATGTAAATATTTTTTTTATTTATGGAAGTCTGTTTGTTGTTATTTTAACAGTTTACTGCTACTTGCAAGCTGTGTTAGGGCAGATAGCAGTTAAGAACCTAAAAATCCTCCCCTCCATTATCAGGGTGTTAAGGGCTTTGCTCTAGGGTCCTGTTGAAAAACAGTGGTTGGCAGTGGGATGAAATCAGCATTTGGTTTAGACCTAGGCAAGCTGGGTTTGTAATGTGGACAGATGAGCAGCAGAGCTGCTGTGGGCAGGTGGTGTGGGACTGTCCCTGCTGTGACTCCCAGAGGGTCAGTGCCACTGCTGGTAGTGCCTGCTCTGTCAGTGAGCAGGGCCAAGGGAAGTGGGATTGTCATACGGGAAAGGATTTGACAGCTCCTGTTCTATCCTGGCACTATAATGCTGGTACTAGCTATGTCTCCTTTTAGTGTAGCAAACTTGTCTGAAGAAATTCAGGTTTTTTTTGCTAGGGTTAGGGTGTTTAAGTCTCAAGTCATATGAAATAGTAATTTCTTCACTAGAAACAGGGTCCAGTAGTTTTCCAGTGTATAAATGAGAGGCAGTTTTGGTTTGAGCTAACAAATACTGACATTTAAGTCTGAGATCTGTATCAGATCCATCTATATCTCATCTGCTCACAGCCTATGGTAGAGTCTGAAGTTACCTGAGTTGTAGATTAGATACTGATACTAACCCAGCTGCAGCAGTTTGGTATATCTGGCAGGTGGCTTTTAAGTAATCCAGTATCACAGGCTTCAAGGAGAATGTCTGAATATGAATGTCTGAAATCACTGAAATGCACAAAAACTTCACTTTTGTTCAAATCACAGAGAATTTTTCTAGTCTTGCTGTGCAGCATAGTTTAAATTCATGTTGGCTTCTGTCAGTGTTGTGGCTGCAATGTGTGGAGCATAAAGAAAGTTGTCAGAGCAGTAGAGCATGTTTTGTAGGGAACTTCTTTACTATTATTTCAGATACCATCTGAAGTTTGGGGCAAGCCACAGAATGGTTTTCAGGAAAAGCATTTCAAGTGCTAACTTTATTTTCCTGCATTATTATCCTCTGGTGACATTTATTTTCATTTAAAATAGTTGTCCTTAAAAGTAGGGATTAATTTGGTTTTTAAAAACCCTTGGGTTTCAGAACTATAAACTTTTTAGTTCAAAAGAGATACTTCATTTATTCAACACATTAAGGAACACTTAATTGCAACTACTATGGTTGTTTTTTCTTCGATGTTGGTAATTTTGTTATGCCATTCAATTTTAATTATGATATATATTAAATATATTTAAAATTATAATTTTAGAAATCCTAATCTAATGAAACCAAATGAAATCCTAATCTAATGAAACCTAAATCTAATGAAACCACAGCACTACTTTTGTTAAAATACTTAACTTCATCTAAGTTGTAGTTGAAGCTGAATTATTAGTCTAGCAGGAATTTTTTTTCTGACCCTGTTTGGAGTTTGGTGTTTGCATCAGCTTAAGATACAGGCCACTAAATGACTTCTTGCTTAATTCTGTACTTGGAATTTCTTGGGACTGTGCTGCAGAGGGGAGTTGGTACATAAGGAATTCTAGTTCATTGGGTGGCAAATCTGGTGGTGCTTTCTGTGCATGCCAGACTTGTGATGCTTTGCCTCTGGATCTCTTTTGAAACGAGATGAGCCAAGCTTACACCATAATCAGCCTGGCATTATGGAAAATAGTTCTGCAACATCGACAAATTTGGTTTAGAAAAGAAGAGTATTTTTTTAAAAAAGAAATTTAGTGTAAGGTGGGATTAAGTTCTTGAAACAAAGCTTCAAGGAAGTGAACAATCAGTGTGTTTTAGACAGAGAATTTCACTGGGAAATGCAATGGAATGGGGTCTTCTATAGGTATTTCCTTTCTTAGCTGTTAGGATCACAGAGTTTCTATTTATTCTATTTATTAATTTGGTGATTTATTTACCCATTCCTTGTTTCGATAGCAGCAGAATACAAACAGAATTACAAGTGTGGTGTTAATTTAGCAAGATTTTTTGGCCTGCAGTTGAAGAAAGTTTTGTCAGGAATGTACTGCTACATTAAAGCAATCCAGGGTTTATCAAATAGTATGCTTTATGGTGAATTGCTGATTCAAACCTACTTGTCTGATGTATCAGGGCTTTTAATTTGTGAAAATAATTGTTTACATTTTATAAAGTAATCAGCAAATACCAAAATAAGTATTTCTTGACATAAATATGAGCAGATGTTGGTAGGTGAAAGTATCTGGAAAAGGACGTAAATACGTGCTTGTTCTGCGATCATTTGCTTCTTTAATTTTTTTCTCCAAGCTAAATCTAAAAGTCAGAATTTGAAGTCTGGTCTTTGAATTGTGAATTCTACCTACGTTCTCTGTCCTGAAGAGTATACAGAACAAAATGTTTCATTAGAGTCAATTGCCTCAAAGTAAACCAAAGCAACTAGAAACCAAACAAACTTCTGGAAGAGAAAGTGGAGGAAGGCAATGCATTTTATACCACATGTTATTTGCAGATACAAGAGTTTGGATTTATTTGGTGTGATTCCTCATCTGATGGGATGGGGGGTTTAATTTGTTTATTTCCTTTCTGTTTTCAATCTAGTCTGGTATGTTCATTGACATATGTATATGGCTGCCATAACTGAGTCTATCCAGTACTGTAATCCAACTGCAGATTTGCTTCATTATTAGATTTTAAATTAATTTTATTTTTCCAAGTGGAGTTAATATTCAGACTTTGTTACTGTCCTCTGATAAAATCACTTTCAGATGTCATTAGATTCACAAGAGCCTGGATTGTCCTTTATGGTGTCTGGTGTGGAACTGAACTTGACTCCTGCAGCTGCTCAGTGGTAGTGAAGTTGTTTTGATGCCTATTTATATATATGTGTAAATGTATATATAGCTAGCAGTTAATATTATAAATAATAATATCTAGTCTTGTAATCAATTACCACCTCTGTCTTAAGATTCCTGAAGATATGGAGCGTTTTTCAAAGGCAGAGCCCATGGCATGGCTCTTGTGGATCTCTGCCTGGGGCTCCTGGACAGGGACCTCCTTCTGATTTCTCTTTTTATCCTTTTGATTTCTTTCTTGAAGCTCTATCTCATCTGTTTTTCAAAATAAGCAGCTTTTTCAAGTTTTCTGCCACTATGAGCGAATCCTTCCCTAATGAAGTATGAGAATGAGAGGTGCTCCCTGCTTCTTCTGTTATGGGGGAACACTCATCTCCTTTTGAGGAGTTGAGAGTGGGAGAAAATTCACAAAAAACCCCAAACAAGTGAAATTCATGAGTTTTATGATAATATATGTAGTCAATGAGTTGCAGAGGCCCATTTGTTCTGACAGTCCAAATAATTTTGCTTTGTGATGGGTAATTCCAGGTAAATAAGTTCTGAAGACAGTAGCATCATCTGCTCTGTACAGTGTCAGCTTTCCTCATCCTTGTGAGAGCCTCAGCCCTTTGCTAAGGGTATGCCAATTTTGCTGGATGAATTTGGTCCCTAGGGGTTGGATTCCCAAAGCAAATAGTTGGGCGGGAGCATTTTGTGACAAGCACCTCTGATGAAATACATTGTTATATAAAGCTGGTTTTTGGCTGTGACTTGACATCTGGCCTGTCATGAAACAGCTTGGTTTGGAGTTGTGTTTGTATGAGCAAATTCTGACATCGGTATGTCGTACTCTGTAGGCCTCAAGGGATTAACATATTATAAAATGTGTTTTTTTGGAGTAGCAAAGAGAACTGCCTGTAACTATGGACAGGAGAGATTTGTTTCAGAGTGAATTTACAAAATCAAATTATGATACGGAGAAATTTCTAATCTTTTTCATGTGCGAAACAAAGTCTTAGCCTGAGAAAAATACTTTTACATTCAAATTTTTCTTGTTAAGATCATTTTCCATGCAGTTAACTGATTAATTTCATTCCAGTTTTACCTCCTCTCTACTGCAGAAAACTGCCATTCCTGGTTTTTTTGGAGAGAACTCTGTTTATTTCATATGAATAAATCAGCTCCTATTCAGTTGCTTTTTTTACTGCTTAGATTAATATTTATCAGTCCCTTCTCACCTAATCTCTTCTCTTTCCAATTTGTTATGCTAATGGTGTCTCCCTGAACTTGCTCTGACTTTTTCTTGTCCTCAGACTGTCTCATGCAGTGGGGCCTGATGGCTGCTCTTTGTGTTCAGCTTGTGATTTACTGAATCACCTCAACTCAGAAGCTGCTGGTGCTGGTCTGAGAGCTCCTTTCAGAGGATGTGCTCCTGCAGCTGCTGAGAAGGGCAGTGATGTGCTAACAGGGAGGCTTTTGTTGGAATGCCCTTACCCCATCCCACCCTGGCTGCTCCACCAGCTGTTCTGGGTGCAGAGACAGGCTCGTGGTTGGTGTGTGCTGAAGGAGGCCAGCTTGTTGCAGGTTTTACAGTGAGTAAGTTCTGGGCCATGTCCTTGTGAGCAGTGTAAGGTGGTTGGATGTACAAGGCAATCCTCTGTGTCTCATTTGAGTGTTTTTGCATGTGTAGCCATGTATACACTTTGCCAGGAGTTCACATCTGTATTACTCTTGAAGTCTCTCCCTCCATTCTTGTTTCCTGTCTTCTTTAATAAGGTGGCAGTTTACATTTCTGTTACACTGCCTTATGCTTATATGTGCAATGGGCATCATATATATATGAGCTTGTTGCTTTATTAATGCTCTTTGTATGCCTTCATTGCTGGCTGTATTGTCCCTACAACTGAAGAGTTACTGAAAAATTTATCCCTTGTGCTCTTGTGACTGGTGATTTCTCATAATCAGAAAGTGCAGCTGAGGAGAAGCAGGGAGATGTCCCAAGATGCAGGTCCCTGCTCTGCCAGTCAGGACTCAGATCTCATGGGGAGCTGCTCTGCAGAAGCATGTTATTATCTTACTCTTTATTAGTCAAAGCTGCAGCCACTGTGAGCTTGTGCCTGTCAACAGGGAGAGTGATCCTTTCTTTTGAAAAAGAATAAATTAGGCTTTTAATTTCAGTTGTGTGTTTCTGGAGAGTGAAGAAGGAGATACTCCTAAACATGTTCAGCTAACCTTGCAGCTTTGAATGCTGTCGTAAACTTTCAGAGGGGAAAGCAACACTTACCTGTCCCCTTCCAGGGCTCAGATTTTAAAGAAGATAATCAGTGATAATTATTATGCTTGTTCTGGCATTTGTCATTGAGTTCTTGCTAGAGTGTTTGTCTGCTGACACCACACAAAGACAGGATGCATTGTCAGCAGAAGTGTTTGATGTTGGGTGTGGGAACACCTCACACCCTGCCTGAGGTACAGGAGGTGACCTGTGGCAGGTCTCCCATGGGAGAACTCCTTGGACACTGTCAGTGCATCCCTCAGGCCCATGTTAGGAGCCCACTGCTGTCACAATGGTTTTAACAGATGAACCAGTTTCATGGGGAAAGGAAAAAAAGCTTTTTGCCAGCAGCAGGTCTGTTAGATACACCTCTTTATCTCTAGTCTGAAGCATCAATGCAGTGATAATTACTGTTGGCTATAGGTAGTTATTTCTCTTCCAGACCTTACTGTGTCAGAGGAGATCAGGAGTGTCAGTTTGAATGAATAAAATGCTCCCTAAGTTCCTCTGAAAAGAAAAAATCCTGGAGTTTGATCGTTTTTTTTGAGCTACATTAGACAAAGAGCTCTCGCTCCTATCATGGTCCTTTGATTGCTTGCTGAGTTTCTCAATACATCTATTAACTCTGTGAAAATTAAGTTACTGTTCTTGCTTGAGTTTCTCCCAGAGTCTGGTAACTCAAAGTTAAATTGCTGAAAGATTACTGCCATTGCTAATACTATGGCCCAAAAGGTATTTTGAAATACATAACTCATTTTATGGGTTAAGAGGAAAGAGAACACTCATTTTGACTGAAGTTTTTGTTAGTCTCAAGACAGAAGTTTCTTTCCAGCTTAGTTTCCCATGGAATAAGATTTATTCAGCGGCTCAGACAATTTGATTGTACTTTTGTTTGTGCCCATGAAAACACTCCTGGAAAGAATTTGCACGTGTTGGCACAGAGAGTAAGGAAGTTTAGTACAATGCATTGGAAAGTCCAATCCGCCTATTCAGATGCGTTTCTATGATACCAGAAACTTTGGATAAGATGTTCATACCTTTCTTAGTATTGCTGGTAGAGAACTTTCTGGAATTTTGTATTCTTGAGTGGCACAGCTGCCTAATTCAACCAGGTTAGATGAGAACTGGAATTACATTTATTTTAGACTATACCTGCCTAAAATGACACTGAATTTTAAGGGTACTGTTTTGGTGTTCAGAATTGGTCTGTTCCTATTTTCATATTTTACAGTACATAGAGATCTTACAGGCCTTATCCTTTCTGAGAAATATGAATCATTAAAAAAAATACTTTCATATGTGTGGGCCAGGGGATAATTTATCATAGAGTGCTTAGAAACTCTATAGTAATTGTGGCTATATTTGTAATTCAAGTGTTTACCTCCCTCTTGCAGAAGTCAGGGAGCTGAGATGGTCTCTCAACAGGAAAGTGCTGGAGGAGAAACAGGCAGTGGTAATGATGTGCACCAGGGAAGGAAGGAAGGCTGAGATTGACATACTGCCCTTTACCAGAGGTTACTGGGGAAGCATAAATATAGTTTTTGTTATCTATGTTTACTTGTGCTGTTTGGAAAAATTTACGTAAAGCCTTTTCTGTAAATGCAGTGCCATCAGAATACAATATGATTGTTTATTTTGGAGAGGAAAAGTAGGAGAGGCAGGTTTCCAGTCATGTGAGAACGTGGCATTTTCAGAATAATATGGTTCTGGTTTTCTTTCATAATTTTTTGCTTCCTGATTTTTAAATATAGTTGTTATATACAGAATTAAACCATGAAGATCTATAAATTGAAACACAATATTTTGTTTCAAATAGATATCAGTGACTTTCTCCGAAAATGATTTTATTTTTTTTTTTTGGTCAATTTTGAGTTTGCCATCTCAGGAAATCAAATTCTGAAAACTTCACCAAAATAAATTTGCCATTCATAACCTTACCTTGTTTATTTCACTTGGCTAAGTTTTTGGAATCTGTGTTTGATATTAAAAAGTAAGTCAGTTTGACATTCATTCCATTGTTTGATACAAGAGAACTCTTCCTATTTCCTAGATATTACACTTATTCAGGCATTTTTTACTTGAAAATGTCAAACACAGCATAACCATCTTTGGAAAATGTCATACATGGCATAACCATTCTGGGATGGTTATTTTAGGAAAGCTGTCTTTCCTGACTATCTAAGCACTTTAAATGGTAAAGTTGTTGCTGAAAAATCTCAGGGAGTCATACACTCACATGGAAAAACTCCAGGAAGTCCTTCATCCTCACCAGCTTTAATGGCAGACGCCAGGGTGTAATATACATTCGTACATTCTGTGAGGGAATATTTATTATTATAATTATTATGGTGTTAATTCCCAATTTGATGTGTGGCATGGTGCTCTCTGGTACAAGTTACTCGTGTCTTTCCTGCTGTAGAATTTGTTGATGTCTGAGAGGAATTGCTGAGTTGCAGTTTGGGTTGCAGGCTCCCCAAGGATGGAGGTTCCCTGTGTGCCCAGTGCCCAGCAGTGCAGGACATGGTCCCATCACAGCCTCTCTGGATGTGCTTTTAGAAACAGCAGCGCTCGGGGGGCACAGCACTGCAGAGAGGGTTTGCACCAGGGGCGACAGTGAAGTTTTAGTGACGGTGGCTCAGTCTTTGGGATCCATTTTCATATTGGGTGAGGTGAAAGAGATGAACAGCAGAATGAACTGGAGCTGCTCTGTAGGTACTGTACCAGCTCCTGCTGTCCTGCACCTGTGTGCTGCCCCTCAGGAGTTTGGGCTCCCAAAGGCACAGGAGTGAGTAGGGGAGGATGGAAAGGATGCAGTGAATCTGCTCAAGAGGAACCTCCTCACCCATGTGCTGACTGACATCGGAACATGAGTACGTGGGGAAGAAGACACTTGTGCTGGGAGGGATGTGACCAGCTGTATTCCCATCTGCTTCACTGCATGGAAAAAGAGTGAAGCAGAAAGGAGTAAGTGGTAGCAGTTTGTTTTAGGATTTACAGTTCATTAGTGAATTGGAAATAAATTTGAATCCACCTTTTACCAGAGGTGTGCATTTGCAGAAGTAATCACTTTTAAATGGAGACTTGATTTTTCTCTTCCATCTTCCTCCTGAAAGGTGGTTGAGCTGCACAGCAGGCCCTTTCAATTTATTTGCCAACATAAAAGAAAAAGGTAATTGCAAATTATGTATTCCAACTTGGTAGAGATATTGTTAATTTATTAGTCTTGATATTTCTGATCATAACTGCTTAGTTTAGTCCTCCAGAATGATACATCGAATAAGTCACTTTAATAAAGATGATCTAAAAAAGAATAACGTGAAAGTAATATATCTTCTTTTGCCTCCAGTCAGATGTTTTCAAACACTGCAAATCAGGTAGCACCAAGTGATTAGGTGACTATGATTCCAGTCCATCTTCAACAAGGACAGGATCACCAGGGGAGGTTTAAATAGAAGTTAGGAAGACATATCTTCATTGAAGGGGTGATCAGGCATTGGAATAGGCTTCCCAGAGAAGTGCTGGAATCACCATCCCTGGAAGTGTTCAAAGGGCATGTGGATATGGCAGTTTGGTATATGGAAAAGGTTTAGTGTGAGCATGGTGGTGCTGGGTTAATGGTTGGACTTGATGATTGTAGAGGTCTCTGCCAACCTTTTCACCTGTTCTATAGTCATGGACCTCTGCAGCTCCTCCCCCTCCCATGCTGTCTGTGTATTGTCTCTTTTTTCTTCATTCAGACAGTTCTCTTCCTCCACAGTATCAGGTGTTATTTGTGGTTCTTTCTTTGGATATTTGTAGGGTATTAGTGGGAGAAGTTCTATCACTCCTAAATAAATTAGAATATTTATTTAAGTATTAAAAAATGTAATTTTTTTTTTCCAAATGAGTGTGAAAACCTGGAAAAGCAGTGCAACAGTAGAGAAGTAATTTCTAGGTTTTGAAGCTTTATCCAACTGACACTAGTGGAAGAATAAATGAATCCCAAATACATATAGTCCTTGTCTCCCTATATACTTAAGGATGGTCCTTATTATAGATATTAGACATACTCTATTGTTTTCTGGTCCTTACAGTTGTCCTGTAAAGGTTCTCTAGCATTTCTGGGTAAAGAATATTTTAATTCTATCTATAAAATAAATTCTTTTGTGAAAGAGGTTTTTTCTAATAGGCCTTGTTCTTAGGCAGGAATACATTCCTTAGGCTGTGGAAACAGGCTTTCTTGTAAATTTAAAACATGTAGCTCAGGAAACAGGTTGTTTACTTGACTTTGGTATGGACGCTATGTCTTTTCATTATGAAGTGAGTCATCTACTGTTTCCAATGCTAGAATCTTTTCTATCCATACCCACAATGCTTTCCTTTCAAATAAGTTATCAATTAAGCTGTGAAAGTAATTACCTTGACAGCTAGTTGAACTAAAGTATTTCTAATTTTGGTGGCAAGGAAAGGAAATAAAGAAAGAGTACTGTCAATCCAAGACAGAAATATTTGGATTATTTAGGAGAAACAAAGAGGTGACCTGAAATGCTTTATTCAAGCCCAGCATGAATTTATGCTACTGAAAAACTGATACAAAATAGGTAGTGTCTAAGGGGAAAGTTGACAGAAAATAAAAACTTCACTTCCAGTTAATATTTGCAAGTTCATGCACACAGATACCTCTCTTCCCCCTGCCCTCTAGTTATGAGGCTTACTTCATAATTTCATTCCTATCAACTTCAGTGAGAAATTGCCTGGTCACAGACTAAGCTGTGTCTAAGAAAGAAATATGAGAAAATATTTTTATTTGTTATGTGAAAAATTCAGTGTTTTCCTGTTTTGTCTATACTTTTTGGACTTTTCACATCTCTGAGCACCTTTAGCTGAACAATACCTTCAAAATGTTTATGCAATTCCTTTTTAAGGGGGTCAAATAGTGACCCAATGATCCACTCTGAAGTTTTAGTGATATTATTATTTTATCTCTGAAGTATACAGGAGACAAAAGGAGACTCCCTTATTCTGGTGCTACTTCACAAGGGCTGGTCCTGCAAAATTTTATATAAGGAATTATTAGCTATGCCCTTAAAAGTACCCTCTGGACTTCAGTGTGAAGGAAACTTGGCTCATATATTTTGTCATCTACAATTCCTTTTTAAATTGACTTTTTAAAATAAAACCACTGTGCTCAGTTAAAATTTAATTGCTAAGCTAAGTGATCATCTGGTATATAAAACTTGAAGATATAGTTAATGTTTTTCTTTTAGAAAGGGAAAGGAAAGCATTAGGGGAAAAACACGTTGCAGATCTAGAACATAAAAAGCATTATCTTAGCATAAGTAGAACAGTGTGTGTACTAACGTCTTGATGGCAGAAGTGGTGCACTGCATATTGTTCTTGAAAGCTCTTGTTTTTAAACTGACTTGCAGAATCACATAAAAAACAAAATGAAGCACACTCTGCTTTGTTGCAATAAATGCTTGGCTTGTGTACTGCAAGATCAATATAGCAATGGTACAGGTAATTTGCTTTCAGTGTTTCTTTTTTAATAGCTCTACTTGGGAGATATAAAATGGTACATAAAATGTGAAGATATATACATTTTTATTTCTTTCTCCTGCTATTTTGGAAATTTATTTTCTTAAAGTCTGTGTTTGTAGAGTACTACAAAGTATCATCTTGTATGATCCCTTGCCTGTTAGATTCCTAGATGATTCCTACATGAAAAGTGAAAGTTCCAAAAATGCTAGAAATTAAAATAAATATATATTTTTTGTTTCTGTTGATTGGAACATAATCAGTAAATTTCTGCCTTGAAACCTCTGTAGTTTAGGAGAGGGAGATTTGCACCTCAGGATTCGACATCGGCAATAGTGACAAAATATAAGTTCTGCAAATACTGAAAAATCCATGGACTTTCTTACATAAATGGAAATCCTCAGAACTGCTTTTAAGGAGATCCAAAGGAAGAGGAAGGGGCTTGGGAGGGCCTGCAAGGTTCCCACAGGGAGGTGGAGCCTGAAGGCTGAGCTGGAGAAGACAAGAATTTCCGATATTTGTCTATTCTGCTTTCCATGTCAATCTTTTGGTGACTGGTTTTTATCCAGTTTCCTGAAGTCAAGGATAGAACCTGGCTTTAGAGCCTATGAGGTGAAATGCATCAAAGTCACATTTTTGTCTTATTTCTTAACTAGCTGTAAAGTCAGCTGCTTGTTTTGACTGGCTGGCCTTGAGTACTAACAGGAATGTGACTAAGCAGCACAGCCTTTGAGCCTATTGGTTGTTCTTGTGTAGATCCAATTGGAAGGAAAATCAAATTAGTGCTGTTTATATCTGGAGAGTGGTGTGAAGCCTTGGAACAATTTTTTTGTTTATTGCACTGATCTTTGTCCCTAAGGGAGATGGTAATTCTCTGATGCTGTCTGCTAGGTGCAGAATTGAAGAAGTTAACAATTTCAAAATGTTTCCATTAGACTTTCTGGATCTTGCAAAGTGGGCTTTGGTTGTAATGGAGCTTAAGATTGGAGAAAAAATATGTAGAAGTTTTATGTATTATGTGAAGTCCTTCCTTGACACAAATCTGATTTCCATCCCTGCATTTTTAGGGGCATGGAATTCTCAGGTCTTTTCTTAAACCAGCAAGTACTGGTATGAGTCAGAGTAACTTTATCTTACAAGCAGGTACCCTTGGTTTATAAAATTGCTTTTACAGTTATGCTTTTATAGTACCTTTTCTAAAGAAAGTTTGAATTGTCATAGTTACATCTTGTGATACTTTTTTTTTTGCAAACCAGGGAGACATACTACGGCTGTCTTCATATAAACAGTGTGTAAATCAGCAGAGTGCCACTTGGATTCTTAAATTTTTAAATATGTCAGAAAATGTCATGTGTTACATTCATTATTTACCAGCTGGGGATTAATTTTTGAGTCATACTGCTGAATCTGCATGAATATTAACTTTAGTTGTTGAGATCAAAGGTGATTAGATATGATGCAGTAGTGTTGCCTCTTCCCCACTTGTGTACTGCTGCCTACAGAGAACAGAATTCCTTTGTCATACCAACCTGGTGGACCTGCAGGGAAAGGAAAAAAGTGTTTGAATTGGTTTCCTGACTTTGAACCAATTATTGACCTCTAATACTCAAATAAGAATAAATGTTCTTTTTGTGCTTGTAGAGGTGGTCCTACTCTCAAAGGTCCCCTTAACACTGCACCAAGTTCTGGTGGCAATTTTTGAGCTGATGACTTGAACCAGTTCAGTGGCATGAATTTCTCACACCCAGGGAGCAAATACAGACTGTCTGCATGCTTTGCTTCAATGAAATCCTTTATTAAACAGCTGGTAGTGTGTTAGTCCTTTTTATAATTTATGGTTTCAAAATGGATTTGGAACAGTATTGTAAGAATTTAAATTTAAATAAACCAAATCTACTATGAAAATGGGATAGAAATAATAATTTATATTAACTTCATTCCATTCCACCCTTCTTCCGCTGAAGCTTAAGTCTTGTTCTAGAAATCAGCAGATAATTTTAGAAAGACTCCAGAATGTAGTCTCCTCTTTGCACAGTTGCTTGCAGTTTTCTCACATGATTTTTCAGAAGATGTGAAGAGCTCCAGTACAGGGCAGTCTCTTTTGAGGAGTGGGAAACTCTCTTGCTTCACACTGAGAGACAAAGTGATGGCAACGTGTCCTGCTGCTCTGCCACAAGTGTTTTAGGGTAAAAATGCTCATGCTTAGGGCTGCAGTGAGATTCTCTGTCTTAGTCTTTCTGTATGGAAATCTCGGCCTCTCAGAACTTCAAAAAGCTGTGACATTATATTAGTTATAGAGATATAAGAAAAATAATTTTTAATTTTTACATAATATTCCCAAATAATGTTAGTGATATTGTTACGAAAATCTTATTTTATAAAACAAAATTTGTAGATGATAAGATTTTATCTTATTATTTCACATCCAGGGACCTACAGCTGAGTTGCATAAACGTGTATCTGTGTACATAAACTCTACTTGCTCTGTGTTAGTTTAGATGTATTATTTTTTGTATGTCTGATGTTTAGAAGAGGCAGCTGAAATGTTCTGAACAAAGCTTCTCCAAGTGTCAGAATCCATAAGTTATCAGTTTTCTTTTCTGTCCTGATTTACTTCATGCAAATACATAATCAAAGCAGATGTCACTTATGTTAAACAGAAAATGAATAGATTCACTTAGCAGCGATTACGTCCAAATGCAAACACTTCTCACAAGTGTTCCAGGTAACATGAGAAGATAAGTTTTACAAAATCTGGATGGAGCTACTTTTCCTTATAAGCAACATCTACTGCTTGTTTTTTGCTGGACATGAAATTGCATTGGATTTGGCATTTATTAACTCCAGAGAATTTGAGAGAAAAACAACAAATGAATTTTTAAGTTCATCAAGAGGCAGATTAGGAACCTGTATGTCTGCATTAAATCAGACATGCTGTATGGGATAAGGACATAGGTCTGTGAGCTCTGTTGAGCTGTCATTTGCTGCCCAGTCCTGTTTGCAGAGTAAGGAGTATTCTGTCTGAGTTTGCCTTGTGGTATTGGACCTCTAATAAATAAAATGTAGACTGTCCTGAAAAAACATCCCATGCAAAGCCAACGGAGCTGTTCAAGTTTGGGTGGGCTGCTGATGTCAGAGAGGAATGTGCCCGGTGGTTGTGGGGTGAAAAGCAGATTCAGGGAACTGGCTTGTGTTTGTGTTGGCTTGGTGCTCAGACATTCCTCCTCCTCCCCACACCAGTTCCCAGCTGTGCTCCTGCCAGTCCTACCAGCTTCCTTAGCAGTGTTCCTGGGGGCTTCCTTTGCTGCTCCCACAGAAGCCATACAGAAGCACTTGATCAAATGCTTCGTCAAACAAGTTTAGTGTCCTTTTATGCATTCACTTTGTGCCATTCAAGTTTATACTCAGATGTGGTGACCTGCAAGCTATAGGTAGGGTCTGGAAATACAGAAGAAGTAAAATATGTTTGCTGGCCTATTGAGCTTTAGTTTTCTTTCTTCATTCATTATTATTTTTAGTTTTTCTGTTAAGTTTCTTTTTAGTGCATCATCTTGAAACTACAGCCCTGCACTTGGACAGCCTGACCCTACCTCTCATTGCCCAATAAATCAGTGTACTCACAGCATCACTTGTAAAATATCCTGTTTCTTAGTTAAGTAACTGCAGTGCTTTAAAGGCTTTGGAACTAAAAGCCTTACAGTGTTTCATCTTTCTACCAAAAAAGTCTTCATGTGGTTTTAACATTAATAACAGGGAGAGATAATTTACCACCTTCTGGCAGATTCCTGGCTTGGCAGATCAGGCTTTCCTCACACAGGAACTTAGGTTACAAACCCCTATGGCAGCCAGCCTGTAAAGGAGGTCTCTGCAGGGCAGGAGTCCCAGTGGCCTGAGTTTCCCTGGGGCTGTGTCTCACAGCCCAGCTCGTTGCTCTGCAGAGGGGAAGGCCTGAGGCACAGCTTGCTGGGCTGGCGTAGCCCTTGGGTGTCCTCTGCCAGATTCCGCCCTGCCGAGCCGCTCTGGAATTCCTCTCTGTGGAATTACTGTCTCTGATAGTGTTGTTGCTGGTGGAGGTCTGTCCATCTGCAGCACCTCCAGAGGGGAGTGAAACCCTCTGTGTCTCCACTGACAAGTGGAGGGGTATTGGTGGCTTTTGTCACCGTGGCTTAAATTTTCCTACAGACCTCTAAATCCTCTGGTGTCAATAAATTGTGTTCCGCTGCAGTGTAAAACATGTGAATCTTCTTGTTGAAATCAATGTACTGTGTTCCTTATGCAGCTTTTAATTAGGAAAATGTGAAAAAAATTATTAGCTTTTATAAAAACGTGCTGACCTTCAAGTGGATTCTGTCTTTGAGAAAATCTGTTTCTGGAACAATCTTGGCATGCTTTGTTAGATCAAATTCTGGACTAAGTTTTTACTTGTTGCTCAGATCAGTCCCTTGGTTTGGAGGGTATTCCCTGGCTGGTTGCCATCCTCTGCTCAAAGTTCAGCAGAAGCAATTCAGCAGAGGCACATGTATGTCCTTCGTAAAACACTAGGGGATTTCTAGGATGATAAATGTTATATGCCTGAAAGTATTTGCATTGCAATTTGGGATGCACTGATGCTGTGAAGGTGTGAAGATTAGAGACAATGTTGAAATGGTTTCACTCATTTATATGTTCTCTTGGTGTATTTTCTAATGAACAATTTAAAATACTTAATTTTCAGGTAATTTTAATGCTCTCTTGGTGTATTTTTTGATGCATAATTCTAAAATATTCCCTTTTCAGGTGACAATGGCCAGAATTGGGATTAGCGAGGGTCGCTCAAAGGAGACGTGTGAAACGATACTTTTCGCTCTCCGAATGGCCACGTGGAATCAGATTTTGGATCCCTGGGTGTACATTCTTCTCCGCAAGGCTGTTCTTAAAAACCTGTACAAGATCACAAGTGGATGTTGTGGCGTGCATGTCATAAACTTACATATGTGGGAACTCAGCTCCATCAAGAATTCTCTGAAGGTTGCAGCAATATCAGAGTCACCAGTAAGTTCCAAGCAGATAAACCTCCAGCCTCTCAGCTCTATGGGACAATAAAGTTTAACTCAGTCTATGAAGAGATGATAGAGGCAATGCTCCTACGTGGGCAGTACCTTAACATGAGTTCCGAGGCTCAATGGTTTGGCATTTGTTTTAAATTGTGAGTGGTTTGCTATTGTTGCTTACCAGTTTGATATTGCTACTCCAAAAGATGCCCTTGAATGTTTTAATTCACTTTAGAATACATCCCTTCCAAAACTGGTAGTGGAATGTTAAATGGTCTATAATTTTCCCTTTCATGTACTGAAGTGAAGAGTGCTTCTCATAACAGTCCCCACCAAACCTTTCACCTTAAGAGGCTTCTTAAAAGTGCAGAAGTGATCTCCAGGGTGATTTTTTAAAGGGGTAGATTTTTTTCTACCAGAGATACCCCCAAATCCTTTTCAGAGTCATTATTTTCTAGAATAAAGTCAAGCATCCTTTCCATAAGGGTATTCTATGCTTCTAGGCATTGAATTTACCAATTGTATATGTAAAAGACATTTTGCTTATGCCCAGTTTATTAAATGATCCATTTTGCTTGGTTTATTGACTTGATCTCTTATTTACTGTTCCATGAATTTTTGTGAGAGCTGCAAAATTCATCAGTGTTAGTGTTCCTTTCAAATCACTGATAAAACCTGAGGTTCCCTGTGGGAGCACAGAAGCAGATGAGCTCAGCTTCCTTATAGTTACATTTTGAGGTGTACTGGTGAGCTTTTAGTCCTTTCAACAAATTTTGTTGAAACTAACAGGCATAAAGCAGTGGTTAGTCTGTGAAAATAGTAGTTTTCCCCTCCCTCCCAAACTGAAGGATGATTCTGGAAGTGTTCCCCTAGTGCATGTACTGAAATATTCAGGTGGTACATCTGCTTGTAAAAGGTCACACATGTGTCATGAAAATGTGTGTGACTAAATGAACACCTCTGCAGGGAACTGCTTTGGGAGCAGGGTTTTTTTTTGTGAGAGCAAACTGAGTGCTCAGTTTTTGCAGAGTCTGTGTCTGAAGAGCAGAGAGCACCCAATAAATTGAAGGTACCAGAAAATTTTCAGGACAGCTTCACACGGAAGGCCCTTCACCTTTAATGCTGCTAAAAGAAGCTTTGTTTTTTATGACTGTATGCTGTTCAGAAGCCAAAAATGAGAGATACTGTTGTAAGACAGGTGTATGTTATTCTTACCTACTTAACTTCAAATAACTACGTTAGTGAAGTGTTGGTATATTTGAACAAAATAGTTAAAAACAGATTCACTAAAAGACAGTCTGAGGGACCAAAACTATTCACAAAGTACAAATTCATGTTGTATGTGAGAATAGTTTGTAAGTCAGAAAATAAAAACCCAAAAGGTTTAAGTATTTTTTTTAAAATCTTTTGTTAAGCTATTTCCTTTTTGTTTTAAAAAGGTTGGAAAGTAAGTGGGTTAAATAACCCTGTAATGAAATGGCTTCATTTACCCTAAAGAATTAGTGTATGTGATTTTTTTTCTCAGTCATAGTGCTGATAAACAGTGGACAGATTTGATGCTGGTATCAGTTCTGCACTATTGCTTCACGTGAATTCTGCTGAAATCTGGAAGCATTCAGTTAGTGCTTAACTTGGCTTTTTCATTTTGTAGAATGTGATGTCAGTGTATCTGTTGACATAAATTATTTGTTCCTTATGGAAGATTGTTGTTTTAGCAGCTGCAAAATAATGTTGGTCCGTAAATTGTTGAGATATTTGATCAGTGAATGAAGCTTGAAAATGTTACATTTTGTCATGTGAATAAATGTAGCTTGTGTTGTTCATTCTGGTTGGCTTGTAAAACAACAAAGGAAAGTTTATATGTATATGTGATTTCTTATATTTTGTGTACTGATACACATTGAATGTAAATTGCAAAGCCTCATTAAAGTTATTAAACTGTATCCTGAGAGTTACGGTGTTTTTGTGTAACGATAAAGGTCTCAAGTTGTTAAAAATAATCCTTATAACAAAAAACCCCTCTGGATTCAAGCCAACCACTACCATTCCCACATCAATGCTATCAGTTGTGAAGGCAGAGAGGAGGCCAGTGAGAATTCAGGTGAGAGGAACCAGTGTTTGTACACAGCTGTCAGACGAGCAGCCCGGGGCGGTTGGTGGTCTGAGGCAGACAAGGTTGTGTTCTGATGACCCATGCTTAGAAAATGCAAATAAAAGTGGAGCTGAGGCAGTTTGGTGCTTGGAATGAAAGTATCTGCCTGTGTTTCACATACAGTATGAATCCTGAAAAAAATGTGAGTTTTGCTGCTAATATTTTGCCTTGCTCAGTGATGGGATAGCCTGCAGAGGCAGCTCAGGATAGAGTCACCCAAGGACCTGCTACCACTGAAAGTGATTGGATTATCATTTCATTTCATTTCATCTCACAGAAGAGCCAGCAGCGTGCTGTGTTGTGTGATTAGCAAGTTATATGTTTTATGGAATATGAGATTATTAAAAAAACAGTGGGATGGCTTCACATTAGGATCTGAGCATTGCCCAGGCAGGGAGCAAAGGACAGTCTGCTTAGTGATGTGCTGAGCTCTTTAGAGAGACCTCTTTAGAGGCTGGCTAACGATGTGAGCACTCATGAGCTGCCTATTTACTGCTGGCAATAATTAGTGCCTCCAGAGCAGGCAGGGGCAATAAGTGCTCTGGTGGGAAGAAAGTGAATCTCATTTCTGACTAATGACTGAGGAAATCCTCAGGGTGGGAGAATATTTTAATCTAATTGGGATTCAATCGACGGCAGGCTATATAAGGAAGCACGTTATCCTAAAATGAGGTCCTAGCCTGGGCTGAATCCACGTGTTGAGAAAAGAAACCATCAGTAAGCAGTTGCTCATCATGGGGATTATGCAAATACCTGTGGTTTTTTTACCTGGATACAAAGATGGAGAACAAGGTTCAAGGCCTTTTAGGTGTGATTCTTGAGACAAAGGGTCCACCCTGTGTGTTTATTTTCAGATTTCTGTATATTAAATGTTTTTATTAGTTCAGTCTGATAGCAATAATTTCAGGAATAGCAGTATGTACCAGTTCTGTAGCCATGGTGATCCTTTAGGACGAGATGTTGGGACCTTTCAGTTGTGCCTTAACCTGCCAGTGCACTGCTCCAGGATGTTACAGGTAACACAACACTTCACTGAATAATGGCATAATTTGGAATGAGATTTAATTTTCTTGGGAAAAGTGCTCAGATGCCAAGGAAATTTACAGTGCCTGTGGTGAGTTTTATTGCTTCCTTAGAAAACCTCAGATGATTTTCGTTTTTAATTTCTGCAATCTGCCACCATTAAAAATGGCAAAACTGGGCTTTCGTTTCAACAAACAACTTTCTATTAAGGGTTGCTGCATTATATTGAGGAAATTATTTACTCTTTGAACAGACAATGTTTTCCTGCTGAATGTCAGTTAATTTTGATACTTACTAGGAAATTTTTAAACACTAATAGTGTTATGCTGTTTTAAAAGTGAGATAAAAGAGGCGCTGTTTAAAATGCATTTTGTGTTCATGAGATAATCCCAAAGTTTGCTACAATGGTGAGGAACAGCTGCAAGGGATAAAACCAATCATGAGTTCCAGTACCCTTTGGCTATCAGCTTGTATTGATGGTGTATCTCAGGTGGAAAGTATTGCCCGTTAAAGCTGTACTGATTGGTTCAGTAACAACATTCTTTGTATTCTCATAAAATTAATATTTTATAGGTGTGTTGCTCCTTACCAGTGGCTGCAGCAATGTAGGGAGTGGTGGTGACAGGTACTGTGTGTCTCACATGTCTTGGACAGCAATGGGTAAAATGTCATATTTGATTCTCTGCATGGAACAGCCACTATCACAGCTTGCTTTCTGGTGACCATTAATACATCCAGTTGGATAATTTGGAGGGAGAACTTTTTATGTTCTAAACAGAACAATTCAGACTGTCAAGTAAACTGCTCTCTCTGCACCAAAATATTTGCTGCAGATTTTACTTAGGTGTTTTGGGAGCCCACGCCTTTGCTGGGAGGAGGTCAGGTTGGTGAGCAGGACCTACACTTGGTGACTCTAATGGTTATCACTAGAGATCCTTAGATGTAACTCACAGATTCTTTAACTCATACTTTCTTCAGGCATTTCCAAGCTTTCCTGGTTATTTAATTAGGTCTCAAATTTTTTGGTGAAGGCTGAAAGGCAGTGACAGTTGCAGGTCTTTATAATCTGTTATTGGTTCATCCTTGATAAGTAGTAATCCATACTTTTTCTGGTTTTCAGTTCACTTTGATAGTGTCTGGAAAATCAAAACAGATTTGCAGTCTGAACCTTTAGTAGCTGGTGCTTTGCTTTTATGCTTTTATGCAGATGGATGCAATACACATATGTGGTCCACAGTCTCTGGCTCAAGTATCTGTAATGCAATCTCTGAGTACAAAGTCCGTGTATTTTGTTTTTTTTGTTCCCTTGAGGGATGCCATAGGAAAATGTTCCATCCAGCTCTGGAGAAATGTAGAAGTGGTTTATATTTAGAAGAGGTAGGCAGTGCCATCGAGGAATAGATCTGCTGGCAGAAACAGGGATTTGAGCAGAGAGCCTGAAAATTGTGCAAGTCCTAAACCATTAGGTCTTACTCAGTACAATTTATTCATAAGAAACAGAAAAGAAACAAACATAATATTTGCAGCGAGTTACAGGAAGAATTAATAACACAAAAATGCCAAAGGTTGAGTCAATCATGACTGCTTGCTGTAAGAGATCTGACCCTCCTCGTGTGGGGTAAAAGGCTTCCTGTCAACACTTCAGGAACTCCAAGTGATGATGCTTTAAGAACAAACCCATTTACTTACACTTGTCCCTTTCTACTGTCTCCTGTAAACAAAATTACATCTGAAGTGATTGGACAATGGTTAAATATTAAAAATATAGTTTTAAATGCAATAAAAAAATTTGTTTATGATTAAGATAAGTTAAAGAGTGACATAGATATACGAAAGACTTGGTTTCCTAGCAACATTCATGGAGTCTTTTTTGAAAAAAGTCCTGTGGTTGCAGGAATATAAACATGTATCTATCTAGCTGTTTAATTTCAGCACCATGGTTGCAAAATAAATACTTTCTACAGAAGTTTACAAAAATAAATCCATTTAAATTTTTTTTTTTAAAAAAAAACCTACTTTCAGTAGGAGGTTGACAAGCTAAATACTTGAGGCAAAAAATTTTTACAGTAAAACATCTCTAAGAAGCAGCTACCCTTCCCAGCAAAAGTTTGTGTGTGAAGGCAGCAGCAGAAAAATACTTAAAATTGTGTTGTAAATTATAAATAAGCTATTTGTAATCTGAAAAAATTTCTTCATTGGATTACATCTTTCAGTCCTATTTTCACTTCAGACATGCTGAAGGCAGAGCTGTGTGGAAGTGAGGGCTCCAGCAGGGGAATGTGGAACTGTGTGAGCCAAAGCAGCCTGGTAGCCTGGAGTGGAACTTTTGCAATGACACTTGGACAAGTGAGAAAGTCTGAATTTAAGTTCAGGATTAAAATTTATTTTTATAATTAATGAGAAGCAGTGGCTTCTGATAATTTCTAGGATGCCTTAATTTTTGTGCATGAGGTTCCCCAGGTGCCTGAAACACCACATGCTCTGTGCACAAGAGAAAGATGATAGAACTTTAATCCATGATTGCCTGAAGCAATTCAACCCCTGCTTCCTAAAACAGTAATTTGACATTTTTCATCTCTGTTTGAAGATATTCTGTTTTGTCTTTAAACTGAAAGAAGATAGATTTAGATTAGATGTTGGGAAGAAATACGTTCCTGTGAGGGTGGTAAGGCACTGACACAGGTTGCCCAGAGAAAATGTGGATGCCCCATCCCCGGCAATGTTATCAGATTGGATGGGGCTCTGAGCAACCTGGTGTAGTGGAAGGTTACCTCATGCTTTCTGCACAAATTCTCAGCCTTGCCATCAGTGCAGCCAATTCTAGTCTGTGATTGTGGTTGATATAACAGGATTTATTGTTGCTGAGCTTACTTTTCGACCCACTTGTGCCTTCTGACAAAATCTTTGGTGCACTCCAGTTTTCTTGTAAGTTTTCATGGTGACCCTTCTTGCAGGTGTGTTGCCTGCAGCCGTGGGACTTCAGCAGTGATCCCCTTTAGTTTCAACTTTGAGCAGTCCAAACCAAATGATCTCTTTGACTGCACATCCTGAAACATTTAACAGAGCACATTAATTTTACTCCTTTGTTGTTTTATGTCATCTCCTAGAAGAGAATGGCCACTTTTATGAGAATGTGATGGCAGTATCAAATTTTATACGATGTAAAACAAAACATATTCTTCAGATTTATCTCCTCCAAATGCACCCTTGTGTTACATGATTCTTTGCAAATACCTTTAACTTGGAGATACTTTTTACAGCTGCACTGCAGTCCATAGAATCAGAAACTTGCAGACTAGTAATATATGGAAGAACAATGGTAAAAGTTTTTTGGGGAAAAGCTGAAATGAAAAACTGCATTTTCTTTGAGTGATTTAGAAAATAGTCTAAGGTGTCTGAATCTTACATATAGTACCTTACTTGTCCTCTGCCTCCCTCATTTACAACCATGATGCCAGGACTTGTGCTGATAGTGAGGATTCTTGAAAAATGTAGCAAAATCTCCAAGGAAAAAAAATGCAATCCCTTTTAAAGCAAAATTATTTTGTTAAGAAATAATTATATACTGCATAAGGCTGATGACAGCTCATTGTTCTCTACTGCTGTCTGTTTGAAGAGTGCCAAGTGAAAGCAGCTCTGGGGTGTGCTTGGTGTGGCAGAGCCACAGGTCCCTGGCACCTGCTTTTTGGGGATCCCATCCAGTGGGTGTGAACTGTAGGAACCAAGGGCCAGAAGGAAGGAAGGTGGTCTGGGTGATTAAAGCTGCAAAGCTGGATAAACAATTCTCATGTGTCTAAGAATTGTTTATATTTTTGCACAGAAATATCAGTCTTTGTACATTAACCTTCTCTTCCAAGGAATCATTAATCCATGTGAGGGAGAGACTAATGCTTGCTGTGGTGTTTTAGTGGTTCAGTACCATGGAAGCAGTAAAAGGATTTTTAAAGTATTTGCAATATTTAGTATTACATTTTATGTAATATGCTTCCTGCCAGCCTATTCCTCTTGTAACCACTGTCACTGTTCACATTGACTTTGATGGAGTGGTTTTCAGTTCTAGAAGATTTGACAAACAAATCAAGCAGCGAAACATTCACTGCTTGAACAAATACTGATATATTTTGAAATTACTTCCTTCTACCAAATAACTTGCACCTTGACACAAGATAATTCTACAAAGTATCACTCACTGCTTCATTTTACTCCCAAATAAGTGTTCACATTTCGCCATATTTTGTTGATGGGCTTCTGCTTCCAAAAGTGCCACCTTGGGAAATACTTTTTTTTCCAATAGTTTATATGCTTTCAGTGATCTGAAGGGAATGCACTATATGATTTGCAAATACATAGAGGACAACCAGGTTTTCCCCCAGAGCCTTGGCAATCTATTTCAAGAAGTTCTGATTTCAAAGAAAGTAAAAAAAATTGCCAAGTGAAATTCAGCATAATTCATATTTAAAATGTTGCTTTTGTTCTTAAAACACTTCAGGTCATCAAGCAGGAACTCTGCTTTTTGCTATAGTTGAGCAGGGGTGGTTCTTTCAACTTGCATGCCTCTTCTTTATTAAGAATTATTCAACTCACTGTAACTAATTTTAGAGGATGACATTTTTATCAAAGGAAAATGCATTATTGTTGCAGGGAAGTCCCAATAATGAACTCTCATCTACTACATCAAAAAGCTGTACTCGTTTTTGGTCAGCAGTTCATGCTGTGTATTGTCATGCTAGTGCTGAAATGTCAGCAGGTCATGATAAATGGTCTGAGTTTAGGGTGGTAATCTGCAGAAAAACAACATCCTGAGTCAAAGCCTTGTTAAGGTTATATGTGACTGCTGGTGGCTCCTGCCAGTGAGTAATTAGTGTTGTAAGGTCATGCAGATTGCCATGTTTTGCTTGGTTCATTTTTCTTTCTCAGATACAAAAATTAGAAATGCCATTTTAATTTTAGAGCTGTGAATAACAGGAGACTCAACCCAGGAGGTGTGTGTCTGGGCACCCCGTGTTTTCCAAAGAAATACAGAATTACAATAAATTTGTAGTGTAAAGTTTTAGCAGTGAAATAGATTAGGAATCACCAGGGATATTCAAAGCAATTTTTGCTTGCCTTTTTAATTTTTGTACAGAGAAAAGGCTTAAGAAATGTAAATCAAATCAAGAATCATGTCATACTCTTGAAAGTACATATCTAAGTCAGATCTCAGTGCTAGTGTGAGGCTTGAATCCTGGATATGTTAATTGTGAGATCACAGAACATCTGGAAAAATCCTGGATGACAAAACCAAGCCAATAAGACTTCATAAAAAGTAAAAAAAAGCTCTCAAGTGTGATGTTGTCTGGCACACTTGTTTTCAGAAAACTTACGCAAAGAACAGATGTGGAAAGTTACAGCTGTAGCCACCTTGGATTTCAAACCAGCTTTTGAGAGAGTCCAGTGCCCCGGCCTGAATGGATGAGCTTAGTCTGTATCTTCACATCTGAACCCACATCTCCAGACAAGGAAAAGGCTTGGCTGGGGACAAGGGGAGCTGTCTAAAGCAGGTTAAATGATAGTGTCACACCCACGGCAGCCGAGCCCCAGCCAGAGGAGTGGCTGTTTGTGACCGTGCCGTGGGGACAAGGCCATGGGGCAGCGTTTCCCCCCTGTTTCACACTGCGGGCTGCTTCAGACAGACCCCAGATAAATCCCGCTTGCCAGCTCCCCCCACGGGCTTCCGAGTGATGCTGCAGAGGTCGGGATGTGATGCTGCAGAAGTGGCAGGACGCCCTTTGTGGGCGGGGGCCACTGCTGAGCACAGCTGCCGTGGGGTGTGAGCATCCTCGGGAGGCGGGCTGGGAACCCTGCCAGCCTCCGGCACCTGCAGGTCCCCTCTGCAACTCCCGAGGTGGCTGAAATCTCCTACTCACACTCAGCCAGTAGGACAAGCTTTGGCCAAAAGCCGGGATGGTGGGATGACTGGGGAAAAGGAAGGAAAAAAGGTCAGTTCTGTAGTAGGTTTTTAAAAAAAAAAATAGTAAAAGATTTCATTTGCAATACAGTTCTGTAAGAACCTGCTACCCAGAGGGCAGCACTAGTAAGGCACTCATTCCTCAGGGAGACTGAGGCCACTTGAGAACAATAACTGGTTATAAATGTCCCTACTTACTTCAAGTCTTACTGACCATGTGCAGTCAGAACAAAGAAATTTCTCAAACAAGCCTGTGTGGAAGGTAGGGACAGCTCTTGGGAGCAGATCAGGAATTCCTTATTTACTTGAGGCGTTGGTTTTCCTGCCTCAGATGACTTAATAAAATCATCCTGCAATGTGGTCAGTAATTAGGAGCTCACCTAGAGTGTACCATGTCAGAGAGAGGTGAGAACACACGAGTAAAAAAATCTACATAAATTCAAAGGATTTTCTGTGGAACGTAGACTGCTACTTTTGTGAATTTGAAAAGAAATTAAAAGTAGTCGGGGTGATTTTGTGATGGTATTTCTTCTTTTATGCTCTACATGATAGGGAAGAAATATTCTTTTTCATTTCATTTTTTGTGAAAATGGGACTCATTTCTGAGGAGACCTTGAGTTCTATAAATCCACATACAGTAGCAATGCCCCTTCAAATTCAGATTTATTAAATGCAAATGTTGCCCATTTGGGATTGAATCTATTATTTTTACTCATGTGGAAAGGGAGTGTAATTGATAATCATAGCTTTCTAGAGAAGAAACTACCATAAAAGGAATCTATTAGAAAGAGGAAAAGCTATCCATAGCACTTTGTTCAGCGATCCTATTGCCAAACTGTCTTGTAATTTCTATTTTTCACCTTTCCTCTGTTTTTATGCCTCTTCTGCATTTTAATTGCTTTGTATTTTTGTTGTCACTGGTGGGGATTTATGGCAGGAGTAATAAGAACTGACCCTGTTACCCTTCTGGTTACACTTTTGTGTCCTAGTTCCTTCCCCCAGCTGTCCATCTCTACTGCTTATCTTTGGGATGATGAAATGCTCATCTTCTCCACTGTTTTGTTCATAAGCAGCAGCAAGATCAATATACAGTGTCTTTCAGAATAAGAAGTGATGTAAAAACACTGAGTTACAACAGAACAAACAAACAGAGAACACTGTCAGTCAAATGCACATGGCAGAGGCCCGAGTGTAACACAGAGCTCTCTGTACTCCACATTCACAGCTGAGTCCTCTCAGCCTGTCTGCTGTGCAGATCAAGGAGTACAAGGACAGGTGTTGTGACTGTCACCTTTTTGAGAATATTTCTGTTTGGAGGACACATGCTGGATGGAGCTAAGTCTTACCTGGAGGGGTGTGAACAGTGCCTGTAGTCCCATCCCCTCACTAGGAGGGAATCCCAACAGCTTTGCTGCATTTCCTCTGCTTTTTCCACAAGGAACAGGACTGAGAATATGAGGGGAAATGAGGACTGTGCCATTGATTAAATGACTTTTATGAGCCGTGCTTGCTAATTATTTTTTTTTCCTTCCCTCCCAGTATTAACAAACATTACTGCTTGCAGACAAAATGATAAATCATAGTGGTCATGCTCTAAAAATGGATTCTCCAATGTCTTTTCAAATTGCCATAAACTCTGCTACTGGTTTAGAGTGGCTTGTTCTGACTTGGGGATGAGTTATATTTACTGTGATGGATTCCACTGCTTCTAACCCACAGTGATTCACATCACAGTCTTGCATGAACGCCTCGTGCCTGCTCGCCTCACTTTAATGCCTCGAGTAAACATCACCGTCCACAGCTGCACAGCCTGCCTCCTATGAAATGAAATGTCTGAGTAGGGTTAAAACAACCATGCTCAGTAATGTCTCGTGTGCTGAAGACAGGGTGTTCAAGTTTTGTCATCCAGAGGAAAGGAGGGTCTGGGTGACTTCTTCGATTCTGGTTATGAGGGAAGTTTCTGCTTATCTGGGAAAGATGAATAAGCAGACACCCCTTTCTCCCAGATGTATTGATTTATGCTAAACTAGTTCAATACTTGCTAATAACTCTGTATGTATGAGGTAACATGCCACTATTTTACTCTTCACCAGAACAATTGGGGGGTTGCAGGAAAAAATGCAGTCACAGATCTCAGGCTCCACAGGTTTCTGGCTGCTTGTGCACCGTTAAAAATGTACATTTCTCCTTCTTTGTTTGACTCTGAGTTTTTTTTGACTGGGTAGAGCACAATTTATTTATATTTAAAATATTTTTTAATTAAAAATTCCCTACAGTGGCAAAGATTTGGCAAAATCTTTGCAATTAATCTAAATTTATTAATCTTTGAACAAAATTCCATATGCATTAAAAGATTAATCTGACAGATATCCTCCTGACACAACATGACAAAACATAAAAATAGATCCTTGGTTCTTTATAAATATCTCAAGGCCGTAAATGAGCCCATTAGAAGATTTTATTGTCTTTCATCCAACAACAAAATACAGATGCCTCCTTCAGTGCCAAATCTTCCAGCCAGCTTCATTCCTCCAGACTGCATGTTTTCCTAATTTATTCCAAAACCCTTTGCATGCTAATTGTAACTAACTTGAATCTTTCTAGTTAAAAGTGTTGTGGGACTCTTAGCAGGAGGAAAAAGCTGGGATTGTGGAGTGGGTAGAAAAAGCAAGACAGAAGGAAGATTTTCTTTAGGCAGCTTTAAGAGATTTTGAAAAATAATAGAAATCAGTATTTTTATTAAAAAAAAAAGTTGGTTTTCAAAATATTAGTAATGCACACAAATTGCTATTCAGTCCCAAATGAGTGGTATATAATAAGAGTCCCTGTTCACTAGAAGTTGTATTACTGTTTTTAATGGTCATATAACCTGTTCATTGTATACTGTAGCACTCAGGGTAAAGTGCCAAGTGTAAGACGTTCCCTAATGATCCACATTGTTTTTCACTTGTGGGCTCTTGGGATTCTCATTAAATGTAAAATGAGACAGAGTTCTGAAGGCTCTAGTGAGAATTGCTTTTACTAACACCTAGTTCTCATTCTTTTTGTATTCTGTTTTAATTTTAAAAAGTTTCTTGTAATAACCGGAAAGGTGTGATACAGATTTATGTGAAGTTCAACTTCCCATTACACTTCAAAATTTAAAAATGGCTGAAATACAATTTATTTTACTTTTCCACTTATTATTTTGTATGGAAATTCAAGTGTCCTCTGTGTTGATGCCAGGTTTGGTTTTTTTTCTTTTATTTTTCTTTTTTTTTTTTAATGTGCCAAGAAATGTGGCTTTTGATTCTTTTGAATGTTTTGGAATATATTTGGGCATTGAAGCCATGGAGATACTTTTTAATGAAGATCACCTTATCTTAGTGTCATTATTCTCAGTGAGAAGATAAAGGGATTTTCTTTCAGTTATATGTCAGTAAATCTACAGATGCTTAATGATACACCAGTGAAAATAGGCAAAGCAGTTCACATGATTTTAATTTTTAAAATATTATTCAAACACAGCCACAAAAAGCCCTATGAGCTTTTATATTTGAAAGGCAAAAGTTCTGAGGAAATGGAGGGCTGTATTTTTAAGTCTCCAAAGGCCACAGAACTCTTCTCCTGTCCCTCTTCAATCAAAGTAAACTGATCTTGTTACCATCACAAGCTGTGGACACTGTGTGCTATAAGGTAAGAATGAGTGGTGAATAGAGCAGTGTTTATCTCTCATGCCTTGAAGGCAAAACAACTTGAAATGAAAAAAAAACCCTGAAACTAAACCAAAGGAGACCTTGGTCTCCATTGCTTAAGTTGTGTTTATTTAGGAGGGACAGCCCCATTTGTATTAAAGTAGATTATAGAAGTTCAGAGTCCAAATTGTGAGAACAATAAGGAGCTAGATGTGAATCCCTTATCTGGATGCCATTAGTAAATTCTGACTACTGCCAGCAGTGTCTGGACACCTCAGCCACAGCTCCACTTTCTAAAGCATTGACTTGTACTTTTTTGATCTGCCTTGGAATAGTTTGTTGAAGACAAGAAATTACTTATTTGAGCTGGTACAATAAAGATAGGTATGTAAATAGGTATTAATATGTTTTTAAATGGCTGTTAAAATGAGGGAGACATGATTAAATCTGCCAAAAGATTCAGTCTTGGATTTGGTTCTGTTCTCCTAGTGATGGAAATAAAAAATATTTAATGGAAAAAGAAAACCACACCAAGTAATTTAGGGATATGCCAACACTTCATGCTCCAGTGTGCAGTGGAGTGATACCTTATCTGGGGTAAATAATGTAGCAGGAATATCAGGAACAGTGCCCATGCAGTATGAAGCCTTGGAAAGGAGGTGGGCATTTTGTAATGGAATCCAAGAGATTACTTTGAATTCATTCAGGAAATTGGCTCATAATAAATGTACATGGTTCAAATGAACATGAAAGAAATTAGTATACTGTAAAATTGACTAATTTGGCTCTGTGTTCTAGCTGAATTAAAATAATGGAGCTTATAGGTAATTTAAGTTATATCCTACAAATAGTACACCATTATATTCCTTAGTAGTAGATTTAATGATTATAGGATAGATAAGATTTACTTGCAAGTGCTTTGCTTTTCGTGTAGTTTAATACAGACCTCTTGTTAGGTTGGGTTATATGGGGAAGGAATTTAGGTCCTGTTTGCAGCTCCAATGGCAGAAGAAACCTCCCTGTCTTTGGTTATTTCCTACAAACATGAACTAGCAGTACAATATTGGCTTGAGCAGAAAGAGCAAGCAGAAATACGGTTTGCAAGCAGTGGCAGGGAGGCTTGCTGAGCACATGCATACAGTCTGTTCGGAAAGCAGACAGGAACAGGACACTGGGACAGCTCAGCACAGCTGGGTGAGGACTCAGCAGCCGAGGCAGATCTCAAAATGGGCAGGTGGCTCACAGTCATTCCAGGTGTTGTCATGAGCAGCTGCACGGATCAGGCTCAGGCGATGGGATCTCAGTCCTGGAGGAACTCAGTGGCCCGAGTGTAACATTCCTGATCACCTATCCCACCCCTTTCCTGCTCCGTGCATGGCAGGGGAGGGTGGGTCAGCTGGGCAAGGCTGCATCCTTTTGTCTGCCAATGAATTCTCTGTCCCTGCATCCTCACAGAGGATGCTCGTTGTCTGCGTGTGTGCAGGGAGGTGGCACAGAGCCCATCTGTCAGACTCCCTGGGAACTCCAAATACAACCAGTTGCACTTGCTGAAATTTGAAACATTAACCTTTTGCTTGAAATAGTTGTGTTGGATGGCTTCCTGAAGGGAGTCTTTGGGAAAAAAACCAACTAAAGCAGTTCAGCTCTCTGTGAAGATGGGACTGGGGAATGATATGTTATTTGGCTCACAGCCGGTGGGAAAAAAAGCTAAGGATTGTTTCATGGTGCATATGTACATGAACAATAAAATTTGGCTGCAGACTGTCTAAATTATTAGGAATTTTCTTACTTCTGAGGGCTTAATTTTAAAACCGTCATGTCTTTAACAAAGTTTTTTATTAGTTGTAAATATGATAAAAAGCTCACCTTCATTAAAAAAAACCACCCAAACTTGATTAATATAAAAACCCCTTCAGAAATTAACTGAGGTAAGGGAGAAAATAGATAGTCTTTCTTTGGGCTGTATCCATTCTGAATTTCTGTGGAATTGCAACACATTTGTTATCTTTCATGAAGGGAACGATATATGCCATTCCTGTGGTAGGGACAGGTTGTTGTAGACATCACAAAGTGTTGTGTGGGAAATGAGGAGGTTTGGAGCACAGGTTAAAGAGCAGCACACGGGTCCTGGTCCTTGGAGTGCTGCTTGCTGGAAGCCTGAACTTCAGGCTTGGTGTAAAAACACCTTTTCTTACAACACTGAAAAATAACAGCTTTAACAGGAAAGCCTCCATCACTGAGTTTCTCCACTGATGCAGTTACGATAAAGAGGTAAATTGGTTTCTATATTTTAGGAGGAAAAATTTTTAATTCAAAAGTACATCTTATTTTTTGGAAATAAAACTTACTTTTGAGGACAAAAAAACTATTAAAACCTTGTAAAACTTCTAGCATTTTTTGTTGGAGAGGAAGTATTTTTTACTTCTTAAAAAATACACTTTCCTGCTTCCTCTGTTTCCTAGTTCTACAGAATAAAGTTTAATCAGATTATATACAGAGAAAAATTTAGAAATATATAGAAAATTTTGACTTTAGAAAAAAATATTGTTCCAAACTAACCTCCCTGCCAGTTTTATCTGCTTTCACGTAAGATAGTGCTAATCCCATAACTGCCAGCAGTAAACCAGTCACATCTAATTATTTGTAGATGTTCAAATTTTTATCACAGCGATATATACTTTCTTGGGATTATACACCAAATGATAATGAATACACAATGTTAAAAGGTAATAGAAGCATTGAAGAAGTGAAAGAGACAAATTGTATAAACACTTTTTTCTGGTAGAAGTGTGTCTGTACATAAACAGATGTGCACACACATCCATAGGTATGTATAACATAGCACCAAAGTTTTAATTTATAAGAATTGAAGAAAACTCCAAGCCTTACCTTTCACTTTATAATTATTAAAATGGCTTGTATGTCAAGAGAAGGAACACTTTCTGTGTGGAACAATTATTATGTGAAAACAATCTGTGTAAAAAAAAAATACATTAATGCAAAAGTCATCTGGTACTTTTATTGCTGCAGAGAGAAGAACAAAACATTTCTGTCTTCCATAAAAAGAATTTTTGTTTGCATAATTTTAGCCTGATGTGTTATTATCCTTGTCTGAAATACTTTTATTACTTATGTTGTAAGTTCATCTTGAAAGGTGGTTTTGACTCTGCACTGATTTCAATTTACCTAATAAATAATTTAATTGTATGAAATTTTGACCATCTTTTACTGAGTTATTATTAGGAAATCATATGGGAAATGTGATACTTTGCCTGTAGCAGTGCAAGGCATTACACTGTTCTAAGTCAGTTTTAAATACAGGATATTATGATAATATTTTTATTCTTTTCTGCAGTCTGATCTCTATTAATTTTGCTACTGCTATTTCTAAATGAAGTTGTTTGTTTTCCATTTTGCTGGTTACTATCAGAGAAAAAACTCCCTGAACATTAAAATGCTGCAGCTGAAAACCCCAAACCTTTGTCTTATGGGAATTTTGATGCAGTTTGCATCATTGTGTGTAATTCTGTAATTCCTTCAGCCAAATGTTGTTTTTCAGGTAAGCTCATACACAAATAACTTGGACCAGGAGCAGTAAGTTTAAATGTGTTTTGCCACTTTTTGAGATGAGGGATGGTGATTTCAACCGGTTATTTTCTGGAAAATATTTTATTAAGAATACTAGGTTTTTTCTTCTTTCTGAATCAATATTTTTTAATATGATGAATTTCTAGCTATCTCTAACCAAATGGCATTGCCTTTCCTTTTAATGTTGTGAGAGGTGGTTTTAGACAGTAGGACCAATTAGCAATTACTGGTGTGTCCAGCTCTCCATTGTGGTGTCCTGAGGGTTCTTGAAGGGAGTGCACTTGCACTCAGAAGACTTTGCAGAGAAAATTCCCCATCCCAAACCCAAAACAGTTGAGTGTAATTTTCTTTCCTATCTGCATTTACAATCTCAGCAGGATGAAGTTCATGGCTGAACAGATGGAGTCACTAGAAACTATCACTGTATCTGATAGATTTTGGAATTATGACAGGGTGCTTAAAGCCCAGCTCTCAGCAAGGAGGACACAAGCACTTATGAAGCCAGGGCCCAATGGGTAACTGCAGAAAGGCAGTGGAAACTCGTTAGCCATGAAGAAAGATGGAATCATGAATTGCTGCTCTTGTGGGACCATCAGTTTATCTTGTTCGTTTTGCATCAGTGATAAAAACCCTCAGGAGGAGAGAAGCAGCTGAAGTCTGTCTGGGTGATGGCAGGAACAGCTGGAGATGTACTCTGTGTCTCAGATATTTAAAAAGAGAAAATCAGCCTATTTTTCCAGAGTCCTGAAAAGGTCTAGAACTGAACAAGAAAACAAGCTGTTCGTCATACTTCCCCTCTGATCTGCAGGTGTAATGCGTAAAACATGAAAATCCCTCTTTGTAAAATTATTCTCAAGCATGCCTTAAGCATATTGTGTCATTTTTAGGATGACTGAAAAATTCTGAATTAAAACCAACCAAGCAACGACCACATGTTTATGTAAAACAAAACAGAAAAGAATATTTAGGTCTTTTTATTGTTCCAGAATATTTTACTGGACCCTATGTCAACAAATCAAAGGAAGGGAGGTTTGGAAATTTGACATGATATGTAAACGGAGTTGTACCAGGGCAGATGGTAAGGAAATACTTTCTTCATCCTTTTTGAAAGAGAATGGGAAAATCCAGTGTGAAGCTACTTTAACCTAATTTTATTTTGGGGTTTTTTTCTGCACTGCCTGGAAACTATGTATCTGATAGAATGCTGTCTTTGTATCATGTCTGTACAATAACGTTCCTGACAAATACAAACCAGGTGGGGTCTGGATAGTCATGTAAGACCTAAAACTTTACTGACTGTGTATGTCTTCAAGTTTCACATTTTAGAGGATAACTAAAGATCATTAACCACATCTGACTGCAGGATGTCACACGTTTTTCTTATTTTTGCCTCTGTGATTCCTTCAATGTGTATGTTTGCTGTGGTATATGTAATATGGGTTTGTTGGTAGGCATTTGGAAATGCTCTGCAGCTGAATTTTGTATCTATAATAATTTGTGAAATAAAATACAAAAGATTCCTTTTTGTAGCATGTTTAGGGATCCCCTAATTGTTTCACATGCAATGGCAAATGGAATTTTTATCATCCAGGAGATACCTGGTTGCTTTTTTCCCCACAAATTTGATAGCTTACATTTTTAAGGGTGAACTTAAAGACCAAGGAGTATATTAGCAGGTATATTTGAAAATACTATTTGCTATTGTATATCCATTACAGTAGTATTAGCTTTAAGTGCAGACCCCTATCATGTGGATTTTATTTTTGCATTCCTTTTCTTCTGTATTTGCATTTCCTCAGTAATAGGACCAGATGTCTCAAACAGTATATTTATGTTTAGAGTTTTTAGTTAAATAAAACTTAGTTACTGACATGGTTTGCTTTGAGATAGAACTTTGTAGTTTTTGCAGTTTGTAAAACATTAATAAAGATGATTCATCTACTCCTGTCAGACAACTGGAGTAACACATCTGAAATGGCACTGGGCTGAGAGCTGCCTAAATTCATGCCACTGCATGACAGTGTGCTATCAGATCTGGCAAGTACTTCATTATAGTGTCTTCCAGATTTGAATCTATTTTTAACTGAGGTTTTAAGGAGCCTGAAAAAAGCGTATGCTAGAATGAATTAGTGGACAACTTAATTGTTTATATTTATTGTGCAGAAACAATGTGATAAATTCCAGATAATGAGAAGTAGTAGAAATGTGCAAAGATCAGTTATGATCTGGAAACTTTTTGGCACTTAGGAGTATTCCTTTTGCTTGGCATCTGAGTCTGCTTACTGTGAAATTAAGAATGTATGCTTTTAAATGCAAATGTTGTACTGCCTCTCAGATTGTAGCCCATTTGTCTTCTACTATAATATTATTCACTAGTTACTGAAAAATTCCTTGGAGTTACTGTTACTCTGGTTATCCTTTCTGTTTATGCTGTGAAAACTCTGTTGATATTCCCAAATTCTTGCAAAGTGATAGAATCCTTTGAAGTTTTTGCATCTGCCCCCAAATACAGCAATTTGTTTAGTGATATTTTAGCCTTCTGTTTTGTTTTACAGTCCTGAAGATTGAAGTTCAAATTTCTCTCTTTATCTCCCACATTATTTTGAATTCTTTCTTGTCCTTTTTGTCAAGATACTATTCAGCCTTCAAACTTGACTAACTTTTGCTTGCCAGCAAATAATTCCTAAGATTTCTAGTCCTTCTGATGTCCTCTGGTAGACCCAAAATATAATACAGTCTGAAAGAGCTCCATGTCTTTTAAAATAGTCACAGTTTTCTTCCATTTTATACTTTGTAAAAAGATATCTTGTAATTTCGAGTGTGGTAGGTGTCATATGTCAGTACACAGTATTGCAGTTATTTATCTGTCTAACCAGACCAAGGCTTACAGAAAACAGGTTCAGAAATAAAGATACCCAGAAATCAAACAGCCCTTCTGCATATCCTTTTTCTCCCTCACTCCCATTTCTTGCTGAAAGTCTCTGCTTCTGCTGTTCCCACATTTCATGTTACTTCCATGCTGTTGGGACATTTTTTAAAAGAAAAGTCTTAGCTTGCTTTTGCCTACTGTGATATGTTTTTCCACAGTTTCACACGGTCTGATGTAGACTTACTTCAAAGGATTTCTAAGTTTCTATGTCACTTGATACTTGCTCTTTCAGTCTTCCGTTGCTTTCTTCTGTTTTGTTTTCTGTCTCTGAGTTTGTTTTTGCTCACCATGCACAGGAGATGGGGTGAGATGGGTTGACATATGGGAAGAGAACTTGGCCTTTAAGACACAAATCTATACCAACCTCAACATCTGTGAGTGCTCCATGAAAAAAGGAGCAGACATTCACCCCAAGTAAGCAATCCCCAGCACGAAGAATCTGCTGCTAAGAAGAGGAATATAATGGAACTAGAGGAGGTGGTCAGACACATGTGTGAAAGTGTTTACATGACAAAATAAATTAGAAAAACCATAACAAGGCAAGCCCAGCAGGAAATCACAGAGTTTGTATTTACTTCTTGTCTCTGTCTGGCTTTAGAGGAGGGTGGCCTCTAACAGCAGTGGCAAAGGCACGAAACTCAGATTACACATTTGTGCCATATGTTTTCTAATGCTTGAATGCAACACTAACAAATTTGGATGCAGAGGTTTTACTGCTTAATGAACGGCTCTCCTGGAGATCATCATGTTTCTAACAAAACCGAATCACGGGGGTGTGATCAGAGAACTGATGAGTGGAATGCAGGTGTTTGCAACAGTTGCCCTTTGCTTGCTTTGCTTTTGTGATGTGATTGACATTTTGTACAAGAACTTTCACAGATCTCTTTTGAGAGTTTCTCTATGCCAGCCATTGCACTGAGTGCCTTTTCAGAATAGCACATTTCACGTGTTTGGTGTGACTGGGCCAGTAATCATATTTGCTCCTTTTTGTAAACTAAAACTGGCTGGTCCCTCCAATCAGCCACAAAGATACTGTCCTCAGCTAGCATCTCTCTCTTTAGTGTGGGGACCAGAATGAAATGAAGCTGTGGTGAGAAAAACATCAAAACTATTCTTTCCTTCTGTTTAACCTTCTCTCTCCTCTGTCTTTTCTCCTGTTTCTTTCTCTCTCTCTCTCAATTCTTCCCTGCTCTGGTGCTCTGGCTTCAGTGGTGGCTTTGTGCTGACTGACATGGGGAGGTGAGCAAAGAAAAAAACATGAAGAGGATCCAGTATTTATTTAGAATCCAAGTTTTGCTCTTCTCAGCCCTAGGTACAGTACACTCATTTGAACATCTCCTGCTTGCTTGAGACTGAAAAAGCAGTTTCTATTTATCATACAGAAATCCCTGTATGAATTACCTCAGTCTGAACAGAAATTAATGATATCTCTTGTTCTTCAAAGTCTCAGACAAACTGTGTGTCTTAATACTGTGAGTCATATCTGATATACACTTAAAAATAGAGAATATTTTCAGAAAGGAAGTTCAGCCTGAATGATACCCTTTTTCATGTTTTATATTCTCTTAGGATCAGAGCAGTAGTTTAAAATAATCTCTTTGGGTAAAGGACTATTAATTTATTAGTAAAATAAGAGTTTCTATACCTTAGATGTGTTTTCTATTACATGTGAAGGAAATTCCTACACCTTTACAAAACGTTGATTAGGGATCACGTATTCAGGAGGAAAATTTTAGAGCAGTAGAGTTTCAGGAAGGATTCAGTGGACTCACAGTTAAGAAACTAGGCTCATTTACTGAATTTTATGCCTTATTACTGGCTTGAGAAGTGGAAGATAGGATTTGTCATGGGTGGAGAAATCTCCTCTCTGTCAGTGAGTTAAGATAACAAGGTTCACACATCTTGTCTCTGAAGGAATTAGCTGGATGCAGATTAAATTTGGCTTTCTTGTACTTCAGACTGTATTCATAAAGCCTGTTATACAGCCTTACACACATGCTTTTCAGGGCTGTAATAAAACAGTTTGTGTATTATTCATTGATGGGAAATTCATCTCATGGAAGTGCTCTATTCAATAAAACTGTCAGGATAAACCAGATAACACATCAAGACCTAATGAGCAACAAGACCAAACCAATTATTATGTCATTAATTAGTAAGGATTAGACTAAGAGGTGATAAAGTGTTTTTCAGCTGCTTATCACAAAGCCCTTTGCAAGTCATCATCCTCGGGGAGCCACTGATGTGCTGAAGGTCAGCCACATTGGGAAATAAAACCTGGTTCTGCTGGGGCCCAGTCCTGTGCCCTGGGCAGAAATAGCCCAATTACACTGACTGACCTTTTCTAGGAACATTACTAAAACTAATATTATGGATTGCTGCTGAAAAACATTTTGACTTAATAAGCCAATTCCATTTCAAAGTCTTTTTTTACAATCAATAATATTTGGTTTCCAATTACTGTGAAATTACTCTTCAGCCTTGGTCAGAATATTCAGCAGTGGAAAAATGACCTTTCATTTATTTCAGAGGAGTTTCAAGATGTCACCAGTTGACATGGAAAACCCAGATGTTTTTAATTCTGAAAATTGAGAAATAGATTTTGAACAGGAAAGTTATCTTGTTTGGTGTGCATCCTCAGGAAGAAGGACAGCAGAACATTCCCCAGTTCTCTGCCAGGCTGTCATTTGTATAAAAATATGAGCGGAAACAGTTTTGGGGCATCTGTGCAGAGCTTTAGGAGGATATTGAAGAAATCAGAAGAAAATAAATAATCTCCACAACTCTTACCTCTTTATGAACTATTAAATCCCCTATCAAACCTCTCAGAGTAATTTCATTCTTCATAACCTTTTTTAAATAGACATAAGAGGAACTACAAATACAACTTACCAAAATACAGTCTCAAAAATTAACACAGTAGTCAGGAAATGCTAATTTTAATTTCTGCAAAGATATATTTTAAAATTATTTTTCTTTACTCCACTCTGTGCTGCGACATACTTGCATGCCATGCTCAGCAGATGGCATTCTGGGATTCCAACACAAGTGTGGAGGAGAGCACTGAACCTTCAGCTTTGGTGGTAGTTGGTGTAATGGTCCACTCGGGATCTGAAGCAGGAAACTTCCCTGGAGGACAGGCTGCACATTGCAACAAGGTGTGTTATGTCAAAACTTTGAGTGGGAATCTGCTATTTATGACTATGTAGAGATCTGGCAAAGGGTGTGAGGGGACCAAGAGTAAACAAACATATTGCCATGAATTCTGACCTTAGGATCCTGATGGAATGGGTTTAATCTGAATTTTATGTGGGAATATTCTCTCTTCTGGATGATGTTACCAAACTTCATCTTTAGAAAGAACACATGTCATTCTCCTGCCTTCTAACATATGAATGTCTAGTAAACTCATAAGCCAGTGTTACTTGGGTAGGGAATTTCCTTTTAACCTGAAAATATTTTTAGAAATCTGCTTGAAGTGCATGATTAAAAGTGATAGCACTGTATTATCAGATGATAATTTTATTTCATAGTGATGTTTTATCCTTGGTCAAGGGAAGGCCCTTTGGATTTCCTCCAGTACTCTGTGGTTTTCTTTTCATTCTGAAGGGCTCTAGAGTCACATCAAAGCCATAAGATATGACTGTAATTTGCTGTAATTAAGGAGGACTTCTGTATATTCAGTGGGCAAATAGTTGGCATGATTGAGATGCTACTGCTCCTCTCTCTAAGAGAGCATGAGCTCTGGGCTACAGTTTGGCATCAAGTAAATCAGGAGTTTCAGCTGATAAGGCATGGGTGGGAGTGAAGGGAGAGAGGGATTTTTTTGGCTGGCTGAAGTGAGAGGTGCATGCAAGGGGCTGCAGAGGGGGAGCACCCAGCCCCCTCCCACAGATGAGTAAGGATCTGCTGGGAGGCTCTGTCCTGCCTCACTGTCACTCACTGTCACGTATCTTGTCCTTGTTTCTGTCCGTTTCATTTTCCATTCTGGTCACAGAAGTCCAGAGTCATGGAGTTGCTCTTTCTCCCTTTTGGCTGTGATTGTTTCTGCTTCATCTTGAGTGCAGCTGAGGCTTTTCCTGTGCCTGGTTCTGCTGCTCAGGTGCTTCAGTGATGGTTTGCTGGAGCCTGAGAGAGGAAGGTGCTGCTGACATCTCTTCTGGAGTTTGTTTTGGCAGCAATATGCGATGAGCTTCTAAGCAGAGGTGTGAGCACCTGAACACCAAACCTCAGGGAGCCAGATGGAGCATGCAAAAATCTACCAGTTTAAACTTCTAATGAGCCAGGAAACTATGACACAAAATAACAAAAGTAGCTTGCCAAAAATGAAAGATGAAAGTAGAATTCTCTTTTTCATCTTATATTCTCAGTTCAAACTTCTTTTTTTTGTTGCAGAAGAGCTGCATTTCTGTAGAAAAAAACAATTTCCAGCCTGTCTCTTTAATCAGAACATTCACAATGCAATCTAATTTCCCAATTGCTTCTGAATTTTTTTCCCTTCAGTTCACATCTAAGGCTTCAATATATTTTTTTTCCTCCATAAAGTAAAAATTCTCACTGGCAATTCCTGAAAAAATGTTGCTCTTATACTGACATGTGAATCCTTAACTATCTGCTTAGAGCTCAATATTTCTTGCTGTTAAGTATTCCAATATTTTCTGCTTTGAGACTTGTAGGCACTGCCCTGTGAAGAAGTGTCACGTTATTGCTCTTTGTTGTTCTTGTCAGTGAAAGTAACAAGACTGACGTATTTGAACCAGAAGTGTCCATGCACTTTCCTTATCATTCCCTGTAAATTTTGAATTATTTAATGAGTCTTGGAATTGTTGCTCACATCCTAGTGCTCAGCTAAGAAAGAAAGGTATTTAGTGTGTTCTGGTGTTTTCAACCCTATTTGAGTCCAAAGGATTTGTGATGTACCCTTTAGAAATGTTGTTGTTTGATTAAAAAAAAGAAAAAAGAAAAAAGAAGTTAACTTAGTCAGATAAGCTGGGCAGTCCTTTCTCCCATGTATGTGGAAAGGGGAAAAAGTAGAACATCCAAATGTCTGTTTTAAAATGCTGGAGAGGGCGAGGAATTTATGTATATAAAGCCTGTGCTATCATGTGCCTTGAAAAGCTCACTTGACCATTTTAAGTAACACTTGAGTAACACTTCAACAAAATATTTTCCAGCTGTTATTTCTGTCGCTTCACTTCAAAATGTTATTCCTAGCAATATTATTCAACAATTCTGTTGTACACTGTGAAAACTTCTCATGTTCTGCTTCTGCAACTTTTCATTTTACCTACTGTTTTTGCTTTTTCTAGGAAATCAGAAAATAATGTAGGTAGGAAGGGACCTCAGGAAGTTGCTTAATCCAAACCATCAGTCTAAGTAGGTCTAACTTTAGATCTGGTTGCTTAGGGCCTTGCACAGTCAATTTTTGATTATTCTCAAGGATGGAAATTGTAATGTCAGTGTAAAATGCTCTTTGATTTCTGTGGTGCAGAGCTTGGGCTGAATGTACTTTAGGAGAAAAACCAGTCTAACACTCAACATTCAGGTGGTTACCAAAGTTGGGATTTCTGTGATGAATCAGTGGCTTGGGAAAGACCTCAATAAGCTGGATTTTCAAAGCTGTGTAGCCTCAAATGGCATGATGAAAAAGTAGTGCTCAGGACTCAGTGGATGTTTTTCTGTAAAGAAACAACCAGTACTGACCAATTTATTCACCAACAACTATCTCATCAGTATTGCTGCTGTGTAGTCTGCTAACATCAGATTTTTCTGACAAGCCAATTTTGGTGTACATCTCAGTAAAACTGTGTTCTGTTTCATGTTTGAACTTTGGGGACTTTTGTTTCAATGGGATATTGCTGTAACTTTGAAGAGCATCTTAATATGTCTGTCTTTACTGACAGAAATGAACCTTAAAAATGAGGTTAAATGGGTCGAGTGGTATGACACTGAAATATAATACTGTAGGATTAAAGAACTGGGATGTGCTTTTTTCCTTTATTTTTGGTAGAATGTATACTGGTTGTGCACATCTGGAAAGATCTCAATGCAGTTTTCTATTCAGAGTTTTTTCTACTTAGCTATGTTTATACATCTGAAGTTGTTGTAACACATTTTAGATCTATAAATACTAGTGCACTAGATGCATATAGGATATTTGATTTAATAAATTTATTTCTACTAGGTTACTGTAAATTTCCATTAATGTATACAGTTCTCCTAAACTAAGCTATGATAATATATCCTTTATAGAAAAACTAAGGCAAATTATAACATGGGAAATGTTGCTTTACTTCTTCTATGCTGCCGTAAAACAAGAGATGGCAGAACTACTTCAGACACATAATCTAATTTTTTAAAAAGTCAATAATATATGTGTTTGGTGATATCTTTGTTCTTTCAAATTCACAGCATATATCTGAGATGATGTTTCAAAGATATAAAACAAATTTTACTTTCTCATGTCCATTTTGGAGCTTGTTGTTTTCAGATACTCTTTTTAGCAGTGGACAGGGTTCTGTGGAAACAAACTTATTTCTCAACATTTTTCCTCCTGGGAGAGCCTTACATCATCAGGGTACCAGTGAGGGGTGGGACTGAGCATCTAATATCAGGAAAGACATTCAATGTTACTGTGACCTGTAGTGTGGGAAATGTGTAGTCATACTGCTTTCTTGATTTCTCTGTCCTGTTGGCTTCCTCCCAAACCAGATTTAGGAAGAGCAGATTCATCTGGAAATGTACTTTTTCTCTTTGTTCTTATTTTTGCCAAATTTTCAATTAAAAGTGTTCAGCAAGCCAAGAAACCTACCTCCCTTCTCCAGTCCCCCCTCTTTTTAAATATTTATTATGTTCTTGCTATTTGCAATATTTTTGTACTTATCTAGCCTCACTTTATGCATACACACATAAATATTTGAGGATATTTTCCATGTAAAGGCTTGATAGGGATAGTTCATAATTTTTAGAGAACAGAGAAAAAGGCCAAAGCTCCTCTAATGGGATAACTATGGAGTTTATGCAAGAATGAGATTCCAGTCCTGAAGTGCAGAGCAGGCCCTTAAATGTGGATCTGTCCCACTCTATATGAACCATGTGGAATATACAAATCTGTCTTATCAGGAATCTCTGTCTTTTAGAAGGGATTTGATGTTAATAAATGTCAAAACCTAAAAATCCTTAGTGAATGATACTCTAGTCACTCACCAGCTGTACTTATTTTTCTCTTCTTCTTTCCCCATAATTCGTTTGGCCCTTCCTAGGAAAATGGGAAAGCTTCCTTGAGGTAATTCAGTTTCATAGTATTGTTAAGAGCACTGCTTTAAAACCCAAAGCATGTAATAACTGCCTCAGTAACAGCCTGGGACTGGTGACTTTCACTGTTAAATGAGCAAAGGAAAATGGATTTTTCACACACAAAAGAAAGCTGCATAAGTTAGACCCTATCTGGTGAAAGACTCAATTTGATCACTGAAAAGCTATTCAGGTATTCTCTGTTCATTTACTTGTTAGTTTTTGAGGTAGAATTAAGTCATATGAGCCATTGTGCTTCCTGTAGGAACAAGAGCATTTCCAAAGAAAAGGACCTTAATGTGAATCTCACCTATGGCCCTTCTTAAAGTGTTTAAATGAGAAAAAAGAAACCATGAACTCCTCTGTCATCTTGAAAATGTTTAGAACTGAGATGTACTCATGAAGTCCTTTCCCTCTGCACCTTGAGGAGAAAGGGTGAATAGGCTCTTTGTGTTATCTTTGAGTGAGAACCTAATAGTATTTTAAGTGGTAAAATGTATACTGAGCAGGGAGGAGGGATGATTTTTCCACCATGTGTGATGTGAGACACATTGGTTAACATCAGGGAACTTGCCACAAAAAGTACAACTAGAAAAATGAAGTTAAAAAGGAAAATGAGCTTGCTGGGACTGGCATTGTAACATTTGCTGGTAAGTGCACAAAGGAAAAGTGTTGCCTGAAACACTCCATGCAGGTGAGGATTTGATGCTCTACTTGAACACTCTTCCAAAAGATGGCTTATGTGAGGGGTTAGGGCAAAAAAAGTGGCTTTGACAAAATTTCAACTTACTGTTTTATGTAGAAATAATTAAAGAAGGGAATAAAACTAATACTATCCACACAGAATTAGACAGAGTTTCATTGTATGGAAAATGAGATTTTATTCTACAGATTAAACTTGTGAATTGCCTATGTAGCCAGATGAAAGATGCACATAGGATATATGACTTTATAGGGTTTAATGACTGTATTTCTGAGTTACTGTAAATTTCCACTAATGCATAGTGTTCTCCTAAACTAAGATGTGATAATACATATTTCATAAAAGACACAAGGCAAAGGATAACACATTAGAAGTGTTGATGTGCTGCTTTCACTAGAAAACCCACATATCCTTGAGGAGGTGAGGAGGAACTGGATCCAAGGCTGCTAGACTAGCCTTTATAAAAAGGATTGCTGTTAGGGAAGTTAAGGAAGGAATCTATGGAATTAGCATTTAGTGATATAAATGGAAGGACTGAGAAGACACTTTTAGAACTTAAGAATGTTCTGAAGTTTTTAATTCCATAAGATATCTGGAAACACACGTTTTTGAAAGCAGTGATTAAACAGATGTAATGATGATCCTTCTCTTTAGCTGTGAGGAATGGTACAGCACATACTCAAAAAGTGAGCCAGGAGCAGAAGCATGTGCTTCTCCAAATATTGACCTCAAAACATTTCACTTTAAAGCTCTGGTCTCTAGCTATAAGGAATCTAGAAGTGGAAACACCAACTGCATGTTTCAAACTATTGGATTTTTGAAGTGCTTACTTGTTTCTCTGGCACAGTGGAGTAATATTTCTGAACAAACAAGAAGATTCCTCTTTGTAGAGGAGTCATGCAGTAAAGTGCTGTACATTTGACAGTGAATACTGGGTCCCAGCAGAGTAAATCATGGCAGTGCTGAGGTTTCCACTAAGCTTTCCAAACACAGCTCGTGGTATTATATCCTTTATTATTATTATAATAGTTATTATTACTAGTAGTGGTAGTAGTAGTAGTATACTGTGATTTTCTGATGTCTTGTTGAAGTTCAGTTTCTTTCAGTCTCCTTGACTATAAATATATTGGACAGAACAAAATGCAGTCTGAGACTGAACCTCGTGTTCGGCCAGGGGAATACTATGCAGAATAGGTCTCAGGCACCTCACATAGCCAGATCAAACAGATAACACTAGAAATGACTTTCATCATAGCTCAGCCTCACTCTTTTAGCCACACCAATTCTGAGTATCCAAGAAGACAGTGTGAGCCCACTTTTGACATGTTTTTCTCATGTCTGAAATTGGGCTGTTTTGTCTTTTTACTTCTCAGTATTGGCAATCAAAATTGCATGGTGATGTGCAGGGATGGTTCCCTCAACTGCAATGAGGAAATGCTTAGGATGCCCTAGGAAAACCTGCTGTGATGGAGTAAAGTGTGTTGTCCTTGGACTCTGAGCTCTACAGAGTTTTACTCTTGCCTTTCTTGAAGTTATTATCAAAGGAGATTGCCCAAAATTTTGTTGAATCAAACATTCACAAAAAATGATGCCTTCTCTCTAATTACGGTCAGACAGGCAGCTAAATAGGTTAATGTGAGAACACTGGGGAAAGAGAGTCTGGAAAGAGAGTAAGGACATTTATTGCAATTTAGGAAGGATAACTTTGAAATATTGAAACCAGAGAGTTCCCTGTCTCCCATATTTGATCTACATTAAAGGCCTATTTCAATCTCAAATATGTTTCAGAGATCTATTAAAATGATGTTCCAGGAACTAAAGACAAAAATCTTCAGTACATAAATGGAATGATTTTTTTTTTTTCCTGTAACTGCCAGCCTAGCAAATTAATTTTTGGCCCTGAAGTCAAATCATGTTCTTTATTTCTATTTCATTACCAGTTATAAATGGTTAGCAGGTCAAATTATGCTCCCACGAAAGTGTGTAACCTTTCTGGTGGCATCAAAGCAGGAGGGAAACTGGGCTGTTACCAGGCAGCACCTCTGATAGCACTGCAGGATAATAGATACCCTGGAGGAGCAAAAGACTGGTACTCAGTGGAATAGGAAATGGTCTTAGGGCTACAGTGAAGTTGAATGTCTATGTTTTTTAAGGCAAAGATTAGGGAAATAGCTGATAAGTATGATGCTGCAGGAGTACTGAAAAAGAAGATATTTTTCATAGATAGATGTATATATCTCCAATATTTTATTTTTTGCCCTTCACATGCCATAAGCTAGCACTTGGTACAGGCTTCTGCACACTTTCACTGTTAATTTGTGATGGTCAAGGGCTCCTGGCTGCAGCTCAAAGATGGCTGTCTCAAAAGGACATTTTTTTTTCCAGAGGGTGCTCTGTGTGCTCTGTACTCTTCCCTTTCTACCATGACAAGTTTCCCTCTGCCCTCCCCTGAGAATCACCTTCCTGGGGCTTAGTGGAGCAAGCTGTTGCAACAATTACCCAAATCTGTCCCCAGCTTTGTTCAAAAACCTCAAACCTAAGTACCCCAGCATTGCCTAAGCTCTGCTTGCCTGTAGTGCAGGTGCTGAAGAGGCTCTCATGTCTTTGTAGAGTGTAAATGGTGGAACTGCTACAGCCAGCTGCTTCCCACAGCTGTGCCAGGTGCAGGGGAACAGGAACTGGGAGCTGCTGCTGCTTTATTTGTTCCCAGCATCAAGGATTTCTGTGATTGATGTTGCTGGAACAAATGCAACTGTTCATTTCCGTGGACACAAGCCACAAAAGACCATCATACAATGCCTGAGTATGAGGATGTTTATATAAATATGTATACACATGTATGTGAGTATGGATTTTATATATATGTGTGTATGAATACTACATTTCTTCAGAGAAGTGAATATGGGAGTAACAGTGCAAACAATTTTCAAGGAGAATCCCTAAATAGCCAGTCATTCTACAATATCTCACCTTAAAGGTGTTCAAAAAGAAGTGTTTCAAATTGGCTGATACAACAAGTAAAATATTGAGGATGTGGAATTTCAAAAGGCAGACTGTAGTTTCAACATGTTCCAGTGCTTCTGAAAAACTGAAATTTTTCACAGGAAAGCAGAATAATCACAGCAGAACAAAGTAATAGTAATTAATATTATATAATATTTGGACAGGCTGATCTTCACTGAAGACTCAGTCAAGCTGCTCAGTTTTCATTCTAATTTTCACCAACTTATGCTAATTTCTTGGTAGTGTACTTATATTAATTTTTGAGGCATTATGCTTGATTTTTACTATCATAAGGCTAAGGAGAGATGGTGCATTAAGAACAGTGGATTAGTCAAAAAGTGTTTTCATTTAATATTGATCTAAGATGAGAGAGTACTACACTGTGCCATGGTACTCTGGTGCAAGGTGTGTATTCAGGGCATCCTCCTGCCTCCTTCCTCTCAGATTCAACCTTGTGCTGGGGTTCTCTGTTGGTGTGGAGAGAGACTCTTGTTGACAGATATTATTCTCTCAATAGAAGACCTGTGATAAAAACATCATCACTAAGAGAAGTGGTCTGCAAATTATTGGTGTGTGCAATATGATACAATGTCTTATATCATTCAAGACATCATGAAAAGGAATTCATTTCAGTAGTTTCAATGAATTGTTAGTTCTAGCTGCCAGTATTAGACAACTCATGGTCTTATTTCAGCAGCAGAAGAGAGCTGTGGGAGCTGGGATGCTGAAAGATGCTCGTGATGGCAGAGGCTGTCTTGGAAATTTCTGGGATTTTTTTTTTTCAAATTAAAGTTCCTGGGAATGGAATTTAATTTGTAGTTGAAACTCATGTCTCAAAGAGGTAGAAAATAATGTTATGGGTTCTCCGAACAAGTTCTTTCAGATAATCTAACTTTCCCATTGAAAATTGAAACTTGCTTCAGACTTACCTGAAATTGAAAGTGTTTTTTCCTTTCAAAGAAAAAAGTAATGGGTTTTAAAGAACAGGTGTTTAATTCCTGTTACTGGTACCTTTATGGCTACTATTCTCAAGAAAAGCCTGAAGTGATTTAATTGCATCTTTTCTTCCTGAAGTAGTGCAAAAATTACATGGTGCCATTTTACTGTTTATTTTATACTTCTCTGTATCTACCTTTGGTTTGTTTTCCACTTTGGGCACCATAGTTCACAGAGATAGCCAGACAGACTCCTGCTTATTTCATTAAATACCTTTATATAAAAAAAATATAAATTATATAAAATTATCTTTTCCATCCTTATTGCTTCAGTTTGCATGCAGAGACTGAGATCATTTATTTTGCCTCTTAGCAGATGGCTGGGAGCTAATGAGCATATAAAGCCAAAGTTCTGTCCTTAACACACCTGCCTCCATAGCCTAACACAGAGACAGCCCAGTGACATAAATTGGTCTGGATATATTTCAGTGACTTACTGTGCACAAGACCACTGGGGAAGTGGGCAGCAGGCTGTTAATTTCAGTGACATCTAGGCTTCTCTTATGTTTTATGGAGACTGTAATGTTGCTTCATTGACATGCCTCACACCCCCTAAAAAACCCCCCACTTTGATTTCTGCATCCAGTTTATCAGTGGTTTGAAGAGTGGAAGTTTTCTCCCTGAAGATTTTCATGGTTTTCCCTCTGATTTCTTTGGTTCCATTCTGGGCAAAAGGCATAAAATCTCGTTGTTTTTTCTTTCATGAAAGAGCTGTCAACCAAATTTTTTAGCATGATGGATAGTTTCCAGGAAAAGCTTCTACACTTTCATTTCTTTCAGGGGGGGAGAAAAAAGCAAAGACTCTTAAAGCTCCTGGGAACGTTTTACCTCCCTTCTGCTTCTGTCCCACGTGGGTTACCAGCAGCTGTGTGGCCATTTCTGCCCAGCTGTTTCACAGCCTCTTGGCTCATTGACATGTCACTGTGCAAGGCCTCCTCTTGCTCTTCATACTTAAAGCTTTTTTTATTCCCTGGGATACCTTTTTTCATAAGGTTACATAAATTCCATCACCAAAGAGTTTGCTTAGCAGTTAGTTCTAGAGAAATCAGATGGAGAGCAGTATTAGAAGTATTGCTTTACACATCTGTGAATTGCAGAAAGCCCAATGAACTCACAGTAAAGAAAACTTAAGGGTGCCACCCTCAAGAGGGTGAAGGAACAGTAAGTGGGGCGATAACTTTAGAGAAAAAGTAATGTAGAGAGGAGAAACAGAGTGGCTCAGGGGATATAGAAAAAGCAGGATTGCAGGGGGAAGTGAGAAAATGTCATCAATAAATTTTCTTTGCAATAGTGAATAATTGTAATTCAGATCTAGATGACGCGTTTTACTGACTTTGGAATGAACCAGTGAAGCTTCTGTGGGGATTTGCTGATTTGTTTTTTGTGTTGAATTTCCTCCCCTCCATGGTTTACATTCAGAGTGACCTAACAGCTCAAATTCAGACTCTAGCACACTGAAGACATGAAGCCAGGTTACTGATTGCAAGCATATGAGGATGCTGAGTGTACTCTAAGTTCATGTAAACACACAGCTTGATTCATTCTGACTTACAAATCCATTGAAGAGCTTCAAGAACTCTTGGAAAAGAAAGAAAAACAATGAAAAAACCCAAGGCTAATTTTCAGATTAGCCATGAAATCAAGGAAAGTTTCTTTTAGGCCTAGATTTCCTAGGAGACTTGCACTTTATAGATCCTCCTATGCATAAGACTGTAGAAGCCTCCTACTGATGTGTGTGTGAACTAATAATGCTGAGAGAAATATGCAGCCTTTAGGTTTGAATTCAGTACTGGGAAAGTTCAGCAGGCCCAGTAGCAGCACTAACAGTGCCAGGAGAGAGCTGCAGGGGAGGATCCTTCCTCCCTTCTTCCACTCTTTGCTGGATAGTCACTAACTCAAGAGAGAATACAGAGCTAAATTGACTTTGGTCTAATATATGCACGTTTAATGCTGGTATATTTTGGTCTAATATATGCACATTTAATGCTTCTCTTGGTATTCCAAACTCTTTTACAGGTCAGAAGTTTAAGAGCTGATATGCCATGGAAGTATCATAACTTTGTTCCTCAAAGCTGTACAAATAATTTTTTTTTCCCTAGGGAAGGAGGGAGTTAGATTTCATTCCTTATAGAGAACTCTTAATTTGCCTTACTGACATCAGTCAACAACCTCAGCAGCCTGAAAGGGATGTAAAAGTACACTGATTGCATTAAATGATAACTGTGCTGTTTAACTAAAACTGATTTTGGCATGTTTATTCACAAAGTACTATTTTTGGTTTTACAGATCTAAAATTTATTGCTCTTTGATGGAATACAGTGTTTCCCTTTTATATTCTAGTTATGAGTTAGGGTGATAATCAAAAATTAATAGTTTCAGTGTGTCTTCAATACTTCTGCTAAGTTTTCTGTTTAAAGAGATATTTTTCAACCTTTAAAGAACGGTTTTCTCATACCTCACATAAGCTTTTCCTTGTACTGAATGATTTATGATCAGCAATCAGCCATGCAGGTGTTGGTAACAAATACATTGATAAAGGTTACCATTACTGGCTGAATTATCTACCTTTTAGCTGCAGGCACATATCAGAGATGAATTACAGGCTGAAGCTGGACAGGGTGAACCTGGCAAGTTTGGCATCCCCAAAACCTCAGCACACAAGTCCACAAGTCCATTTCTAGAAAGGATGGAATGCAGTTTCTTTTTTTGCCATATGAAACAGAGAAGTCCTAAAGGTTGTCTCCACAGTGTGGAATTAGAAAGAACAAAACATTCTCTAGTGCAATTTATAATGGTTTGTTCTTTTTTTCCAACTGTTCTTGTTGTCACCATTTTGGAGCACTGGAGGCCCATGGGAAATTGGCACACCTGGCTAATATGTGGACCATAAATTGTTGCTACTCTTTTGTTCAAGAGACACATTTGAAGTGTGATTGGTATGCTGTCCTATTCCAGGGTATCCCTGTGCTTTGCCAAATCAGCATCACATCATCCTTGGAATGATCCCAGCTCAGCTGGGCTGGGGCAGGGCTGTCCTTCATCCTGCTGGCACTCCTTGTTGTAGCTTTTTACAATTTTGAACACTTTCAGTCAGTAGGTTTTTAGGCAGGAGGCTATATATTTAATTTCTTGACCTGCTTTGATTCATCTTGATCTAACTGTTCAGGAAATGCTTTTATGGAAATACCCCAATTCTAGGCCAGCAGAAACCTCAAAAAGAGCCATCCCTGAACCCTGTCACTACAGCTGAAGGCTGCAGAGGGTCCCATGTAAGCCAGAGACTGTAAGAAACAATTTAGTTTCATTGTTTGACATCACTGTCCCCAATCCTATGGTTTTTGGGAAGAAAACACAGGAAATGAAGCAATGCAAGGTCAGATATGCCCGAAGAAGCAATACCCAGAATCCTTGAGTAAACAGTGACAAATGGGAGATGCAAAACCTCATGATGGGGGAGTAAGAAGAGCTCTGCTCACCCAGTGAGTGTGACGTGGTGGCAGCCAGTGCTTGTGGTGGGGAAAGGACTCTGCTCAGGATCTCTCTCCCGGTGGCCACGGGTGTGCAGGGGCTACACTGAGGGCTGTGTGGCCATGGGGAGGTTGCAATGGGGAGCAACAGTGTGTGCTCGTGGCAGTGCTGGGCCCAGGGTGTTGGGACACCACAGCCACAAACTTGGCCTGACTGCCCCAGAGCCTGTGAATTAATCTGACAGATTCAGGAATTTTGCTTTGTCTTCTGCTCACAGAAGGTAGCAGGGAGAAATAGAACTATATGTATACATAAATAAAGTGAAACTAGAATATTGCAAGCTATGCACCATGAGTAAGGCAAGGATATTGTATAGCACAGCACAGACAATATACCATGAGGGCCATCTTGTGGTCAGAGAAAGTTTATTCTCTGTGAGCATAGGAAAAAAAATATTCACAGAATTTTTTTATGTACTGGAAGATACTGTCAGCTACATTGTAATTCTTGGAACCACGGAATGGTTTGGGTTGGAAGGGACCTTAAAGGTCACCTAGCTCCAACCTCCATGCCATGGAAAGGGACACCTTCCACTACACCAGGTTGGTCAGAGCCCCATCCAGCCTGGCTTTGAACACTTCCAGGGATAGGGCATCCAAAGCCTCTCTGGCCAAACAGTTTCAGTACCTCATCATCCTCAGAGTAATGAATTTCTTTCTAATCTCTAAACCTTTTGGTTTAAAGCCATTCCCCTTTGTTCCATAACTACAGGCCCTTGTGAAGTCCCTTTCCAGCTCTCTTGTAGGCCCCTTTATGAACTGGAAACTGATGTTAAGGTCCCTTCAGCACCTTCTTTTCTCCAGGCTGAACAGCCCCAGCTGTCTCAGCCTGTCTTCCCAGGACAGGTGCTCCAGCCCTCTGAGGATCTTTGTGGACTGCTCTGGACTCACTCCAGCAGGTCCCTGTCCTTATGCTGGGGCCCCAGAGCCCCAGGTGGGATCTCATGAGGTCAGGGCAGAGTGGCAGAATCCATTTCCTCTGCCTGCTGCCCACACTGCCTTTGGTGCAGCCCAGGACACAGTTGGCTTTCTGGGCTGCAAATGCACATTGAGGGATCAGGTGGAGCTTCTCATCCACCAACAACCCCAAGTTCTTCTCCCAAGGGCTGTGCCTGACCCATTGTCTGCCCCAGCTGTGTTTGGGCTTGGGATTGCCTCGACCCAGATACAGCACCTTGAACTCGGCCTTGCTGAACTTCTTGAAGGTTGCACAGGCCCACCTCTCCAGCTTGTCAAGGCCCCTCTGGATGGCATCCCTTCCCTCCAGAGTTAGAATTGGTGCTGATATTCTGTGGCAAATGGAGCAGCTTTGCTGCTGGTCATTAGTCAGGTCATTAATTCTCAAGTGACATCCAGCAGATTAGCTGTGATCCCATGCCAATAAATGAAATAAGATGTTCCATGGGCTGGGGAGGCAGTTGTAGATTAATAACTGGATTCAGTGTTTTCCCTTGATGAATATTTTATGCCTATTTGCTTTGGAAATTTTTTTCATCCTCTGCATTGAATAAAATTTTTTTTGAAATCCATGGATTATATACCATCCCAGCACTAGAGTTAAGAATTCTATTATTTATTGTCAAATAAGAGTTCAAATCAAGAGCCAACATACTTTTCATGGTTATACAATGAACCCACTCTGTGTGAAGTAGAGTTCTCAGCTGCAGACCTCTAGATCTGTATCCCTGTGATTTTGATGATAGACTAAAAATGCTGAGTTGAAAGGAAGACTGTCCATTCAAATTAAATGTGTTATCCAACACAGGCATGGAAAGTTGAATATGATCTTCTCTGTATCACCTGATTTACCCAGAATTACTCAATTTTCTTTTTTTGTGTGCTTCCCAGTGAATCCAGATGCCTCCCAAAGAACCCAGGAACTTTTCTTTACTGCTTTCCTAATGGGAACTGTCTGCCAATGGTGCTGGGCAGGCACAGCTTTGCTTAGTTTATGGGACCATGATCCATGGTCGATTAACCAGGCTTTTTTGGTTCTAGAAGAGGTGTGTTTACAAAAAACCAGCCCCACCATCTGGTACCATTGGCTGTAGGACTGCTGTAGATCACTCACAGTGAACAAATATTTTTCTCATTTGTCAGTCAGCTTTTGTCCACACACAAGTGACTTTTCTAATAACATTAAGTGTTCCTTATTGTACTGTTTTACTGCTACTTATGGATTATTTAATTCTTTTAATGGCTCTGCAATGGTTCATTTGCTTTCTAAAATTATTCTTTAAAGTACTCGTGCAGATGGGGATAGACAAGGTTGATTCCTCCTGCAAGGAGCTGTTGATAGATTCAGAGATGCTGGCTGCTGAGCACTGCTGTAAATATTCACTATCTCAGCTCTGCAGGCTTAGCCTCTTTGTAGGGTGTTTGGGAATATCTGATAGTACAGAGTATAAAAGCACAACAGTGGAGAGAGCTGCCTTCAGCTTCCAAACAAAAATGACTATTATAAATCCCGTATTTTAATGGCATTTTCTCTCCCAGGAACATTTGAAAGCTAAGCCAGCAAAGTCCCAAACAGATTTTATGGACCAGGCACGTGTGTGGGTTGTACAGGCACGTGTCAGTGACTGGCAGGGTGTGTACAAATTCCCAGAGTCCCGGTTTTACAGCGCTCTGCCCATCCCCTCTGCACCAGGCATGAACCAGCCCAGGAGAGCTCACATGGCAGGAGTTTCCTTCAACAGCAGCTTTTCAGTAAAGGCTCAGTTGGCCTCGTTGTTCTGAGCACAGCCCCGCTCCTGGACGCCTGCTCAGAGGAACAGCCATCACCTTTCCAGCAGGGGAAGTGAGAGCAGCATCACTAAGAAAGGCACACGTGTCCCCTGGAGGGGGGGAGGCCCCTTCTCCCTTTCCAGCTCCTTCTGTGCAGGGCTGCAGCTCTGGTGCTTTCACAGTGCCTCTGCTGCAGGCTCCTGATTCGGCTCACAGCAGAGCCCTCGGTCTGCTCTGCATCCTTTGGGAAAGTGGAGACTGCTCAGGGAGTCAGACCCCAGCACTGAAATGTAGCCATGTGCAAAGAAGTCCCTGACACAGTAGAGGGATTGTGAGATGAGAGAGTTTATGGCATTTCAATGTATTTAAGAATTTTTATTTTTAAAAAAAACCAGATTTCTTGCATCTACCTGTCAGATGACACAAGTATAGAATACTCATTAGAGCTATTGTGATTTTTCTTGTGATGCTGAATCACGGAGGTTCTCAGAGATGGATTACAGAGCCATGTAGGAAGTGCACTGGATATATGTATATAATTTATGTACACAGCACACTTGCTTACATTCTTGAGTGGTGTGGTAAGGAAAAAAAATAAAGAAAAGGAACTCTTAAGAAATTCAGATTAGAATTGGTACAAATAAATAAGATTCTTCTTCATGAAAGCACAAATATTGAGATACATATGCATGCATGCAAAATTGATTGATTTCTTTCTTTACCCCCGTAACAATCAAGATCCTTGTTTTGCAAAATACCTGGATCCAAAATTGCTTGGGACTCTGTCAGCACAGGTGTGTGTGAGGACTTGAGGGGGTGTTTTGACACACTTCTGCAGCTTTTGGTGGGGTAAAGGTACTTGATTCCAAGGTCAATTTGCACAACTTGGCTTTGTGACTTTTTTTTATATCTAGCTGAAGTTTTCCCCAGAAGATGAAGAAACCTGATTTCCATTTTCTGATGGAACCTGTGCAGGGGAATGAGGGATCAATGACCCTGCTCAGGGCAGCAGCCACCTCTTTTTTGAGTACGGAGGGGAGCTTGTGGTGAATGGACTGGGCTGCTGGACTTTGTGTCTTGGCCAGGAGAGAGTCAAGGCAAGAGTCTGATTCCCCTCTCTGTCCACACCAACAGGATTATTAATTCCCTTCTGCTTTTTCATCGCACTGGAAGGGTGGCAGAATGCAAGTACTTCTCACATTTGTTCATTTCCATTTCTGAGAGCATTTGTAGTAAGTGGTGAGCACACAAAATTATAGCTCTGTAGTGGGTGAGAAAACTGCTTGCTGCAATCAAAGTGAGACAGACTCTTGACAGCAGACTTGGTGCTTGCACAGAACAGAATAAACAAGACATGTCAGGAGTTATTCTGACAACATGCCCAAAGCTTTGGGTGAATCTTGCCAGACCTCAGACCAGATGTTTAACCCTCCCATCTTCTTATGATGTTGCCACTTGTTAATAAAATGTTCCCACTTAAAGAAAATACAGGAGTTTTCCATCTGGGACTGTGCTAAAGGCTGTGTCCTGTGCTGAGACATTTCAGAGTGTCTGGTCTGTTTTTGGAGGCACTGTAGTTGCCTTTCCTTCCTCCTTGTAGGGAGTAATTGCCCCTTTGCAAAAAAATACAGTTGAACATCTCTATACTACTATATACTACCCCCTCTAATGAAAGCCTCAGAATATTTTCATATCAGGAGTAAAGAACAATAAGCATGCACATGCTCCCTAGTATTAAAATGTTAGCAAAGAAAGGAAAAATTAATACAGTTCAACTCATGAATGAGGCCTCATCAAATTAATTGCTGAAGTCTGGTTAATACTCATTGATATTTTTGATTGTGCCACAGCTGGCTCATATTTTACATAAGGATATTGTTCAGAAAGGGTTAGTGCAATTGATTAATTATTAATAGCTACTTTTACAAAAGCAGACCATAATGTTATTTATTACAAATAACATACAGCAAGCAAATAAGTTTTAGCAGTGTATATCTGTACCTAGTGTTTCATATTGATTTACTTTTAGCTCTCTGGAACTCATGAGTATTCATGTGTAAAACATGCTCTTGATATTTTAATTAATTAGCTTATCTAAACCGGTAATATAAAGTGGAGCCCATGGCATTGTGCTGTCTGGTTTATTATTATCCTGCTACCTTTTTGGCAAGCAGTGCAGGAATTTCGTGCTGTAATAATGCCCCTTGGATTAGCTAAGGAGCAGAAGGAAGGGAAAAGAGAGAGGATATAAAATGAGTGCTATGTTTGCAACTGTGTTCACTTTTTTGTCCCCTGTGACAGTGTAGGTTTGATGTAATATTTAAATACAAGCAAAGCAAAGTCATTGATAGAATTTTCTTTCTTGTGCCATGATCTATTTTGGCTGAATTCTGTTGACAGCTGAGTAACACTGTTACCTGCCAGTATGATTACAGCAGTGTCCGCCTTCATTTTCAAATCCAATTTGCATTTAATAAAATGAAAGATGAAAGCAACCTGGCTGAAAGTGCATCATCAGCACCAGCTTGCTGAATAATGGATTTGAAAGACTGGAAAGAAGTCACCAAACTAGTTACAGCATTGGAGTGAATCTAGGTCAGAGAAACTTCAGCATGACTTATTGCAAGCCCATGACATAAATCATCCAGGAGAGGCCAGAGAACACCAGCCACCGAGCTTATTTATTGTAGAAGAGATTGGCATTAATGAGCTGGAGGAGCAGAACGCATCCATCTGGGATCAACATACCAGCATGTCCTTCAAGGGAATGGTGACTACCCAGAAAACGCTGTGTCCAGAAAGACCCTGTGCTCCAAAGCGCGGGAGAGTTTCCAGCTGGCTGCGCTGCCATCCCGAGGAGGGATGCGCCAGGGAGGGCGCAGAGCAGCCGCAGGTGCTGGGGCAGTGACCGCAGGGGCTGAGCCGCTGCCCTGGCCGGGTCAGCCCGCCTGCCTGGGGGCTGAACGGGGCAGCTGCTGCTGCCTTCACAGCCTGGCCTCAGCTCTGCCCCGGCTCCCAGGGCGTTTCCGTGGTGCTGCCGTGCCTCTGAGGGGGGTGGGGGAAGCCTGTGGCGGGGGTACAGATCCTGGTGAACCAAGAACCAGCCCTTTGTGGAAAGTCCTGGGTGTCTCCTACTGTGATTCTGCTTTTCGGGCACAGGCAGAAAAAAATGTTTCAGCTTCGGTTCCTGTGGGTTGAATTATTGTTGTTTGCTACCGTTGAGCAGAGGAGATTGAAAGTTTGTGAGCTTGGGACTAGCCTTGATTAAGGCATTTTTTCTCCTCTGGGATATAAATATTTAGTGCTCAGTTGGACAAGGACATTTTCCAGTGCAGTTCTGTTTTCAGCATGATTCCATTTTAGCTTCCGTTTCTAAATCACAAAATTTTGCACTAATGATTCTGGATGTGAAAGAATGGAAGTAGTTGGATTGTGGGAGATTGGATATCATGACAATGTACATATGTTATTTTCTTTCCTTTATCTGCTTTACTTGTAAGGCCTGTTATCTAACTGTCATTTTCCTGGCTGGGTTTCCTGTTTTGTGTTCTTGTCCCAGAGTATTTATTTCTCTTTTGTCTGCACCCGGTACTTGTAAGTGTCTTAATTTTGTTTTTTCTTGACATGTTCCTCTGATGCTTTATTTCATAAAAAAGTACACCTGGCAGGGAAGCCTTGTTTAGCCCATCAGTTCTCAGGAGTGTTTATAGAATAAAAAAACTTCCTGATGTTTCTGAAGGCGTAAATATGTTCAGCCACACCTAATATTCACAATTGTAAGTTATTTTAGTGATCTTTTTTCAGGAAATGCTAATTATACAACAGTAATTTCTTTGAAGTTTTACTATCACATGTATTTCAAGGCATGGAGGAAACTCTTTGGTTTCAAAAATTTATGTGTTTTAAAAGGGCTATGACTTTGTTTGGTTATTACTGATGGCACAGTCTCTATAATGCTTGTTGTTTTAATAAGCTTTTAAAAGTTAAGCTGTACGAAAACGTGCTTCTGAAGCAAGGAAGGAGGACTTGAATATACCTAACCAGTGAAGATGGGCAGAAAACCTGAGTAAATCTTACTGGGGGAGCTGATGTAACTGGAACCAGGATGTCAAAACTTTCAAGGGCCTATCAGCTATCAGCAGGACCTTAAATGAGGGGAAGCTTTTGTTCAGTAGAGCTGATGAGCAGCTCACTGATGTTAATAAGACACTTTTCATGTAGTTCAAATTTTTGGACTTTGAATCAGGTCTAACATTCTCATTGAAAGTGTGATATTGCAATCCTTCTGTTGTCATGAGAATGACACCTTCTTCAGAGGAGATTATTTTCTTTTGGAAAGGGAGGGAGCCACGAAGGAAATAATTGATAGTCTTAAATTCTGTACTTTGGAAATTCAGGTTCTCTTTATAATCCTCACAGAATGAGAAAAATTGCTAGCAACTGCACAATACTTACAGCAGGCCTGATAACAGAGTAATTATTTTACAGAAGAGCACATTCTTTATTGCAAAGCTGAGCATTTAATTCTATCTATACACAGCTTTGCAATAAAGGTAATAATTTTCACCAGAACATGTATGATTAACTGTGCAACTCGGTATAGAGTTGTCAATCTTGAATGTTCTGGCAGCAAGGAAAGAACAAGGACACCTTGTCTGTGATTATTGTTATTGGGGTGGGGGTGGACAGAAAGATCTTACAAAGTGTCTCAGCTCACCTTAGGTGTATCCTTTAGATCCACAAAAGAGAACAGGGGATAAGGGGAATAAAGGAGCTAAAATGACTGCCTGCTTGCTGCTGAACAAACCAGTCCCTAGGAAAAATCATACTTGAAGTAGAAGCATAAGATAGGGGAAATGCATGATCTGTGCCTGAGGAGAATAATATGGAAGTAGAGAGAAAAAAATTAGTACAACTAAACGTTTAGGAGAAGAACATTATCTAAAATTACAGTGTCTTGAAGGCAATAAAGATATTTTTATATCTTTATTTTCCCCCATTTTTAATCTGTGGGATTTTTTTTTAATTAGCAAGCATTGAAAAAATGAAGTTCTAATTAATTTTTTTAAATATGTAGGAAATTATATTGTTCTTTCTAATGGTACATATGTGTGGATTAGTAATTAAAAAAAAGATTTTATTTTTACTTAAACTGATAATTGCATTAGTGGTTCATAATCTATTAATAGCAATGTAACTTTCATGTACTTTGGTTAAAAGACATGCTCCAAAACAGAAAAAAAGCATTAGAGATGTGAAGTACAATCCTCCGTGTGCTGGCAAAATACTTGAATGGAACACAGTGGAAGCGAAAGCAGATTTTTAGGAACAAGTATTTGAACTTCACAATTTATGTCAATGATGTGTCTCTGGAGAGCTGTGGGTCACAGCAGCAGGAACTTCTGTGCCCACTCAAACCACAGTCCTGGCAGCATTTGGAAGGTGACCACTGCATTTCCTCTGGCCAAGCAGCATTGGTGTGCCCAGCACTGCACCCATCACCACACTACAGAGGAGAAAGGAATCCCATTTTCTCACCCCTTAGATTTGACATTGTGTGGCATGAATTCTGGTGAGCTTTGGTCTGTATGTTGTGTAGGCAGTGGAACTATCTGCAATATTTCTGTTTGTTGATGTCCTGTGGCATTCAATTCCTTGAATTCCATAGACTACATTTGCATGATTTTTTGGCTTCTAACTTTCCTGTTATTTCTCACTTTGAATACTGATATGGGAAGACAAAGGAGTGTGATTTCTGTTTTCTGAGCCCTGTTGCAGCAAGAGTTTTTTATGGGAACAAAGCACCTGCAGAGGACGAGAAGAAGAATGTATTTGTTGGTGAGCACACAACTGTAGCAAAACACCAGGAGCTGTGAGCAGTTTGAATTTGCCCATCTGTTGATCTGCTGTTGTCTGTGTGCTGTCCTCTTTGCTGGGAGAGGTAGAGTCTGAATGGATGGGGCTCTCCATCCTCCTGTGGGTCTCTTGACTTCTGAGTTGTTAGTACTTTGCTACCTATGCTTACTCAGGTACTTACTGGTAAGTGAGGTGTCAATGAACATGTAAAGGGACTCTCTGTGTTCTACATATATTGAGTAAGAAGATGTTTCTTAGTATCAGGTGTTCTTATGTAAGGTTTTCTTATACAACCTAAGAACATTTGCTATGGTGCATGCTTTATTATAAATGACTGTACAGATAATATTGATCTCTACTTAAAAGTACTCAAGCTATGCAATGGCATTGGACTGGACTGGGCAGTTTGTAAACCTATTGTCTTCCAGCTACCGAAATGGTGAACCAGGTTAACGAACCTTTGTTCTTTCTTTGCAACTGGTAACGGTGAAAGCCATCTCATTTTGGCATCCTGCTATTCATTCTGTTATTTTCTGCCCCTTCAAGCTGCTGGTGTTTTCATTTCTGTATTGAAAATTACAGACCACAGAGAAGTCCAGGATAGAGCCCAGCCCTTGCTGACTCACTCCTGCTCTTCGAAAGTTATAGATAAATTCTATAGAGCTGTGGATCTGAGGCTTAAGGAAATCTAAGCCTCCAGAGTGGAAAAAGTACCCTGTAACAAAAATATTTACCCCAAATTGTTTCAGGGTCCAAAGGTGCAGACCAGATAGAGTGTTCACCCTTACATGTGTATATTTTTTTCAACTCAGAGATGAAAGACATCCAGAGGAACTTCACAATCTTTCTAACGGGGACTGCAAGGTATGTGTAAGAGGAAAGGTGAGGGAGTCTCAGCAAACCTGCTGTCTTTAAAAACAGAATGGATGGGCCAAGTCTACATAGATATTATATAGATGTGGAAAGGGTTGCATTTAAATTTCATACTGGTTAAATGATGTCATAAATACACAAGAATGGGCTATGAACCCTTGACTTCTGTTGGTTCAGAATCTACTTACATGTGTTATTGTGTATACATGCATAGAATTTGGGATGGGATCCTTAACATTACTGCTAGACATTTTCAGCCATTCTAGCTTTTCTACATCCCATTCTCTGATCAGCTAAAATCTTAGTGAAAATCCCATCATTTCTCTAGTAATAATTCTAATAAATAGTGGGACCTAATGAAACTGACTTCTCCCAGTTTGTGCAGAGTCGATGAAGACACTTCTTTAGAAGGAAAGATTGCATGAAGATATATAATTTTCCAAAGAAATAGCCCTTATAATGAACATTTTCAAGAAACACACAATGAAGTCTATCATTGAATAGCTGAACCCAGTGCTTGAATTTATGAAATCATGCTTTGTTTGTGAGAACCACAGTGATGAGTTTCAGGCAGGGAACAGGCACAAAACTCCATGGGGAACACTAGCGAGTGTGTAACCCCAGCCCTTTCTCTCCATCTGCAGGCTAGGGGACATACTTTCAAGTGACAGTAACACAAGAAATTAAAACATTCCCTTGACATCAGAGACAATAATTCAGTCTTTGTTTCCAGATGAAAGCACAGACTCTTGCCACTGCGACAGAAGTAATTTCAGAACAACAAGTGTTAGGGAGCACTCCCTGGGCTGTGATGAACTACAGGTTTATTGCCTTTTATATCTTTTGTATCATTTTTATTCTGCCTGGATTTAGGTTACTCAGGGAATCTTGGAAAGATTCTTTTAAATTATCTGCAACTGAGAGGAGATAATGTTGTATGTATTTTAGACAAAGTATAAGCATCCTACCGCATGAAGATTTATTTTTTAGCATATAGATGTACTCAAAGAGACCTTTTGATAATACAGAATAAGAGATGTTAAAACAGTTTGACTTGCTTAGTCAAGACTTAGACCCACTAATCTGGGCTATGCATACCTGGCCAAAAAAGGACAATAACCTTGTTTTGTGGGCTGTTTTCTCATCTGGCTGAACAGCGAAGATTTATTCTGGAAAAGCTGTCAGGATGGAAAAGAGCAAAGGGCAAAAACAGAGTGTGATAGAAAAATAATTCAAACAAGAAAACCAACAGCTGGTTTGAGTTGGGTCAACCCATATACCAGTTTTTAACACCCATGCACAAAGAGGAAAATGCAAGTTGGCTAGAAAAATAGACAGATAAAATTGATGTGCTCCCTAAGGGATGCAGTTTGCTGAAATTCCAGAACTCAAGAGGTTGTTGTAGACCATAAAAATGTCAGTACAACAGTCTGCTATCTGATCAGTGTTTGTAGAAACCGTTATTTTAAATATGTCTATAAAAAGTTTAGAAGTAATGCAAAACATTAGTGAGGACATAGATATGATTTTACTTGTGCAGGGTTGACTAGTCTAGCAGTTTTTGATGCCTTTGTTATGCTTAACAGAAAAAGTAATTCCAAAGATGACAAAGTCCTTGAGGCTTGTTAAAGACTTGTCTTCTTGTGTTTCTTTTCCTTTATCTTAAAAATAGTGATAAAAGCAGTTTCCTTTATTCTTGTTTGCATTGTTTGTTCCAACTCTGGGCCTTGAATTTCAAGGACTATAATTTCTGTTCAGGCATCTCTCTGACCTCAGTAGCCCTGACCTCAGGCTGCTGTTTAAAAGCTCTGCAGCTATAACTATAACTGTATTAATGTTACCAGTAATAGGCATGGCATCTGACATGGGAATAGATTTGTAAATATTTTTTTTCACTTTGCCTTTCAAGAGAAAATAATTATTTCTAAATTACTGGAATATAATTTTTTCTTAATAAGAGCAGTGTCCATGGTTACCTGGCTGCTGCCAGTCATGCCAAGTGTTGTTACCAAGGTCTGACTGTTACAGTCATACATAATAAAACTGATGGTGTTTATAGATGTTTTATTAGTCAAAATTATATTCCAGCTGAAAGGTTTGCTAAAGACAAAATGGAATTTCATTTTACATTAAAGAGGATAGAGTGCAAAGGAAAAATATCCTATTAGAGACAATGCACTCTATGGAAGTTTATAAGTTTGACCCTCATTTTGGAAAGGAGTCTCTAATCTTGTTGTGCAAGCAACACATGCTGCACAATAATAGCACAGCCATAAAATCAGATTTTAAAAACTGCACATTCAGTGTGACAGACTTCCTTGGAAATGATCTAAATCTCGTGGAATGTGAGTCAAAGGCAGGTTAATGTTAAAAAACTCTGGTGACCCACTTTGAATGTTGCACTGCTCTATCTCCTGGAAAGAGGACACAAATTGCATGGCAGATAGTCCTTGCAGCAGGTACTCTTGACTGTGGTTGGGAAGGTGGCTTCTCTTGGGAACTAACTAAAGTAGATTCATGTTCTCCTAGGAGCTCATTTAGTTGTCTTTGATGCTTGAATTTTGGGTGCTTCTCCAGCTGAAGAAGAGGAAGTCTTCTAAGAAGTCTCAGAAGTCCAAGAGCCTTGAAGGCCGAGTGCCTCTTGCCCGATCGGCTGCAGTCAGATGGGACATTGCACTGAGGGAAAATGGGGGCAGTGCTCTAAGGACATACAGGATATTTTATGCTTCCAGTCAGGGCATGCAACTCTTGGTTGTCCTGATACTCCAGAGGATCAGCAGGGCTCAAGGGTGGGATTCTTGGAAGCTGGTGTCCTCAGAGTCACTTCAGTAGGCCAGGGGAAATCTTCTCCCCAGACAGACCCTTTGGGTGGGAGGCAGAAACCTTGGCACACCACAAGCACCACCCAGGGAGGAAGAATGAAGCAGTGCCTCCTGCATGGTCTCTCATCTTGGGGTGCTGACCTGGAAATGCAGCTGTCCAGAAAATCTCATCCCCATTGTAGGGAGGGTAAGATGTGTTAGAAAAGGCAAGGGCAGATGAGTTATAACATACTATTCCTTTTCAAATCATCTTTACTCTAAAACCCTTGAGGATATTTATTCTAAAATCCTTTAGGTTATTCATCCCTGGATAGAGGATTCTCAATTTTGCTTTCCTTTTACTGCAACCTAATTAAATATTACTTGAAATGGGGGGGAGGAGGCCCCAATTAAATGGATGACTGCTGTGATCATAGAACATTTTTGAAATTAAATGGAAAGATTCCTGTTCCAGGTGCAGGCAGTACCATACATACCAAGTATATGTGCAGTCCCAAAGAGGAATGCATGATAGTGAAGCTGCAGTAGTTACATTAATATTACTGTTACACATAACTTCTCTCTGACCCAGGGAATACAATAGCTTGTACCAAATACTTCAGTGAAAGAGAAGAAAATATATCTTCACTGTGCCATGGAGGGGCAATGCAGAGATGTTCAAGCTGCTGCAGAACTGAAGTAATATAATTGCACTAGCACATTGTGAATAAGGTCTGCCAAGAGGACTGGCATCATCATCTAACCTAGTGATTATGGAGCTTGGCCAACAGTGATGTATTCCTGGTCCCAGTCTCTCTGTCCTTGATTATTTCTGGCTTGTATTTATTTTTTCATCCAGATGCCATCTGATGTTAGATATTTGGACATCCCAGGGAGCAGAAACTGAGTCCCAGGTCTCTTCTAATCAAATCCAGGTTTGTCCTTCTTTGCAAGCTCTGCATTTTCCCCTAGGAAGCAGAAGCCGTAGTTTCAGCCCTCCCCAGCAGGGAAAAGCCTGGAATTCAGGTCTACCACTTCCTGAGCAAATACTCTATTTGGGTATTATGCAAAAGGCCATGTCTGTGAATAAAAACTTGGCATACATTAAGATTGCTCAAAGTATACCAAATAAATCAGGCTCTTCAGGAGGGACAGCTAGTTTCTAAATCCCAAGCAGCCTTTGTTGACAGAGAAGTGCTTAGATTGTCAGCTCAGCTTGGATTTTTCAGAAATCTAGTGCAAAATCCCTTTGTGTCTTCAGTTTTCATTACCCCCTGAGCTGTGAGGAGGAGTATTCGTGTCTGGCATTCAGGATGAGGTGCTTTGCCTGTCCTGTGCACCTATAGCAGCTGCACCCAGAGCCCCTTTCCAGTAAAAGGATTTGTGGCCAAAGAGCAGCAGTGCAGTGAGAGCAGGAGCAGTGCTGGGCTGTTTGAGGGCACAAGTCTGGCAGGGGACAGCACCCAGTGAACCAAAAATCAGAACAGGAGACTGGTGGATTTATCAAGTGGGAAAGCACAAACAGATCCCCAGTCTGCTTACATGTTCAAAAGCTGCTTCCAAAAAAACCCAAACCAAAACAAACAACAAACAAACAAACAAAAACAAAAAACAAAACCAAAAACCCACAAACAAAAAAACAAACAAAAAACCCCAACAAAAACAAACAACAACAACAACAACAACAAAACAAAAAAAACCCCACTAAAAACAAAACAAACCCCCCCCCCAAAACAGGTGAAAAAGGTTATGAATAGAACAAAGAGGTTAATTTTAAAAGAACTACATGAGCCCAAAATTTAATCCAGTTTTGAAAGAAACCAGCCTTTTAATACACACTTGAGCAGTTAAAGTTTCAGCCTTGTTAGTTTCCCAAAAAGTGATGTTTATTGCTTACAAACTGAGCACTCAGAGCAACTGTCCAGAGGCTGTGGCCCATACCTAAGCAGCCAGATAACTTAATAACAAGTGACAGCAAATTCTTTTGTGAAGCTATGCTGCACTTGGCTAACTTCTCAGGATGTCCTGGAAAATGATGTCTAACGTCAACATTTGTGTCTTGGTTCTTGTCTCAGACAATGTGGAATTAGAAAGCCTGATATGTCTGTCCTGGGTACTCAGAAACTGCTTACTACTCTGGCATCTTTTCCCAGACAGTATTAATTCTTCAATTGAGTTACACAATGGTTTATACATACTAAATCTATTTATGTGTTCATAGTATAAGGATTGCCAGGCCTTATTTGCATTTGTGGTTTGTAAAACCTGGACATGATTTCCTGAATGCGTGACAGCGCCCTATATTGTCTCCTGATATGCTCTAAAAACCAAACTCCTAATGACTTTTAGCCTATTCCTAAGGCTGCTTACATTATTGTAAAGTTGTTGAGTTACCTGTAACAGAGCCAGCAGCTCACTACTGATATTTCATTCCCTTGTGAGATGGTAAAGCAACTCTTTTTCTCAGCTGCATTAGTTGTCTCACTGCAGAAAACTCAGACCAGATTTCCATAGGTGTTGGATGTCACAGCTGCATGTCCCAGTGGCAGCAAAAGGCACGTGGGAGTGCTCAGTGCTTGCTGAAAAATGGCACTATTCAGATTTCAAATTTACCACTGCAAAATAGAGGAGTGAGTGGAAAGTATGGGGCAATGGAGGATGGGATTTATTTGCATTCTCCTGATTCCTGTATACTGGTGTGACTAGTAAATATATTTTGAGATCCCCTGAGTCTTGGTGAGAATGTAATTTTTTTTTTTTTTTGTCTTAACAAGGAAAGGAAGAAAATGATGGATGAAATTGGATGTCACAAATTTTATTTAAACACATAGTCATTGATTTGCATTTTATTTCTTGGTCCAACTGGAGTAGGAAAATCCTGCTTTTCCAGCTCTCCAAGTTCTGTGATTACAAGAGAACCCCCTAAAGGGCTGATAAAACAAGTGTGCCAACTCAAGATAAATAATTGCTCCTGGCTAATTGTTTCCAAACTACAGATGCAGTCATATAGTCAAAAATCATCATGGCTAGTTCATGGAACAGCTGTTTCATGTAGAAATGCTGTGATTCATTTTGTATTCCTGCCCATTATGTGCTCTTGGTGAATTTAGTGCAATTATGTGTAGAAAAAGGTTATTGCTTTTTTTGAGGAAGGCAATGTAAGCTGCCATTTTTCAGCACTGTATTTCTGTGCTGTATTATTCCTCCCTACAAAAAGCAGCCAGAAATATGTGTCAGAAAGACATTATCTTCAAAAACCCATGAAAGGTGTCAGTCTGATTTTAACACATTTTTGTGCAATTTATATTTTTTTCTGTCACATTAACTGTTAACTGTCCTGTTTGGTGAAGATGCATGTTGATAGGAAAAAAATCCAAATGAGAAATGGCAGGATCTCCTGAAGAAAATTACTTGTGAGAAATTTTGCTGGGCTGTTCCTTCTATCGCAACAAATAAACAAACTGCCATACCAATAGAAGAGATTCTGCCCAAATTTGCCACTCCACCCCCAGGAATGGATGTGGAACTGAAGCCACAGTGATCCTGTCTGTTAATTTTCCTGGGTGTTTGCTTTGTTACCTCACTTTCCTTCCTATAAAATGGGATATTAATCCTTCTTTCGTTCAGAGAATTAGTTGGGTTTTGTGCAGTCCTTTGGTTCTATTAATGAAGGATTTCCTCTGCAATTTAACTCATCTCTCCCTCTTTGCACACACACTCTTCACTACACCAGGAACCTTTCTTTGCAGAGTCAGATTTGCTGTTTTTCATTAGGAGCTGATGAATGTAAAGCCGAGATTTTCCCTGAGAATCTGGAAGTGAAGCTGAAATCACTTCAGTGAAAAGTGAGGCAGCATGGTGAGTTTTATATCTTTAAATTAGCACTGAAGAGAAGGGGAAAACTTAAGAACTAATTTCACAGTAAAGCCTCAGTGTGCTGGTGAGTAGAAAAATAAAGTATTCTTCATCCATGAATCATGCTCACTCCCAGGGAGGAAAGATAGATACCTATTGCTCTTGCCATTTACCCTCTAGCCAGCTGTCTGAAGAAGAGTCATGCACCTATAGCCACACGTTGAAAATATCTTCTCTGCTCTCTCGAGTTGTTATAATGGTTAGAACAGAGAGGAATTGTGAAGGACTTCATTATTCTCCCCATTTAATTTTGCAGGATGCCCTTTGGTGCTTCTGCTCTGCAGTACAGAAGAGTCATTCTGATTGATGTATACATCTGGTGGACACCAAAATAAGGCTACCATTACTAAGAAATACTGACTTTGAAGTCATGAATTACAAAAAGAAGAAAGAAAGCAGTAAGACCATTTTGAAAATATGGAGTAGCAATGCTTACTAATTTAGCAGATATAGCACAGAAGGAGAACATCAAAAAGCAAATAACCCCCCCTAAAGTATGGGACTCTAGTGCTAGCAAGCACCAGTTCAGTCTTATCTCCTATGGATGCAGTTGGATGCAGCAGCAGGAGTGTTATTTTCTCCCTGCATGGTACGAGTCTCTTCCACAGGAGACAATATGCAATCCTAAGAGCTGAGCACTAGGTGTTTCATATTTGCTGAATCTGTTGCTTTGAGTCATTGATTTCTTCACATCGAATCTCATCTCTGGCCCAGTTAGTGAGCCATTAAGTGAGGAGTCTACTGTGTTGATGAAATAATAATTCTGTTTACAGAGTGCCTTCTCACCAAGGCACTGTAGGTGCAGCACCGTGTCTGTTTAATTCACACTCTTTTAATAATTAAAGCTTCTCTACCTAATGCCTTTGTGAAAAACTGAATTCTTGTGTGAGCTTCAACCAGAATTGCAGGGAGGCTTCCTGGGGTGCAGCTCCTAGAAGGCTGCCCATTTGTTTGGTGCCAGAGCATACTTTTCTCTAGAATGACGAAAACATTTCCTTCTTTTGAGGAGGGTGTTCAGGCCTCATACTCAAGCACATCAGCTGAGAAGATTGCAGCTGCACTCCATTTCTGCCATATATTTTTCCCATTAGGGATCACCATACTCTGAATACATAAGCCATGTGACAATTCAAAGTCTTTTTTCACCTTCTAAAAAATTGAGATATGCAGAAATTTTACACCTTCCTTAAAGAATAAATTGTCTTCTGTTAGCAGAGAAAAAGATAAGCTTAGGAAAAGTAAGGGCTAGCATGACTTACTGCATCCAGGCCAATCCAGAACAGCACGAGTTTACCCACCCAGCTGAGGAGTTCCCAGAAGGAAAAAAATCTTGTTCATATGTTTTTGGACAATCATCTTCTACAAAACTCCCTCTATTTAAAATTTTTTTTTAAAAAAATTCTCATCTATAATTAGGGAAAGGAGGTGTGCTGGCTATGTGTTGATGTGCTATCTCATTCCTTAACATCTGCACACTGCTGGCTTCTAAAGAGCAGTTCCTCATATTCCACTTAAGATTCCATAGGGCACTTGCAAAACCTGTACAGAGCTTTTCTTTCTTGGGCCAAAACCCCACATTTTTGTATGCTTGGTGAATCTAATCCAGGAGAGAATAAGGGTTAGTTACAAAGGCAAAAATTTTGCTTTAACCTTAAGGGCTTGTGTCTCCTTTTTTTCCCTTCTGTGGACAGTCATGAAGTTTTTGTAAAAAGACACATTACAGCTCTGTACATACCTTGTGTGGGTGTAAAAATGACCCACAAAAAGAAGGGTGTAAAGGGTCACATATCATAATCTTAAAGTGACATTATTTGTGATTTGCATCTGCAGACCTGCTCTTGGGCCAATACTGGGAGATTCATTAGATGTAAAGGCTGGATATAGCTCTGAAGTGGCCATCCACAGGAGGATAGCTGAGAAACCAGCTATGAAATGTGGTGACTCCCACACCTGACTGACCTGAGTCCCATTTACCTGTGGGATGGGCTCCCAGAAGCTGAAGTTCTTCTAGTACAATTTAGACTTCAGGTCACATTACTGCTTGTTTTTGAAGTATGCTTTGAACAGGAAGAAAACCTAGCAGGGAACAGATGATAGTCCATGTGGGCAGGAATGAATTAATTTGCTTCTTACACCTGTGTGAAGATTGGCTTCAGGAAGCAGAGTCAGTCCCCACTGCTGTGGCATGTCCTTGGTGGCCATGCCAGGGGTCCACTGGCACACTCCGTAGGTTACACTCATCAAGCTGAAACATCTCAAAAGTCCTGAGCTATTTTTGAAATGTTCTTGCATTTCTGTGCCCTCCCTTCCTATGTTTGGAATGTCACTGGCGAGGGGATGGTGCAGAGAGAGTAATTTCAATTCTCACTGCATCATCCCAAACACTTTCTCTGAAGGCAATAGGCTGCAGTAGTAGATGAATAGTTCTGGTGGCATTAGCACCTGTGAGCAGCCTTTTTCCTGAAAGGGTGTCCTGGTGTCTGGGTGCTGACAGAGGGCTCATGTGGGAAGGGTGATCAGACCCCCAGGAAAGGTGTTGGTTGAGAGCAAACGTCATGGGCCAAACTGCACCCAAGGGGCCCCACTGCTGGTGTGAAGGCAGGGGAGAAGCTAACACCTACAGTCTCCTCAAACAATACCTTTGAAAATATTTTCCTTTTTAAAAGATTTTTACCTTGCTTTTGTCACAAAAAGCAAGGCTAGAAGATAGTTTGAGAGCTCTTTAAGATAAATCCTTTTGTGTCTTTCCTAGAGATGCAGGTAATTGCAGGGAGATTTGGGATCTGTCGAAGTCAGATCCTGCCCATTAAAAAATATATCTCAGTGTTGGATTTGACATGCAGTGTTGACATCCTTCTTTCTATAGTAAGTCAGGTGATAGGTTTAGCAGACAGCTACTTGACAACTTTCCTTCTGAGAAGCTGGAGAAAAATGCTGAAAATTTCCCGCAGCTTTTGACATTTAATGTGCTTGCTGGGCTAATCTTTGTAAAATCGTGATGTTGGGGGGTCGCTTACTGATACCAGAGACAAATGCAAGTCCAGAGACTGCATCTCACTGCAGTTAGGGAGTTGGACCTCCCATTAACAAAAAATATTGCCTTGCTTACATTAAAGGGAAAACAGACTCACCAGCTTCTGAACTTTGATATCAATTTTGCAGGATCTTTCTAAACCTATCATTTCTTTCCATTAGAAAAATCACCTCCACAAATCTTTCAAGAAATTATCAAATGAATACTATTTCCTCTTCATAGTTTAATTTGCATTACTTGATGATTCCCTACACAGTATTCTTTACTTTCTTTCTTTCACTTTTCTGCACTAGAATCTACCTTCTGTATCTCGAATTGTTGAATAGCTAAATGCCCATAATATGTGATACTGACTAACTCCACATACAGATGCTGAAGCCACTATGAAGAGTTATTTATTGAACAAGACTTGAGCTGCCTATGTGCTCATTCAGAATGAGATGAAATCCAGACAAGAGCCTTGTAGAGGCAGTCAGTTTGGATGTCTCATTGTATCACCTCCTGCATTAATAGGAAACACCTAGAGTGGGATCTCAACAGTTTTCTGGAAGCCTTCTGACTGCTTACTGTGAATATATTTTTTCAAAATAATTCTTTTCCATAGGGTGTAAAATATCTAGTTTGCTTTCATTTGTATTTGTTTGAAGAACATCAATGCATATACAATATTTTTACTTGAATATCTGAGGATACTGTTTGGCTTGCTGGCAGTTATAGAATTTTTTAGAGACACGTGTAATGAAGTGTCAATGTGTTTTGGGAGAGTTCCAACCATGAATATTTTTAGTGTCTCTGACATCCGTGTCTCTGGTAGAAGATACCCTCATTGTATCCTTTCTGAACGTACATGTAGGCAAAGAGGCTTCTTCTCACAAAATTAGCCATAATGAAAACTGATTATATATGAATGCACAAGGATTTATTTTTTTAAATGGCTTGGTCATGTTTGCCCTCTAGTGGCAGTGAGTTTGCAGCTGATGGACCCCCAGGAAGGGGCCAAGAGGAGCAGAGAGGATCACTAATGGATTTTATTTAACTCTGTTGTTTGTTTTGTGGTTCTGTCTATTTATCAGCCTATACTGTGAGCATATAACTGTACAGGGACAGCTTCCTCTCACCTACAGGTCAGGGTGAAGTGTGAGTAAACCTTTTTTCCTGCTGCTCCATTCCCCCAAGGGGAAAACTGTAGAGGAGATCACCAAGTCTCTTATCTAGAAGGTAAATGCAACAGCAGCTGGTAGGAGCAGAGAGGGTTGCAGTTCTGTTTCCTGAGGGTTTGCTGTAGGAATATGTTCAGCTTGTTGAGACACACTTGATTATGTAGTGCTTTCCTGGCAACCCTGCTTACTGACTAACAAGGGAAAAATAAGCCCTACAAATAGCATAATGCAGAATTCAGGCAAAGAGAAGAACTTAAAGTAGGAAAGGTCTTTTCACAGGAAGGAAATCTTCTGGGGAGGGAAGAGGGTAATGAAACCCAGTAGCTGTGAAATTGCTGTGTGATCACCAAGCAAGAAAAGAGCTTGGTTTGTCATTCAGAAAAATTATTGCTGTTTTCAGTCTTGAGACATTTGAATAGTAAGGCAGACTCTGCCACACATTTTATTTCTTATATACAGTTTTAAAAGATCTATCAACAATTTTGCAGCAGAAGAATATTTTTTCCTTTTTTCCTTAAATGCATATTGGTGTGGAGGAAAAGAGCAAGGCTCTTGTTTTCAGTGTTAGTGCATCTATAGAGGAAACGGTTGATGTTTAAAGATGATGCAATGAGGAAATTACCAGGTATCTTCCTGAGGGGCTGACTCTGAGTGATCCCACCTAATCTGTATTCCAAACACCCATGACTCAGGGCCATTGGTTTTTAAAAAGCACTATTTATTACCTCCTTGATTGCCTTAGGATGAAGCGCTTGTAGAACAGTGCAAGTGTAATGAGAGCCTTATTGGATGAGAGACTTCCCAAGCTAAAATAGGAGTTTTGGCAGCTTGGCTAAACAAATACATTTCCAGTTAGCAGTTGTGAAAATCTCACACTGTCTACAGCCCAGAGGTTATGCAAATGTAAGCTGTTGTGGCACTGCTTATCTCTTCTGCTCCATATGGTGCTGCAGTTAAAAGTGGACTTGATGACTGGAACAATGGTGAAGGGATGGACACAATTACAGGAAATATTTCTATTGCTGTTGTGGGGCCATTCAGGCATAGAGTCCTGATCACTGATTTCAGAACAAATCAGAGGCATATATAAATAATTAAAAAAACTCCTATAAAATGAGACTTTTAAGGAGAAGCAAGCTCAGGAGGAGAAAAACTTATACATTTTAACTGCTCCTCAGTACCATGCTGAAAACATGCAGCAGGTGAGCGAAGGTGACATTCAAATATTGGTACCATAAAGGAGTTACCCTTAGAATTGATAATAGAAGCTGTAAAAGAGATGAGAAATCCTTCTTAATTATGTTTATATTTATATTGACATGATATAGAGGCACACTATAGTCAGAGCTATGATTCTGCTTGGCCAGGATAGGGTTTATTCTGTAGGTGTTGGTTCATGTAAAGCTGCAGATTTGGTAGGACACAGAGCACAGACCCTTGCCTGTGCCTATGACCTAAACCATGACCCTTAATTCAGCCAGGCTCTGCCTGCCCGTTAACAGAAAGCTGAAATGGAATAGCTAACCACCTGCAAAAATTTAGTGCGTTGAACTTCAGATCCTTTAGAGAAATAGACATAAAATAACTTCGTCACAGCAGCCCTGAAAAGCTCCTCTGTGCCCTGCCCGGGTGAGAGCAGCCTGCAGGTGCTGCGGGAGGAATCCTCCTCCCGGGGCAGCTTGGGGCTGCCACACCGCGCCCCGCTCTGCGCAGGAGGGGGGTGGCGGCATCCCAGCACTTCTCATGAGTGGAGCAATCCATTTTGTCGATCTACCAGCTGGCCAAAAGGCGGGGGCAGTGCCAGGTTCCCTGTCTGCCTGGTGCTAACCAGCTGGCCCTGGGCATGCTTAGGAGCCTGCAGAGCCAGGCTGAAGGCAGGAGGCAGCCTGGGGGAGTTGGCTGCTAGCTGGACTCGGAGTTGGCAACCTTACCCGGCCCAGGAAGCGGTGTAATCCGTATGGCTGCAGCTGGGGATCCGAGGACTTGGCAAAGGGGGCAACCTGCCTGCCAGATTTATTTTGGTCTGTCAGGCAAGGTCACCAATTAATTCCTCTGGAGCATTTCAGTTTGGTTGCATTAGGATTTTCCAATGTGAAGCTGTAGTGTTGTAGAGACTGATGCCCAGTTTCACAGAGGAAAAAAAAGCCTTAGACACAATGCAGGTGCTTATACTCAAGACTGACATCTTTAACACTCCCTTCTATACCTTTAAATAGCAAAGTCTTTCACTGCCTAATTTTCACAAGCTGTAGAGCTCCCCAGCATCCTAAAAAGCAGCCTTGGCTTTGCTCAGAAATGGTGGAAAGTCTGCAGGGCTCAGCCCCTTCTCATACAAATGACACGAAAAGTGTCACAAAACTTGCTCTGCCCTCTATCCTTCACCTGTGATTATGCTTGTGCCTATTTTCATACACTGATTTAACAGGTTGAACAATCATGGGAGATGTGAGTCCCCTTCCCTGGTCTACCATCCCCCAGCTGTGTTTCACACTGGGCAATGTAGGTACCAAAACCTAGAAGGAGATTTCAGCTATGGAAACCTGTTCCCAGGGAGCCCAGACCCTGTAGGGGTAGGTATCAGGCTGGAGGGAGAGATACCTTAGATCCCACCCTAAGTGCTTTACTCTCCTTAATAATGGAATTAAGTACATTGCTCTGGGGAGAACACTGTGCTCTGGCTACAGGAAAGCCAGGTCCTGTAATACAGCAACTTGGAGTGCCAGAGACACTGGGAGCACCATGGTGTAGAGCAAAAGGACGTGGTGCTCTTTCCCAAAGGTGAAACAACATTCAGAGCTACTGATGTATCTGTGGTAATTTATGCAGGTTAATGCCACTGTGAGACAAGAATTTGTCTGCCAGTTCTAGCCCCAGCCTGAGCCTGTGTTAATCTCTTATGCCCATTGTGAACCTAATCTGTATATCATAACCCAAATCATGACCAGATCTTGAATATTAATAGCTTCTGTTTTGACCGCAGAAGCAGGAATCAGAGTAGAATTCTAGCTTGTTAGCTTATTCAACCCAAATTCCTGGCTCTGTTTTTTTTGCTGCCATTATCTTTTTTATCGGCAGTCAAAAAACAAAGCATCAAAGCAGCTCTAATTAGAGTAAATTCTCAACTGCATAAGAGACAGATATGACCACAGTTACACTAGGCATTTAAATATTGTTTCATATAACGTCTATAAGGAATTTTGAGTTACTTTTCTTGTGAAGATTGAGAAGCTACATAGAGGAAATAATGTAAAAAAAAAAAAAAAAGGAGATATGTTTGAGGGAGCTAGTCACAACACTTAATGTGTTTTTCACCATTTACTCTGTTTTGAAATTAATTTCATTCCCAAAAAGATTTTTAAAGTCATGTAAATGTCCTGAAGCTTCAGTATGAAAAGAAACTGTGATCATTTTCCCAAGTGAAACAAAACAGAGAGGTGGCAAAAGCCTGAGGATTATCATTTCAGCACCCTAGTTTAGCACCATAGCTACAATGTTATAATAACACCATAGTTATAATGATCTTTGCCGAGTTTATGCAGAACTTGGGGTTTGATGGTGCAAGTCTCCTATTAGTATTTTTCTCCAAAGCACTTTCAGTTTATCTAAAGACCAAATGCATCAAAGATGGTGGAGAATATGGCTCTTCAGCTTTTCAGTAAGAGGACCCAAGTATACTTGGGTTAGCTGCTGCTGTAAAGATTTTGACTTAATTTTGCCTGTAGTATGCAGATGGCAATTGGAGTCAACCACAATAATCCACAGAGGTTTTGGATGTTCAAACTTGGATGTTCTGGGTCCTCAACTCCAGCCTTGCCTAAAATCAACATCACCTGTACAAGAACTGTGGTGTCATATACGCCCCTGACTCAGCCAGTTTGTGACCACAGGTGAGTGAAAGGCACTGCAGAAGGAAAGTCCAGAGAGGAGAGGGAGCAAGTTTGTAAAGCTCCAACATCTTCAGCTCAGACATTTTAACCAGGGGCACAATGGGAATTCTGAAGATGCCTGAATAGGTGGGGCACGGTGCACAGCTGTAGCACTGCCTGCTCTCCCAGGAGCAGGGTGAGGGTGTGCTGGGGTGCCTGCATTTGTCCTGACCAGACCAGGGCTCGCATAAACAGGGAAGGGAAACTGGGACAGCAGGAAGAGACAGGCCACAGATAATGAAGGGAAAGCTCTGTGATCAGATCTGTTGGTACAGATAATTCCTGCTTCCCAGACCCCATCTGAAAGGCAACTTAATAATATTAGAAGTGTTTGAAATATAGAAATATAGAAGTGTTTGCTGTGAATTACAGCTAAGTGAACTGCAAGTGAAAAAAGAGGGATAACCAGATTTTTTTTCTGTACATTAAGCATTTTCAGGTACCAAAATAACAACCTTCTTACACTGATTCAGGATTAACTGTAAGTACTATTTTTGAACAGCTTTGGATTTTCTTAGTAAACTGTTCTTCCAGTACTACTTGCAGTATAATTATTGCCTATCCAGCAATACCAGAAATAAGAATGTCTTATGCAATGTCCTTTTTCCTCTGGGGACAATGTGAAATGGTATTCAAAGTGGTACCAAACTGTAATGTACTTTCAGGAAAAAAAATCACATAGTAATCAAGCGTGGAGATTAGAGGGAAAAACACCCCACCCCAAACCTTGATTGGAATTTATGTAAAACTACCTGGAATTTATCAGACCTATAAATAAACCTGAAGGAAAAAATATGATTCCATTGTAGCTAAATAAAAAGCCAGTAGATGGCATGAGAGACCTTGAGATTCAGCATAAAGCTCAGATGGCCACTAATAGCTACTCCCTTCTGCAACCTTCTGAGCTGTCTCTGGTTTTAGCCCTAACTACTGTATTTGCTAGATTCCTGAGGTTTCTTATTCATCAGCTGCACTTAGATCTGCACAGTACATTTATTTTTAGGGACAACTAAAGTTCATTTAATAACTCATTCAAACATGCTGAGTAAAAGCCTAGCTCTGTTGAGTTTAACCATTGGCTCCAGTGGGGTTAGAACTCTAGATGTTATTTTTTTTTAATGCTCACGCTGTGGAGCCGGCATTTCATTTCCAGGAGGGGTCTGGTATGAGTGGTTTTGTCCTTTCCTATCACACTGCAGCTCCTTTCTCTGGAGCAGAATGATCATGCTTTCCTGAGAGTCACTATGTGATTTAAAATTAGTGAATCAAAAGAGCCAGGTCTGATAGACAAAAGGTTTGTGGTCTTTGTCTAGGACACAAAAGGCTCTGTCTCCAATGGCTTTTGCCTACCTGCTATCTGTAATAGCACCATCCAGTTCTAGGCTTTTGTGAATAATCCACTAAGGTTTAACCAAAGCTGACCGTGAACAAATTAAGTATATTGTTTTGATTTTTTCCAAATGTATAGTTATTTTACAGTTGGATGAATCTGAAAATGAAAACCTTCAACTTAGCAATAAAGTATACTCATGTGGTTAGGAGATCTAGTGGAAAAATTTACTTTTCATTTCTAGAATCACTGAAGAACTTGCAAAAGACGTATGGGACTATAAATTCATAAGCATTTCTGTCTCCATCAAGTAGGTAAGTAGTCATATCTTTCTGATGCAGAAAATGAGACACAGAAATCCCCAGCCTCACGCAAAACCACATTACAGAGCTGCAAGGGCAGGATTAGGACTCAAGCCTGGCTTATGCTTAGGTCTGCATCTTTTTTCTGACACTTTTAAAAAAAACAATACTAGAGTACTGTAATTGCAAGATTATATTACTTGGTTACTGCAGTAAAGTCCAGAATTCATTAATACATATAATTGAGAAGAACTAGGAATAAAAAGTAGAATGCATAAAAGCTCAGCCTGTGTAGTACACATTTTAATGCTCAGTTGGGTGCATAGCTTTGGTTTGCTTTATAAGATAGGACAGGCATGATTTCCAAATGAGGTTTAAATCTGGACTGCAGATATTTTCCCAGATGGGTTGGAAATGTCTGTGTGGTGCATTAGAAATTCCAGAAGGGCTTTTTCACACTTGCACTGCTAATGTTCTTAATTCCTTTGGCAAAACGAGCTGGTTCTAACTCTCTTGCTTTGCTGTGCACAATACCAACCTCAGGCTTTACTAATGTTCATTATATGGTGATTTTACAGCTGCAGTGAAGCCTTTCAGTCAGTCAAAGGCATTCAGCTGTCTCAGCAAGAGGGCACTAACGAACAGGAGCTGGACAGAAAGGAAAGCTGCCCCTTCGAAGTGGAAATAATGAGAACTGTGTCCTGCCCGTGCCCTGTGCAGACCAGAGAAAGGTCTGTGCCTGGGCTTTACCAGTGACCCCCTGGCCAAGCCTGCAGCCCAGCCCAGGCTGCAGTACTGGTGGGGTGATGGTGAGTGAATTCCCTGCCCTGGGAGCAGAATTCCTTCTCTTACTAATGGCTCTTTGCTGTTACTAAATCATTGTTTTAGTAGTTGAGCATGAAACTTCATTTTTCTTCTCTCCCTACTACCTTTGTCTTATCTGAAGTGGTTGACTGGCAAAAGTTTCTCTTTTGTAAACAAGAGGATTAAAGAGAAAGGTGTTGGATTAAAGATGACAGTCTGATCCTATGAAAGTCAATGTCAAATCTCCCATAAGCCACAGTGAAAACAATACCAGCAAGAAAAGAGCTCTCCAGGTGTAAGACTAGTGTGCTTTTAAGGGAAAATGGAATGCAATATTCTTCATCTCCCCTCTTGTTTGAGGCTATCTGTTTTGGAGCCTAGCACTTCTGATGAGTTAGTAAAACACAGCTTTTGTACAGGGAATTTGTGAATGCTTTATTACAAATAAAAATGCAGGGCAAAAATTCATTTTACTTAGTTTGAAGATACATGCATGACAAAAAGATGATGAATAGAGCACTGGCTATTTGCATATATTCTCAAATACAGTACATAGACTAAATTAAGGCTGGGGGAAGAGAAAGAGGCAGGCCTTTTACCTTCATAGGTTATCCCCAGGAGAGAGTCTTGGGGCAGAGGCAAATACGCTTGCCCCAGGGTATGCACCAGGCATCTGGTTTGAACCAACTTGTAATGGCTTACTTCTGGAACTAATGATGTTATGGCTGTACATGGAGAAAAACTGGGCCTTTTCTGAAAGTTGCTACTTGAGAGAGAGTAAAAGGAGTACCTCCATACATTGCTCATGTTTCTGCTCTTGAAAGAAATGCACTGTGAATTGTTACACTGTAATTGTTCTGCTATTTAGTCTTCAATCACCTTTCTGATAGATGAGTTTTTAGTTAGACAAGTATTTTCTTTAATGACAGCTTCCTGTCAGGGTTTGGGTTCAGCTGTTCCTTGCCCACACTAAGGCTTCTCTTGGAAGAGCGTGCTGGCTGCTACTGCTTGTTATGGAGAACATACCATGGTTCAGTGCACAGCTGATTTGTGACACAGGGTGAAGAGATACTCTGCCATTGCTTGGGGGTTTGAATGTGCCCCCTATTCCTGGTTTCCTGGGGTAAGAGGGAATTTCTGCACAGTGAAAGGCCAGTAGATTGACTCTTCGCTGGTTAAACACAGTCTGTCTGTCCTGCTTGTATTTTATTTTAGCTTTATGATGTTATTGATCTTACATATCTTTCTATATATTGCTTTTTGGAGTATTTGGAATGCTACTTGATGTATTATTGTTCCCTGAAGTTTTTGAAGCCATCATTTTCATAAATATACAATAGGAGATGGTAAAGCAAAAAAAAAGTTCCTATTCACACTTTTAGTTAGCTCATGAAGCAGCAGCACATCCATTGAAATTTAAATGAAAATGGGGACTGTGTCACACACTACAGCTCTCTGGAAAGCTACAGTGGGAGTCTAGCAGTCCAATTCATTCCTTTGTACAATGTACTAAGGCTAATGGTCTTGCTGGGAGTAAAATATATTTTTTTGTAGAATGGTTCCAGGAACAGACGTCGCTCTTTACCAGAAAACATAAAAGAAAACAAATGCTTACTGTGTCTTTAGTATGCTAAATATTAAATTCTTTGCACAATGGAATGTTAGCAGTAGCCGTAATCATGTTTTCCTTTCATCACCTAGTGAATATAATTTTAAGAGTGAACTGCTGTAATTATATCACAGATAAAAGGGAGCAGAATTTCTGTATAATATTATAGTTGGCCTGATTGTTTTGTTGATAGGGAAAAATAAAGAGAGACCACATGAATACTTATTTAATGAACGTATTTATTAAGCAGTGCAGACTGTACATAATGCATTTGACTTTGCAGTAGGCTTATTTTCTTCAAGCACCTTTCTTAATATTTTACTACAGCTATTATGTTCCCTTCTTATCTGTCCAGCTACTCAATTATTTGTGCAGTATGTCTATAGCCAGAGCGTTTAGCTTAACTACAGCGGCCAGTGCAGCTACAATCAATGTCAGCATCCACAGACTCCACAACATCCTCAGATGCAGATTTCTTATCGCTGGTTTTCTGCCATTCCAAGGGGCTTACAGCAGTTTCTGTCAGAAGAGCGAAGCCATTGTTAACTAACATCAAGCAAATTAACACATTTCAAAGAAATACTGTTTTGATGGCTGTCAACTCCCTCATCAAGTAAAGAATGAAATTCTGCCCTCACGACTGACACCTAACTGACTCATTGACTTGGAACAGGATTTTCATCCATGATATGATTACTGTAATACTTCCCTAAAACCAAAATGAATTACATTTCATGAAGCACAAAGACAACAGGGGGCTGTGAAAGTGCTGGAGGTAGCCCCTGTCAGTGTAAGACCACCCCGTACTAATTCACATCAGCAATCACTTTTTATGTCAGTCACTGGGTATTTCAGCTGACTATTTGTTAAAGTTCATTTCTGAAGGGTAAACCCTTTGGAGAATTTTCAGAGGTTCATAAACTTCTAATTAAAGTTTCCCATATATTGTGAAATCTGGCAGAGCATTGTCAGTTGCAGTATTAACCTTACCACACTGCTTTATCAACAGCAGCTTGAATAAGCCATATCCCTTAATGCTGAAATAATCTAAATGGAATAAGATTCATCCTCCCAATAAATATTCCTAGCTAGTTGGAGGTTTATCATTGCATCTGAAAGAGTATTAGGACATCCATTTAGATTTAGTTTGCATAATGAGAATGTGTAAAGCTTTCATAATTTTACTTCCATTTGTTTTATTCCTTACTTGGACAGTACATTTATAACATGCCATCTCTCATCACAGGGAAATATGGAGATTGCTATATGAGTTCAGGTTGCATCAGTCACTTATCTTCTGAAAGGTTAACACTCTCCTTGGCTAAATTACTGTCCAAAATTAAGCGCAGGTTTTGCATAATAAACTGGAAAAGAAATATTTCCCAAAAAGATGCTGGAGATGCTTTTAAAAAAATATATTATGTTTTCAGGCTGTGAAATCAGAAATGCTATAAAATGTCTGAATTCTGTTTTGTTTGTACATTATGTCTCTTACTGTTGCCCACGCTGTGGGTCTGAGCACATTCATATCCATGTAGGAAATAGTTTCCTTGGCAAACTGGATCATGGCTGAGTAACTGATCCCCATGGGCAGGCCTTGTGGCGTGTTTGAAATATAAACCAATATGTGGACATAAACTTTGAGTGATGCCTGCCTCAGTCAAGTTCCTAAGACTACAGTCTTGCTGATTTGAGGACAACAGGAGAAATTCTGCATTCTTGTTCTTAATTTTATCCTTGCTCCACTGGTGACAGTGATGAGGTATTTCTATTTTGAAACAGCAAACTATCATGTCTGAATTCTCATATAAAGAGTTGAGAAGTTCTTTGTCCAGTGCATGCATGTTCCTAGACTGAGAAAGGTTAAGATTTCTACTCCTTCTACTGCTTCTCCAAGAATCAGACAAAGAAAGAAAAAGAACAGTTTTTAAGTGCTGGCTTGTATTCCTATTCATCCTTAGCATAAGAAAAAGCAATCAATTTAGCAAGCTAAAGAACAATAAATGGCATCTTTTTTCTTCCTTCTCCCCTTCCTCCTCTTTTTCTGCCTCCTCTTCAGGACAAACAAACAAACAAACAAATAAATAAAGCCTTGATTAGAAGTGTTTCAAGCAGACTTCCCAGTCTCTGCTTCAGTAAATGAACCAGAGAAGCCTGCAGTTGCTCTGAAAGCAGCACTGGCTGCAAGAACTAGCATATCTTTTTTTCTGATTTTCCTCTTTTCTCAAACAGTTTTGTGAGAGAATGAGACAGCTTTATTATAGCCTAATATTCTGAAGCAGTGAGTGGTCTGGGGTTATGACACTTCAGAGATACAGACTTGGATACACAATAGAAATCTGTAAAACATGGATATAACAAGATTTTGGAAGGGTTTTTTTTGTAGAGGGTGGGTTTTTCTATTCCTGAAAGAATGCATCCATTCTCATCTCAGGGAACCATCAGAAAACTATTAAGGCTCTCTCTGTGCTACTTGTTGAATAGGCTGTTGCAGGTATTTGACTGTTATAGAGAGATCCTCTCTGCTTTTCTGGGCTGATTCAGCACATTGCAGATATTAATAACACAAGCAAAGCACAAAGTTCTACACAGATGTTTAAAATTGGACATGAAATACCCTGTCCTCTCCAGTACTACTCAATACAGGGGTGCATTGGTTCCAGTGAAACTACACTGGGTTATCCCATATAACAATGGATTTGGCCAACAATGGTTAGCAGAGGAAAAAACCTCTTCAATAGATGCTTCCTCATGGTAGATTTCCCTGTAAGCTATATAGGTAATTAATTAAAAGACTTAGGAAAGGATGCACCACAAATATCTGTAGGTTCCAGTTGGCTTCTCCTTTCACGATTATATAACTTCAGTATGAGCCTGTGTTAGACAGTGTCTCATATCCTGGTATAAATAAAATGAGAAAAAGGCCCATGGTTTTGTTTCTTTTTTTTTAAATCTGGGCCAAGAGTATGTGTGTATAAAATACCTTAAAAAACAAACTGTTTTCTGGAACAATCTAGAGAAACTTCCAGCAATGTGTTTTTGCTGATGTATTGCACAGTGGCACAGCATGGCAGTCTAATCACAGCAGTCATGTCACACTACTTGACTGACTTTCAATTGCCTTGCTTGCCTGCCCTGGTCTACACAAAATTGCAGCCTGTAATGTGCATAAAAGGGCACAGTGTTGCTTATCTCTGCTTTATGGAGATCCTGAAGACATGACAAATTTTATTTTGTGATTTTATTGATCGCTGCTGCCCCTTTTACCACCTCAAATGTTTTTCTCAGATGATGCTACCTGCCATCACCTAACCTAGCTTTTATCTGGCCAGCACTGCCAGCAGTTACAGCAAATACTAATGGGATTAAAAACAGCAGCTCAGAGAGGAGCCAGAGCAATACAGGTCTGTGCATGGCTGTGCTGTGTTTCGTTCTTTCGAGTGCTCTGACAGCTCCTGCAGTACATGACACACAGAGGGAGAAAAATACTGTACCTTTTGGGAAGCAGTGGAAGCCAACCTTTACTGAAGCTTTTTCGACTGGAGTACAGTCTTTCATACATTTCAGCACTGGGTCAACAGAGTAGCACGTAGATTCCTCCCCATCAGTAGTAGGGTTTCGATTCAGCTTCACATAACTGCGCTGCAGCTTGCACCCTAAGAGGAAAAGCAAAGGTAGTTAAAATTGTAGAAATAAATCCCAATCGATCCTTGCAATAATAAAGGTCCATATTTTTCCTTCAGCTTTTATTAAAACACAGGTATCTGACAAACCATTTTCACAGTAGCGAGGTTATCAAGATAGGACAATAACAAGCTGAGGAAAGAGTCTGAAAGGGGAGCTATTTTTAAAATCTAATTGCACAATATAACCCAAATGGAATCATGTATACTCAGTTTTTTAGAACTACATAATACACAGAAAATAACCTCTCATGTCTGAAAGCTATTAAGAGTAGATACTGCAAGCACAATGGCTACTTCATTGCATTAGGAAAAATGTCAACCGTAGTGAATGGATAAAAAAAAGGGCAGCATTTATATAATAACATCAAGGATAATTTTTGTATTGGATGATTTTTATAATGCTGCAATTATCTCACTAGAAAGGTATAATGTAACTTAACAGGATCCCAACTATGACTCTGTTTCCTGACACACAGATAAGTACAATTCTGCTGCCACTGAAGTCAAGGAGAAAACAACCATTAACTTCAATAAAATTATTTCAGGTCCAAGGTAAATGGAGACCTACCAAACAAAACTGTATTGATGTTATGGGAGTCTAATATTGTTTGTCCAGCTACATGTGAGATGAAGCTCTTTACTGTAGAAGTAGTTCTAGATATTTTCCTGAGATTATACCCTCACATGGTACAGAACAAAAATGAAAGTTTTTGCACTTTGGAAATTTCCATGAATGTAGGATCTGACATTGCATTCATAGTCTGCAACTTGTGCAGTTAAATTAAGTCTGCAGACAACAGCTAAAACTGTTTTGATACAATGGTAAAAAATCACACTTTTTTTCAGTTGGAGCAAGATTAGGGCTGATTTTGCCTCTCCAGAAAAAAGCTACTTAGTGTAAGAAATAAAAATCAGTTATTTAACATTGAATTGCATATGAGACAAAGACTTTTGCTGGAGTATATATTCTCTATATTCACAAGCAGTGCTTTAAACAGTCAGTGCTAAATAAAGTTAAAATGGATACATATTGTTATTGAAATTTCTAAGTAAAAGATATCTGCTGCTTTGAAAAAAATTATTTTCTAGCTGTCAGCAGAGGAAAAGTGAAATCATAATCTATCCAAGCATAGATCTACCCGAGTTTTCCCAGACCCACTCACCACCAGAGCAAGTTTCTTCTAACAGTACCCATGAATGAACAAAAGCAGAACAGCTGTGTGCCAGCCTATGGTTTGGCATGAGGAGTTCATTTTCCTTTTCTCTGTCATTGTTACCACAAACTCCGCAGGTCTTTCCTCTCATCCACGAAGCAACAGTAACCTGCAAAATAGCACATCTTTGTAGTCAATGCTGAAGTGTTGGTCTTTCACACTGGCAAGGTACTAGACAGAAAGAAAGCAGTAACCTTGAAAGTAAGTGCAGTACCTTAAGATTTACTCCATCAAAAGTCACCTTCTTCAGTCCTAGTGCTGGAACTTCCACTGTAATAGTTTTCCCATTCTTATAAATTTTAACATTGTCTGTAAAAAGGTGATGAATCATACAGTGATCATCTTTAATTAATGGAGGAACTATGTAACACAAAGCCCACCACAATGCATTTTCCTCCACAATGATCATTTTGCTGCTCCAGTTAAATAAGTGGAGAGGAAAAACAAAAATAGAAGAAATAATACATTTAAAAAAATATTTTACTGCTATTACCTATAGTTGGAACTGACTTCTGTACCCAGTGTGCTAAATTTTGAAATTATAATCACAGTGGTGGTGCTTCAGCTGTATGTATAAGCTAAAGGATCTCTCTATGACTATAACATGAAATGTTTTTCTGAAAAATAACCAACCTGGGTATATGATGAGAAAGGGCTTTATTCACCTGTCAGTTATGCTGGAGGAAAGTAATAGTATATATACTATGGGAAACATGAACAAAATACAAATCTTAAGAAAGTAGTCTTTAGTTTTTTCTTTGAATTAATTAAAATTGTGTTTTCTTTACACTGAGATTTTCTGTGAAATTTATAAAATCTTGATATTTAGTTCCCAGGTCAGTCCTGGAAAACTAGGTATCACAGCTTACCTTTTTCATACTCAGAACCTCCACTGTGTGACAGAACTTGTTCTTCATTGCATGCCACAAGTAGAGATGAATTTGAGGCAGGACAGATTGTGATGTTCCTTCAGATAAAGCAGAAATCAAAGAAAATAAATTAGTGATTAATTTAAAATGTGAAAAGTACAGATATTTGTGTCTATCTGAATTTGGATGAATGAACAGTTTTCTTTCCATAGTGCAAAACTCATTGGGCTTTGGGCATTAATATTCAACCTTTAAAGAAAAGACAGCATGGGGACCTAGTGAGCAAGCTATCAGATATTTGTGGGTATGGAATTCAAGATGAGCAACTACACTGAAGAGTCTCAGATGAGGATCCCTTCTGGACCTCTCTTTCCCTGTATGTCTCATTGAAAACCAGTTTCAGCTAGAAACTAGACATCTCCCACTCCCAGACTAACTCCCTGAAACTTTATACCTAATTTCTGAGCCTGAGTATAAACCACACTTACGCTAATGTTGTATTTATGTGAACCTCTCTTGAGAAAGACTGACGATCAACCCTTCTTGTAGTAATGATGAATTTTGGGTGTTCAGTACAGTCTTGAACCACCACCAGGCTGCAGCTTTCATTGAAAGAATATGAATGGCTCACGCTATCAAATGTTTTGAAATTTCTCTCCCTGATTTCACATGTGGCTGCAAAACAAAACCAGAAAAGAAATGGCAGATATGACCACTATATGTGTTACTGTAAAGTATTGAAAGACACCCCTATGAGATTGAACTATCCAGCAAACAGGAAAGAAACTTCACCACCTTGGCAGAAGCCAGAGTCTTGAAGGACATGAGAACACTACAAAATAACTACCTGCTGTAGACTCTACTGGTACTGATTTTGATTACATGCCAAACACAAAACTCAAGCTAACAGGGACTAAAATGTACAAAATTCTTGAGAAATTGGATGCCGTAATGAACTGTGATAAAAACTCCCCATTTCCCACAGGAGTGCTAGGCACCAACCAGGTAGAGACTCATGTGGGTCCTTTTTGAATAAAATAAACTGGGCCAAAAATACTCTTGTACCTATCATCTGATCCTCTCAATGCACAGTTGGCACCTTCTCAGGAGGGGCAAAAGATAACCTCTAGTCCTTGAAGACAGGAGTGATTCCCAAACTCTGAATGCTTACAGCAGTTTGAAGCCTCTTCATCCTGCCAAAAAGCCTGCTTCTCTGTGAGGGAATGAACTGCTGAAAGCAGGGCTAGAGATGCTATGCTTCCCTATGAGACCATTAGAAGGAAAGGCAAGGGCCAGCCATGGCAGAGTATGGATCTACACACATTGCTTATTCATGAGACAAACATATAAGTAACATTTACATTGATCTTCTTGTGCTATTTGTGAAGCTATTTCAGGAAATAAATTCCAGGCAGTGATATCTCGAGTCTCGTAAGCTGGAGATGGGCCTAAGGGCAGAGTGAATGGCAATCGGAATCCCTGACAATAAAGTGTTACCTGAAAAAGCAGAAATGAAAATACATTAAGATAAATTGAACCATATGCTCAAGATATGACTGGAAAAAAACCCCACTCTTATCTTTAAAAAAAAAAAACCCTTGAAGATGCTTTTGTACAATTGCAGTTGTGTTAGTCTCTGCAGAATGCACCCAAACCTTCAGCTTTTGTGGAGGAATCATTATCATCTCTTCTAGTCATACTTGACTTTTTGAGAAATTGTTAAGAACATTGAAAAGTAACTGATAGGGATGAGTTTAAGTGATAATTGAGTGACTTCTCAAAAAATAAGGTAACGAGTAACTGAGATGATGGATGTGCTTGGAAAAAATGAATGTCATCCATTAAGGGCTGAAAACTGGCATGTTCAGCATTGGGGTAAGATCCTTCACTGTAGCTACAAATTATATTTGCCAAGAGAATCAAATGAATGCCTAATGTGCCTACTTCTTCATTATCACATATTAAAGATCCTGCAATACTGAAGCAACACAGATGGTTAAAGACACACAAATATCTGTGTATGAATACCTAGCTGTTATTAATTTGTCAGAGATCCACAGGGGAAATTTTTCAAAGAGGTGTAGAGGGATTTGGTGGACAAGGACCAATTAATCAGTGGAACTCTGGAGACCCTGCCTGTGCAAGCTGCTCTGAGGGTGACTAACTGCTCCAGTTTGGTTAGGGCAGAGTTGTTTTTGCGGCTTGCTCAGACCAGTCCCATCAAGCGTGGTTGCTGCAGCTGTGGGGCTGGAGTGCCAGCACACACAGATGCTGCTTGTGGCTGCAGCAGAGTGCAAAGTGTTCTCAAGGTCCCCACTGTCTGCTCTGAGACCCTCATTCAACAACTAGTTACACTGGGTAAAAATGCACAAAGGTGTGACTGCAGGGCAGTCATACTTGGGACAATTTGGCTTCACTGCTGTTCTCAGAATGCAAATAAAATATTTGGCTACAGAGTCTGATTTTCAACTTAGTACTGCACTGGGCCAAAGCAGCACAAAATCAAGAGAACTGTTGTATGTATTTCAACATCCACCTATATGTAGTTAGGTATCTAGCTGCTTCTCTAAGAGGGAATGTTTTGCTTTTTGTTTCTTTACATTAAGTGTCAAAACATTCTAAGTTGAAAATCATTCAAGGTAAGGAAAAGGAAAATAAAAATGTAAGATACCTCAGGAGCTTTGATTACTGTATCAATTGTTCGTGGAGATGTTGCAGCTGCTCTTACTATAAATTCATGAGATGGATTTCTCTGATGTACTTCTGAGAAGCCCAATATGAGTGCTGCACCAGGAATGTATTGCATGAATCTAGAGATAAACAAGATGTGACAAACTCAGGTAAATGAACAAAAGTACACATGGGACAGTAAGGACTATTGGTAGATCCAAAAAATTAGGAAAAAACAGAAGGACTGAAAAGTCAAGGAAATAATACTTTTGGTCAAATTAAATGGTTGATTTTACTCAGAAGAAACACATTGGTTTTATTTTGCCTATTTAAAATGGTTGTTTTTTGAGACTGAAAACAAGAACATTTTAAAACAGAAAGGCATTGAACTGAAATATCAAATAATTTAATATGGAAAATGAAATGAAGCATACTAAGATTTTAAATGTTTGGGGGATATCATTTAATATGAAACATGTGGAAAAAGTAGAACATATTCATAAAATACTTGTGTGCCACTGAACATGTGATTTCCATCCAAATGCTGCCTGGACAAGAATATTTGGGTTGAAAAATTTCATCCAATTCTTTCAGTGTTTTCCAAAAGCCAAATAGGGTAAAAAAGTCAAATAAAAACTTAGGAAATAATGAATTACATACGCTGTGCTTGTCTTTTTTATCCAGGATGGAAGCTTTCCCCACTGCACCTTCAGCTGTGCAGCTGGCTTCTTTGCCAGTTGTCCTGTGGTAGCCACTGCTGCTATCCTGTAATCCTGGCACTCCTTGCCCCATCTCAGTCTGGCCTTTGTAAACAGGGAAACAGTCACCCAAATTTCAGAAAAGAATCCCAGAATGAACCTTGAGCATTCAAAATGCAAAATTTTCTTTCAACAATTTGTCCATTGATCCTTCATATTTCCAATTTTTTGCTCTAAACAGGCTCACAGAGAAATTTTGACTTCTTCATGCAAAATCTGAGGCATAGTAGGAAAAAAGTTTTCTGGTCTGTGCAGAACTATATATACATGTTCCTGTCTCAAAGCAGCCACTGAGACATGTTGAGATTTCCTTAGATGTGGTAACTTCCTAATCAACATGTATTTTTTTCCTAGAAGAGAACTGCACTGTAATTTCCCTTCACCTTCCCCAAGACCTCCTGATTTGAACCCACCCCATTTTCTTCAATACTGAATATCATGCTGAATTTTTTAATTGCAGCTGCAAAAAGCAGAGTTTTATAAATTGTTGCACAAAGATCTCTTGCTCTAAAAGGCTTATGGGTGAGAACAGCGGAGGGATATGCAAAAAAATAAAAACTTCATTTATGATGCTCTCTCAGGCATCAACCAATTACCCAACTTTGCTTTTTCCATCTTTTCATATAAACCCTAAGAAATGCAACACTGTAAATGCATTTGAATTGAGTCTTTTGAAATCACAGAGCAGTCTGACTTGGAAGGGACTGAGAAGGATCATGCAACTCCATCCAGAAAGAGTTCAGCTCCTAAGAGAATGGTGTTTTACAGGGATCAAATCCCATGTCCTTAGTGTTATTAACACCATGCTCTAACCAACTGAGTTAATCTTGGGGTCAATAAGTTATATACAGTAAAACCAGCAGGTTCCCAAACAAGAAAACTCATAGTAGAACAAATAATAAATAGTGATGAAGAAGTCGTTTTTTCAAATATTTTTTTATGATCCTAGTGGTTATATTTTGATTTATTTTGAAAATCAATATTTTCTTGCCAGATTTTGAAGTGCGTAACTGTTTTTTTTTTTTTTGTTTTTTTTTTTT
>VZTR01010145.1:220337-276115 GCA_013400775.1 Chaetops frenatus | reverse complement strand
TTTTAGTGTCCTTCCTGAGCCTAACCCCCTCAGCTAGTTAGTGCCATCAAATCTACAGCTCCTGCTCAGCATCTCAGCATCCAGCTAAGCCTGGCTACTCACGGGTACCACCGAGTTGTACCTCACGTGTCAGGCTGGAACCATGGCTGTGGTGGTGGGTGCTGACTCTTTTGCTCCTCCTTGAGCTGTGGGCAGAATTTTCTCCGTGGTGGTGGCTGCTGCTGCTGCTACTGCTGCTGCTGCTGTTTCTGTGGCTGCTTCCAGACTCAGAGGAAGATGATGATGAGCAGCTTGATCCTTTATGGTCTGGATGCTATGAAATAAAAATAGGTTAAAAATTTATGAGATAGCCTCTTACAGTGTAAATATCAAAATCAGAGATATCGACCTCCCTTTTTAGGTAACAGACTTAGACATATCTAAAGTGTTATTTTTATTTCCATATATAGACATGAACTATATTGGGTTGGAATGTGCCTCAGATCCACCTTGACATCTCTGCTGAAAGAAAGACTGCATAGACACTGATTACAAATGGCAACATCACACTGTTTGGATCTAATGCTAGGGAAAATGAAAAGTGGCATTTCTAAGTGGTCAAATACATCCATATCCAGAAAAAAAAAAGATTTTACAATTTTATAAGTAACACTATAAATCATCTTCCTCTTTCACATGCAGGACATATAATAACCAAACACATGACACCTACAAAAGCCACTCCATTATCACCCTTTTAATATATACTAAAAAGACCTTTGTGCCATAATGTGTACTGAACCTGGTTTCCGAAAAATTTGTGTAATTATTTTACCATGGTTGCCTAAGAACTGTGGACATAACTATTCCCATTGGAAGGTCCCACTGTTTCATCATTCCCCCATGATCTTTTCTAATCTAGCTTTGGCTGCATTTGTGTGTCCCGACCCAAATTTGGGGATTGCAGCTGCTGCAACACCAAAAGGATGTAGTAATAGCATTTGAGTAATAAATCTGCTTTTTTGTTCATCATCAATTTGGTTATTGGGCATTATGGAATGGTCAAGGGAAATGGCCCAGACAAAGCCCTTCAGTAACAGGCTTGATCACACTAGCTGTGGCTACCATGACAATGTGCACTTGAATTAGCACCTACCCAATGGATGTGAGCAGACTTGAAGTGGAGACTGTATACTTTTGGTACGTGAGATTCCTGCAAAATTCCAAAAGAAGTTATTACCTAAAACTCAGTCAAGATCTCACCTCCTAGCAGAAATCAAAGTATTAGACATTTTACCCATTCTGTAGAAATGTCATGACTACTGCCACTGTTCACTTTGGACTTGTGTTTTGTCTCAGCTCGTTTGTCAGATTTGCTGTGCCAATGGGAAGCACCAGTGCTTTCACTGCTGCTGCTGCTGCTGCTGCTAGTCTGTGTTTTAGCCTTCTGCTCATGGACACTTTTCTCTCCTTCAGCAGCACTGACAAGTGGAAATGATGTGGTCTTGGACTGCTTCTTTGCCTTATGCTTTATACCAGATGCTTTGCTACTGCTGCTGCTGCTGCTGCTGCCTGTGCTGCCTCTGGTACTGCCTTTGCTGCTGCCACTCCTGCTTCTGCTGCTGCTGCTGCCCTGGCTGCTGCCACTCCTGCTTCTGCTGCTCCTACTGCTACTGCTGCTGCTGTCCTTGCTGCTACTGCTACTGTCCTTGCTGCTGCTACTTCTACTACTACTGCTCCTACTACTACTACTGCCTCTCTTGCTACTACTACTGCTGCCCTTTCTGCTACTACTATCACTGCTACTGCCACTGCTACTACTACTACTACTACTATCACTACTACTGCCACTCCTGCTACTACTACTGCTGCTACTGCTACCACTACTGCTGCTACTACCACTGTCCCCAAATGGGTAGAACTTCTTTCCTTTGGCTTTGGACTGCTCTGTTTTCAGGTTTATCTTGGTGCCTCCCTGGGATGTTCTGTCATCAGAGTCACTGCTGGAGGGGCTGCTGGTTGTACTCTCGGCACTCCCACTGGCGCTGCTGGCACTGGACGATGAGCTCCTGTGTTTTCTTGTTCCCTAGCCAAAGGGAACATTGGAAAAAAAATAATTATTTTTCTGCATTCCTGCAGAATGGCATAAATAAAATCAGATGCACACACCTCTGAATCTCTGATGCCTTAGAAGACAAGGTGTATGCTTGATAACATTCTTGCAACATATCACAATAATTCAAAGGCAATTTCATAATAATGTGTTAAACCCACACATAAGCAGAAGGATACCCCAAACACTTTTATGATAAGGAGCATGTGCAGCAGTTGTTGACCACACAATGAAATCTAAGTGGTTTCAGTAATGACAGTGCTGTAGCTGTCACTGTCTCAGGGCAGGTTGTGTAGTTGGTGTCACAGCATTTTGCTGCAGTTGCAGTAACTGTAAATAACAGACTACTTTTTGGCCACAAAACAGCTATTTTATCTCTTACAAGAGATTTTCAGAAAAGCATATAAAACCAACTTGCTCTTTCTAATGTCTTTTCACTTGCAGAAAGGATGAGGGCAAACAAAAGACCTACAGAAAGTCTTGTGTACCAAAAAGTTTGTTTTTATTTTCCACTTAAGCATAATATCTAAACAAAGGAAGCTACTTAGTGGAAGAAATAAAATTAAGCTTTGTGTAATGTCTCCCACAAATCCAGAAGTGGAACTTTGAAGCAGTACCTGATCATCAGTGTCACCAAGGATTTTCTTCACTTTTTTAATTGCTTCTTTTCTGGAAGATGCTTGGGCATCTGGATCTTCAAAAGTTACTAGACGCACCATTTTTGTAGGAGCTTGGTCTCCTGCTTGAATTGTGACTTGTATTTTTTCAATAGGTGCCTCGGTGTAAACTGAAATTGCATGACAATTAGTATTACTGTTACTATTAGCAACTGAAAGAGAGAATAATCCAATTTTATCATAATTTATTTAGCCATTTTTTTCAAATATAAATGTTCAATAATTATTATTGGTATTGAGCAACTTTCTTAAAAATTTTCTCTAATAAGCACATAATGTCAACCTAATTTTGAAATATTACCATGATGCTGGGTTCTTTTCAAGTCAATAAACAGAATGATCAGCAGGTTTAAGTCAAGTGAATTGGATTGCTTAAAGAGATAAACCATGGGTTACTGAATTAAATGTCAGACAGGAATCGAGGCTCAACACTTGAATGCTAAACAGTGGCCCAATGGTTAGGCCATTAGTTTGATACTTAGGATACCTAGATTCAATGGCCTGCTGTGCTTTTATTTCTTATGATCATAGATTAAGACATTAAGGACTAGATCCTGGCAGGGTTAATCCATAATTCCCTTTTAGAGTCTGGGTTTTAGAATGTAGCTACAGGACGCTGCATCAGATCTGTTGCCCATGTCCAATTGCTTCGTGCTTGCATCCCAAATCCAATGATTCAGGATGCATCAGACACACTCTGCAGGCACAGATCAGCTCTGCTTGATGCTGGCCATGCTGACTGACATTGCTGGGGAGCTGGGAAACTGCTGCTCAGGCAAGTGGGGGAGAAATGCACTCCTGCTGTGGGCAGGGTAGTCTGCTGCCAATACTGGCTGGCCTGGTACTTCTAATGGTAGATTTAGTGGTACTTAAGATGCAAAATATATATATATACATATACATCTGTGTCCATCTATAGATATATATATGTGTGTGTATATACACACACCTCCCTCCACTATTTTCTTTTTTGTGCCTAGTTGTGTTTACCTGGCTTGAAGCTAATTCTCAGGGCATGCTGTCCAACTAGGTAATAAAGAGGCACGTTTTTGATAAATGCTGCATGTAAACTTTTCTTCTCAATGCACACTTGAACTCCAAAGGTACTTGCATTGAAGCACATGGACCAAACAAATGGCTTTTTTAGGGAAGAAGAGTGTCCAGAAGAAAAGGGATTTCTTGATGAAATGTCCTCTGCAGACTGTCTATCCTGTTAGATAGCACACATGTCAAGTTAACTCAGACAACAGTGAGAGGAATACCTGCATGTTATGCATCATATTTTGGCAATAATTACATGTATTTTGTAGGGGGAGTTAACCTGTTTGAGATAGCAAGGCAGTGAGATAGGACGATTTGGTTTTAAATTGGAAAAAATTATGTGAATGGGTTGATTAGACTACCTACTGTAAAAGGAGCTTCAGGCTATAAGAATGGAAAATTATGTCACAAATTAATTCTAAATATTTAATTTTGTTTTCCTGAAATATTAGACAGTATTAACAGGTTCTTGATAAAACCGAATGTGCCTTAGATTGACTGGAGTTCTTTCCTTTGATTTTGGATGTGTCAGACAACAGAACTTTCAACTATGTCCACAAAAATTCTTACTCAGATGAGATTCGACATGAATGTGACACTATATCAATTAAGTGGTCAAAATATATCATGTATTAGAAATTTCCACTAAAAGCTATGTAATTTACATGTGCTGAGCAACGCTTGCGGAAGAAATAATTAAAATTAATTAAAATTGGAATCAAATACATGAAATGAAAACTATGATTTCCTGAAGCAATGAAGCAAATAACTAAAGACACAATAATCATAAGCTTTCATTTCATGTAATTCAGGTTTGCAATTAATTTTTTTGTGCAGTTTATCATGTCTCACGAGATTCCAGCCTTGCATGAACCCTACCAACAAAACTGGAATTTCTAGTGATATTGTGGAATGCTCCACTCAGTGCCATTTTTCAGTTGCTGTTCATTTAAGAATAACTGTGGAGTGCCGTGTTTTCAGGAAGGGCAGCACAGAGACACAAAGCAGAAGAAAGCTTGTTCCAGGATACTCTCACTGACAGCACGTTTGCCTATTGACTTCTCCATGGCAAGTGCTGTTCTTGTCCTCTGTTCCTCTCTTATTTTATCTGAAAACCCTTCAGAGCTGCAGGATGACAATGAAACCAGAACAGGACAGTGTATTCCTCATCTCTGTCAGTCTTTCACTGAATGAATTTTCACAGCAATGCCTTCACAGGACTGCCCATCTTAGAAAGCCTGTCCTGGCTTTTATGGAAACCTGGCTTAGGAAGTCATGACACAAACTGCATTCCATCCTTGGATCAGGATGCTTATAAGCATTTAATTCTGCTCTACAAGTCAAACAGGGGAGCATCTTGTGTAATATTTGTGACTACCCCAGGAACGTGATGCTTGCCTAATGGTGGCAAAGTATATTAAAGATCATGGGCCTGTAGATGGCAGTGCAAAATTAATTACCAAGGAAAATGCTTTTGCTTTAGACAAAGTGTTGCAAGTTTGATGTATTATACTCCAGATTTTAAAATAATGTTACTATAGGGCTATTTGTGTTATTAGATTGAACCTGGCTTATTTTGAGTGAAGCAGCATTGGTCAGAGATGAATTGTACACTTTCCTATAGAGAAAAGAAATGGTTACCTACTGTTTAAAAGCCCAAAAAAGGATAGTCAGACACTACATCATTTACCCTGATGTTATCAGTTTCGCCTGATGCAGAATCTGAGTTGAAGGACATCTTCATTATGTCAGGCACTGCTTCAGGTAAAAGAACTGGAGTCGTCTTACTAGCAGCCAAATCCCCAATATTTCGTGTAACAGCAAATGTCTCAGACCTGCAGAATAGACATTAGAGGAAACCTGTATTGATAAAGCACTGCTGAGGAAAAGACCTGAATAATGTCTTGTAGCCTGCACTCAGCAACAAGTATCATACCTTCCAAATTGCTTTACAGATATTTACAGCATCCTTCCTGTTAGTTGTGTTTTCAAGGACTGCTAAGAGTCAATAAAGACACAGACCAATCTCAGGGGCAGACAGCTCAGTTAGGCTTTTAGAATCATGTGTACATGTTAAAAACATTACAGTTGGTTGGATCTTCATACTCTAATTCCATGAAAACAGCACACTTAGAAGTCTGGCTGTGGATTGCATTATTAAATTCTTGAGTCTTCTATTTTGAGAGCTTGGATTTTTAAATTTTTAAACTCATCTTCTGTGTGTTCACTGCACCAGCCTTAGCTCTAATTTCTTTTGACATTATATTTGGAAAAATACTGCCATAACTTCAAAACACAACCTCGGGACTGGTGGCTACTAAATGCTGTTTCCCGTGCAATTTTTATTTAAGCAGAATTGAAGAAAGGAGTGTGAAATCATGAAAGTAAGTGTCTCCAGCTTAATTTAAATTCACTGATACTCATGGCTTGGCCATGACTTGGCAAGAGGTCAAGAGAGCTGTGCAGGGAGGTTAAGAGCCTATTTATGTAAATGTGTCCAGTACATTGTTTTCAGTGTTGTGAACTCTAAGTGTATTAGTCAGGATCCCAGATAAGTGGTAGGAAGTGCAGCATGAGACTGAGGCTCTCATGGCAAAATATCCTGAACCCCTGGCTTCATACCCCACATTCTTCATGGAACTTGTTACAGTGCTCTGAACTACGAATTTTGTTTTGGGTCAGAGAAACATCTCGAGTGCTGAAACGATTTTGAGAGATGAAAGCCTATTTCCCTCAGCTGTTAGCACTGTGTTAGCTCTACCTTATTAGCCATTTATCAGTTAACATCCTTCTCAAAATTCCCCACGTGCTCTTTCTCAAGGATGAAGCTGATCTCTTTGCCCTGGGGCTTTTGTGGTCTGCCAATGGAGGCGGCCGCTGCGACAGTGAATGGAAAGATGGTCTCAAAATGGTCTCTATTTTAATACGGTCCACACTGTACTAGCCTGAGCAATTCCAATCTAACCTATTTGAAAGATGAATTTGTATTCATTTGATAGCCCTCTCTTCCTCTTGAAGGCTCCTACCGTGCTGTGTGCAATGTAAAGCACACAATTGCTCTTCATGTGGAACACCTCAATAAAACGTGTGTCACCTGTGGGCTTTGTTTTCTTTTCCATCTCTCTCTTTTTTTAGATAAGGACATGACAGCAACGCTCCACGCTGGGTGATAGGAGAACCTTGAAGAATGGAATCTGAAATAAAATATTCTCCCTAACAAGCTGAGGGGATAAAAGAAAATACAAATCAACTTGCATTTCAGATGGCTCATCTGGGTAAAGAGACAAAAAGGGAAATGGTTTTATTTTAATCCCATTCAATAATTCAAATGACCACTGAACTGCAGGCTGGATCTCCAAGCAGAAAGCCCTGGGGTTTCTTTTCCAATTTTTTTTTAGTATTTTTATGCCAATAGTCTACTCCTGCCACCTAATGAAAGCGGAGGATCGATTCCTCCCTGTTGAGCACAGAGAGCTGACAAATGTAGCTGCATCACAGGTGACACATGTCAATGTCTGCAGAATCACACAGCACAGTAAAAATAGGCTACAAGAGCCAGCTCTGGTGCTTTAACAAGAAAAAACAGTTACAAAGAAGGCCTAAAGCTATGGTATGAAAGAATCTGTTCTCTCTGATCCCACACAAGGGAGAAAAAATAAAAAGGAGATTTTCCAATATGTATTAGTGCATTTTTTGGATGAGAGAAGAAGCTGTGCTATAATATAAGCCAAACTCACTGCAGGAGTAAGGGACAAGCAACTCAGCTATGTTGGACCCACTGATGTTTCAGAGAGTGTGGCCTTACATACATCCCCCTAAGATGGGGACAGAAGAGCTCAAATGCCTGTTCAAAACAAAAAACCAATCAACAAAAAACTATTTCCCCAGGTTTTAAAACACAACATGACATCACATCTAAATAAACAAGAAACAAGATACAATCAACCAGCCAGGTTTTTAGCTCTTTTTCTGAAGTCGTGAAACTAAATCTGCGCTTCCTATGCATCTTCCTTCCAACTTTGGTGCAAAGGTGTTATAAAAACAGAGACTTAGAGCCCCACCTGTTTCCCTTTTCTACCCCCCAAACACACCTCACTGCCTCACAAGATCACAGCATACACTGCCTCTTCAGCATTTTCTGCTATACATGGTGTAGACATGTTGAACAAAGAGTTCTCTAATTACCTAGTTCATCTTATAAATAAGATGCCTATGTGAAGAAATTTCTGCTTATCCTACAGTTAAAATAGGCTAAAAACCTTACATTACAAGCCCTATTCATGATTATGTATATACTTCAGTAGACTGTCATTATGAATATGTGGTGTATTAGCAAAGTGCACTCTCTGGCAGCTCTCCATATTTATACTTTAATCACAGAGCTCTAATTTCCCCTGAAATTTATTTTATTTTTACTTCTTATAAATTTCGTTTAAAAGTATGTTGAAGTAACCATCTGTAGTATACTAAATAATTACGTTAAAAGAGCCTTAAAAATAACCATTATTTTTAATTAAATTTAACTTTGATAGGATTGAATTGAAACACATGCTATATATTCCCTCCATAGTACGATTAATTACTGTGCTCTGATTTTTGCTATAGAGAGAGTTGTGCCCATAATGTGCTGATTCGTCTTGGGAATGCAACCTCTGTATCACCAAAGCTTTCTTTTTTTTCCTTTTGAGTCTGTGATTACTTACCTGAATTTCTCTTTGGCTGTTGAAAATTTATATAAATCCCACTGCTGTGACAGGTTATAACCTTTATGGTGTATAGGATATAAATGAACTTAATGCTATTGAAAACTGTTTGCTTCCTGTGTCTGAATGAGAGAGATGATGGGCAAAATAATATCACATCCTGCCTAGCTTAAATGAACTGGGACTGTAGAAGGTAACCTGCTGACCATCAAGACAGTGCCCAGCACTAAAGTATTTTGAACAGAGCTCACAAACACATGAATGATCAATAGCTTTCAAGAACTATTCCTTTAAATGGGGAATTTAAAGCTAACAAGGGAAGATGTCACAATATCTCTAAAATATTGACTTCAATTGGATGTTTATTATTTGGTAGATCTTTGCAAAAGGAAGAAAAAGACTATGTTGAACTAAAATTTTAAACTCAGTCTATATAGCTATATATAGATATATCTATATATCTATCTCCTTTCTCTCTAGCATGTCTGCTTGTTTCTCGTCATACTTCTAAGATTTTGTTTTGCTTGGTCTTTGACCTCCTCAGTGATGTGGTTCAGTGTTACATTCTCTAGTTATTGCTTTGCCTTCACTTGCACTCATTGCTGTTTCATTGCTCTTTGTGGTTTCCATTGGCCATTTGTTTTGTAACAGTGAATGGGAATGCTTTTTGGAGAGAAATTGATGGTGCTAGAAGTCATCTAGTGAGTATTAGCTTTCTCATATAGTTGGCATTATGGGGCTATTTCCAAGTGACTACTTCACTTTATAAATGGTAATGCTTCAGGGTCTAGAGCAGGGCTTGTGCTGGAACTCATGGGCTTCTCTGCTGTAATTCCTTGTTTCTGATACTGACTTGCTTTCTGCTTTGTGGCAATGCATTTAACCCTTTTTTGTGTCTCATTTGATCTCCCCTTAAGTCAAGGGAAGAAAATATTTTTTATTTATTTGCAGGGAGGATCCATCTGCTAATATTTCTAGCATGGCTTGAGGCTCTAAACTCCCTATCAGTATTCAGTATTCTCATTTCAGTTCAGCATGCTTATTGCATTCATTAATATCTGCCTCACCCTCTCTAACAGTGGGAACTAGTGAGAGTTGTTGCCTGCTGTCCCTGGTGACCTCAGGAGCAGACTGTCCTGGCCTCCATAAGAAACTGACCCAAAAACCCCATGCAGATAACTTTTCATCTCTGAAATGCTGAGACCCTCCCTGCTCTGCATGGAGAGAACCTTATTACAACCTCACTTGATGGAGTGGAGGAATTGTCTTAGGGAGGAGGATGAGATGTCAAATGCATGTCAAATGGCCTGTGACTATTGAAGGGCAAGGGAAAATGATGATTAACCTAACTGGTGGCTAAATTGAGGAGACCTGCAGAGCATCTCTGGGCCAGCAGCCATGAATGCTAATTGCAGCTGGATCAAGTAACTGAGCTCTTTTGTTAGTGCTGTATTCCTAGAGCAGAAACTTGTTAACATTTCAGTGGTTTGTATAATCGCCGATTTCTGTTGTCAGTGAAGCTTTTTCCTTTGTGATGAATTTTCAGCTTCTCTTTCTCAGGGTTTTTTCATGTGTGTGCGTGTGAAGGTTTTCTAAGTTTGGTCTTCTGCTTTGATTCCTTGGATGTACTCTTTCTGTCTCCTCCTGCTCTTTGCATTTGTATTTCCATCTGTTTTCATTTGTTTGGCATCTGGCTACAACAGTTTTCCAGAGTGTATTGTAATTGCATGCACTGATAATAAATCAAGGAGACCTAACAGGTAAGAAAACCAAATGGCAGCCACAGGGGAACAAGGTAAAAACATAAGAAACACCAAACCCTCTGTGCTTCAAGGCATCAGATGCAAATATAAATGGGTTAACTGTTCTAACTGATAGGATTCAGCTGGCTTATATCTTACCTAGTGTTTCCAGTTCAAATATTTGTATCAAGATAGAAATTTTATGTCATTTATGAAGACCATAGAAAGTAACACATATTTTCAAGCAAAGCTTTAGTGCATGCCACTTCATTTAAAATAAACATAAACTGTACCAATCACCACCACTTACACAAGCTGTAAGTCAAAGACAAGATTCCTGAATGTATTTGGGTTTATTTAGGAGACTCTGCTTTGCTACATAGAAAGATACTAAGTGCTATGTCTTACCTTATGCTAATTATGTTAGTCTCATCTTTACACGGCGGCATTTCAATTTTGATATTTTTTTCCCTCATTTGCATAGTGGTAACAGCATTCACAGGCACATGAGCATTCATTTTGGTGCGTGCTTCCAGCCCTGCCTGGACTGTGTGTGTGTTGATTCCCATTACAAAGGTCATCTCCTTGGCCATGCTGAAAAGGTAGAATGAGGGTATAATTATGTTCATGCAGCTAACAGCTGTTGAATTTTTATGGCCTCTGTCACTTGAAAATATTATTCTTTTATTTTATACTAAATTCTTACCTTAGGCTCATTTTAGATCTCAGCCTAATGTTGGCATTTAGTAACTCAGTCAGTCTGAAATCAGACTTTGGAGAAGGTGTAATCTGTGCTTGAACTATTACAAAGAAAGCAAAGAAAGAGTTAAAAATGCCCTCCAGTCCTAGCAAGCATGTTTGTACTGCTAATGCAATGAGATAGGTTACCATTTCCTGCCACTTTTGTGATAGAAGAGTAATAGAAGCTGGTCTCTGTTGGGAAGCCAGTGCAGGTGGGCACAATGCGACGGATCTCAGAGGACAGGAGGGCTTTGGTCCACTGCCTCCCTACACCACCTTGAAGGCTGCTGATTATTCTCCTTAGTGAAGGGATTTTTTCATCAGATCCATACCATGCCTGAAATTACAGAGTTCAACATGTCTAAATAAGCAGAACTTGAATATCACGATCCATGTCATTAACTATGCCTCAGGGGAAATTCTACCAGCAATGATTATAAATAATCCTGATCAAAGCTTGACCTTATTTGCCTTGATGACTACTAGAGACAAAAAACCCAGCCATGAATTTATAAAAGGGAGAGAATGTATGAAAGTAACAGTATTTTAGAGCTTTTGATTCTTGGGTACTGGTGCTTTAGAAACCATACCTGCAGTGCATTTTGGATGGCGTTTTTATCAAGTCCACCAAAAAACAACTCTTGGCCAAACATCTTCAAGTAGCCTGATGCAAAAGGTTTGTCACTGGGGAATGCCTTCCAGTCAGAGAGCTGTGTGAGAAGATGAAAAATCCCTGATTCTTCATAACATTTCAGAAAGCAATATCAGAGATTTTCTTTTCCCCCAGAATTTACCTTTTTCAGGATTTTCTTGAAGTCATAGTCAGTCTCCCAGTCCCTGTCAGGAGAGTAACCCTTAGCAAACATCTCCTGCAGTCCTTCAACTGTTATTCCTACCTGTGGGAAGAAGTAAAGAGCAAATGCCAGGTGGATGATGGTTGTAAGAAGGGATTAGAGGGCAAACTGTGGGTATACCCAATTACCTCCAAGGGATCAGCCACTCTTCCAAGGAAATGTGTCCGTAGCTGAGACGTTGCCATAGCTGGAATTAAGCTACCTGCGTTGTTTAATACCAAATATTTAGCTGCCAGCCCACTCATAAGGAACTCTGCAGAGAAAGAGGCAGTAAGGCACAGCACAGTTAGTTTTTAGGTCAGGGTGTGCAGATTGTATCTATCTACTAATTTAATAACCAGCATCATATGAGCAAGGCCAGAAAACTCAGCTATAAAACTGGTGTTCTAAAACAGTTATAAACAGAAAGTACTGAATTTTTTAACTAACAATGGGCAAAGCTACAAGCTCACTGATCATTTCATGGTGGTTATTCCACTTTTTCAGTTGTTTCTACTATATCATAGAATCATAATATGGTTTGGGTTGAAAGGGACCTCAAGGATCATCTTGTTCCAACCCCCTGCCATAGGCACAGGCACCCTCCAGTAGACCATTCTGCTCAAAGCTGCATCCAACCTGGCCTTGAACACTTCCAGAACTGGGGCATCCACAACTTCTCTGGGAAACCTGTGCCAGTGTCTCATCACCCTCACAGTAAAGAATTTCTCCCTAATATCTACTACAAACCTACTCCCTTTCAGTTTGAATCCATTTCCCCCTTATCCTGTCACTCCATGCCTTCGTGTAAAGCTCCTCTCCTGGTCTCTTGCATGTTCCCTTCAGGTGCTGGAAGGCCACAATTAGGTCAACCCAAAGCCACCTCTCCTCCAGACTGAACAGTCCCTTAGCCTTTGCTCGTAGGAGAAGTGTTCTGATCCTCTTGCTGGACCTCCTTAAGACTTACTCCAGCAGGTCCATGTCTTTCCTGTGCTGTGGATGCAGCACTGCAGGTGGGGTCTCACAAGAACAGATGTGCAGAATCCCCTCCCTTGTCCTGCTGGTCAGGTTTCTTTTGCTGCAGCCCAGGATATGATTGGCTTTCTGGGCTGCAAGTGCACATGGCTGGCTCATGTCCAGGCTCTTCTTCTCCAGCACCCTCAGTCCTTCTTTGCAGGGCTTCTTTTGGTCTGTTCATTCTCCAGCCTGGATTGATATGGAGGGTTGCCCCTGACCCACATGCAGTATCTTGCACTTGGTCTTGTTGAACCTCCTGAGACTCCTATGGGCCCACCACTTGAGCTTATCCAAGTATGGAAAATATGCCTGTCCATATCATTTACATCCAGACACACTCTGTAAAATCAGCTTATGAAATGCTTTTATGAGACATCATTTAGGGCACCTTGACAAAGGAGATGAGAAATGAAAACGGATTTGCCATCCTTTGCTAATAGTTCAGGGAAAGTGATACAGATGTCCTATAAGGACAGATGGTGAGCTATAGATTTGTCTCTCAAATGACTCAGAGGCTATTTAATATACCTAGCTCCAAATGCTGTAACCCTTACATGAAATGCACCAATTGTTAAATTATTGTTAGCTATTGAGTGAACTTTGAGCAAAAAATTTGTTTCTATTTATTTCTCTACTTAGATTTATCATCTGTAATGTCCTTAGGTACAGATAATCAGTGCAGAGCACAGTCAGGAATTCTTCCTGCTCTTGGCACCATTATATCCTGTCCTGTTTTATGAGTTAAAGCAATCCCACTGCTTTTCTAAGTTTCCTTAGTTTTTGAGAGAAAGAAGGCTGACAGGATATGTAGGCATCCTTGTTGTGCTTCCTTCTAGCCCTCCTCTCCTGTTCCTACACCATTTGGAGGATAAGGAAGTATGTATGAACCATAATTTTACCACATTGCCTTCAGTGTATGTTTTACTGTGTGAATCTACTGTGCTATCCAAAGTGCTGGGCATTATCTACCTCCAACATATGATGAGGTTCAGAAACAACTCCTGCAGTCAAGACACAGGTATTTATGCCACCCTACATTTGTCAGAGGAAGAAGTGGAGAACAGTCAGTAGAGAGCAATGGTGATCGTATAAAAAGTAAAAAAGCAAAGTGATGCCACACTGGGACAATATTAGTGAGTTGACAGGAAGTTTGGAAATGTGAAGACTTGTTTTTCTCTGCATGAGCTAAGTCAGAGCAATGCCAGGTGTTTAGTGGACAGGACACCAAAACTGAGGCACAGTACTTCAAGTGAATTTGTTAAAGCTATCTTTTATGTTCTCACCACAAAACCCATTAGTTAAAAGCTCCATGGTACTTTGTGATACTTAATAAGAAGTATTGCTTGTAAATGATGAAATGATTATACAGAATTCATTGACTTGAAGAGAGCAGGAATATTTTCCATATCTCAGGCATTACACAGTGCTAATGCTCCAAGGATATATTTGCCACTTCACTGTGAGAGTTTGATGACACCTGCATATATCTGACATATAAGATCAAATGTCTTGCCCCAAAGATGAGGGAAAGAAAACTTAGTGAGCAAAGAAAGCAGTCTTTGGTACATATAAGCATTAGTACATATTTAAATATATGAATCTGTGCATATTGAGAGTCAGATTCTCACAGTCCTCACACTGAGCTGAACCTGAGACACCCCTTTGATTTCAGTAGCAATGTGTAGAGCATGAAACACTATTTCTGGTGGCCATGTGTGACAAATGTGTGACAGATTAGAGATAGATTCAGCTGATACTATTGCCTGTCATTAAAAATTCAGCATCTAGCATCACAAAGATCTGTGATGCTGAGGGCAGATTTTTGATTTATCAAGGAAATACGTACTGCATTACAGCCGTCACTATGGTAACTCCTCCAGAATGGACTCACAGAAACACATTTTACCTGTGGCTAGTGCAGACAAATCAAATCAGAAAGCTGGAGGATGGATCCTCTTCCCATACTAGTGTAGTAGGAGATTGACTTAATTTAGCTGAGTTATGCAAGTCTAAGTTTAGCATGCGTGAGAAAAAGATCTTCAGGATGAGGACCTGCCTATCCATGCTAGCCAAATTACTGGCAATGGTCTTCACCAGGAAGTAACAGCAATTCCCTGATGTGCTGCATTTCCAGGCTACAGCCAGAATAAAGTATTCCATTTCTCATAGCCCCCTGCCAGCATCCCTCATGCATATTACACCCTTCTTTCTCACTGTGTGAAAATTTAGATGGCTTAATTTTAAAAGCAAAAACTGGAAGACAAAATGAGTGTCTAAACCAAGAAACACATATCTTCATATTAACAGAAGATGTATCTATCCCTGAATATATTTTAAGTAGTGCAAAAGTTCACATGGTGAATACTAGTGATGGTATTTCTTTGGGCACTGGCTGTCTCCATCATTGAGGCAGCAAGTGCATGCATGGTATGTATGACTGTGATTCTTGCAGTATGTATTCTATTTATTTCTATTATAGAGCACATTAAATGGTCACATAAAACCCTCAAAGCTGGGCCAAGACAATAATAAGGTTTACAAAAGTTCTTTGAACCACACCCTTGTCTCCAAAAAGAAGGCAGAAGTACTTGTACACTCATCACTGTGGATTTCAGATGTTTCAGAGCCTCTTAATATTGATACTTTTAAATTAATCTTAACACATACCAATGAATAGCAAAAGTGCTAAAAACATGCAACTCCTGATAGATAAACAGCATGTGTAAGGAGGCTCTGTTTGGAGCTATAATCTCCCTAGTCTGCCAGATACATATGCCAAATCACTGGGGCTGTCATGGTCATTTACATAGGGGATTTGCTTAAAAAAAATCTACTGAGAAAATAACATACATGGAAAATAGCAAAAGCTACAATGTGGCCCAGCAAGAACCTGTCTTCTAATCTGGTCCTTCCGTGCTTTAACTACATTTTTCTGTGCAACTCTGATGTAACTGGCCAGTCTCCAGATACTGCACATGGATCTGCCCATTCTAGTAAGAAATCCTGGTAGGAAGATGCAAGAAAAATCTTTGGACAATAAGTCTGATGTAGCTGCTCGTGGGTGAATTGCCACACCTGAATGTTTTCAGAGTTTTCTGTTTCACTGGACACAATTGTTGGGGTGAAGAGTATTTAGCATCACATTTGAATGCAGCGAGAGTTGCATGTGTTCAACACTGGTAGAAATGAATCCACTTCAGCAGTAATTTAGTTCTCTTCTGTTTTTTTTGGTGCTGAACAATGGTATGAAATTGTTAAGCACCACTGAGACTGTGGCATTTGATACAGGAGCGTGTGCCTCCCCCACTAATGAAAATGAGGGTTAGAGCCCCTCAAGCCCTCGGGTAATTTCACGCTGGCAGTGTACAATGCAAAACACACAGGGATCTAAACACTCTTCAAATGGAGAGCCCGAGATCCTTATATTTTTTCACTGAAGATAGGAAGATACGAGGGAACAACGTGCAGCCTAATAGCTGGCTAGGAGAATTGGGCTCTCATATTGTACCATTTTTTCCCACATATTCACCAGTGTATCTTTCTCCAAAAAATCTTCTGGATCTTACCTTTAAAGATACTGAAGCGGAAAACCTTGCTGAATTGGTATCCAGATCTGTCAAATTTGGGACTTAGTGCTCTGACAGCCATTCTGCAGGCAGAAGCCCTGAAAAAGTTTGGTGAGCACATTAACATTTCAGTTAGCTTGCAGCAAGTGTTTCTTCTAGGAAAGGAATTTTCCTTACATCACTTGAAGATCTGGAGCTGTGCTTCTACCCAGGGCCCTCAGGTAAGAGTAGATGAAACTTGCCACTTGCATGCTAGGTTCCTTCAGCACAGCATCAGCTAATGTCATCACTATTGGAAGACCTGGCTTGGTTTCAAGCAAAACAGCTGCAGCTAACATTCGGATTCGAGAATGAATTTTGTGATTCAGGAAAATCTCAAGGGTAATAGCCTGGACCTGAAAACAATAGATATATTCAGTTTCACTCTATGTTTGAATGTTTGAATGTTTTGCTAATAACCACCCAGGACCTGTTTCATCACTAGCACAGTAAAGATTTGCATTACTTAATTATTATGGCAACACTATTCATGGTTTAATAGTCTGAGGGCTGGAAGGGGCATTATGGTAATGTAGTCTGACTTCCTACACAACCAAAGCCGAGGAGCTTCACCAGATAATCTCTACATCCAGTCTTTTATCCCTTTTTGAGCTATCCCACTCTAGGTAAAAGAGATTTCATGAATTCATTACATACCTGAGAAGTGATTTCAGTGATCACTTATCCCTACTCATAAAGGTACAACTTATTTCTAATAACTTGGTCTTCTGGGGCACTTTTTGCTAAATAATAGAATAAAAATGAAACAAATAAACCCCAATTTATCACCAGAAATCTCTATGCCATATAGGCAGCTTAAACCAAAATTTAGTGCAATACATGTAATTTCCTCAGTAGTACTTGTGGTTGATGTGTTTGACCTTAACAGTATTCACACTACCAAGACTAATTTTGTACTGGAACCTTTGCAGTTTCCAGGGCTGTCACTGAAGCCTTTGGCCCTAACTTAAGAATGGATTTGGATGATGTGCCACTGTTCTGGCAAACCCTCTGCACAGCCCTGTGGTGCCTGGGAGAGTGCACATCCATGAGCTGTAATGAAGAATGATCCAGGAAACTTCAGCAAACTTTGGAAAAACCCTGACTGGTTTAATTAATTTGAATGTGTTGATTATCAAATGCCAGTGTAGAGGACGTGATGAAAATGCAGTAGCCACTTCCTAAATGTGGCTTTTCAAATTAAACAACAAAAAAGACATGCCATGCATTAACTATGTTTGATCCAAATATGTATATATACCTAGCTGCAAACCTGGCATGAAACTGTTTTTTGAACAATGAAAAAGTGGTCACAATCATTAATTTGTTCCAGATCAATTTTCTCCAAAGAAAATGCATAGAAAATGAAACCGAGTGGTCTCAGGCATCTGTGGAAATCCAGGCCAAAGAGCAATCAGAGATGCAGTGTTGTTCTCAAACACCAAATTGGCTTTTTTTCTTCCCCAGAATATATCTTAACTTCTACCCTTGCAATTCCTTCCCCTCCCTCCCCTGCATTTCCCCATACAGCTCCTGCACTCCACTAAATTGTTTCTTTATTCTTTTGGTTAAAAGCATACCCAGGCACACTATTGTCTGTGCATCAATATCTGCACTCAAACTGGGAGGCACATGCAAAAAATGAGTATAATGGAAACACTGATACTGATTAGTAGGTGAATAGTTAACAAAAGCTTTTATCTTACTTTTTAAATTAAGAATTTCCTTATATAAAATAAAAAATTTCAATATCAGGAAAAAAAATCTTTAAAACCTTGAAAAGGTTTCCTTTTAAAAGCAGCTAGCTTTAAAGTGAAAATGATTGTAAAGCTATGTCTGTGCTAGATGAGAGTATGCTGGTGTAGGCATTGTACGTGAGATCTAATAATTATCTCAGTCAGGAACAAAAGTCACATTTAGTAAATGCTCTGTTTGTGACTTAAACCAGCACAATGTCTGTAAATTTGTAATTAGGATGCAAACCCCTGGTATCTATTTACAATAAAATCTGGTCTTGAATTACAATTAGATGTGACACTCAGTATTAAATGTCAATTCTCTAAAAACCTTGTTTTGTGGTTCTCTCACATACCAAAGGTGAAGTAGTACTAAACACATTTGGGTCAATAATCTAGTTTTCTGTGAATGTCCTTGGAAATGAAATGTTTGCAATGGAAATACTGATTTGTCTTCAACAACAATGAATGTATCCTTTTAATGGGATTTTTTTGTTGCAGTCTGAAACACTGGAGGTTAATGTCAAAAGAAATAAGACATGCCTACCAAGGAATGGCTAAGTTTTTTTTTTTTTTTTTTTTTTTTAAATATAATGTTATCTTTGAAAAAAAGATCTGTTTTTCCTTCATCACCCATTATCTATTAGCATCCTTGTAAGTAGAAGTCAGAAGGGCAAAGGAGGCAGCTTTGTTTTCTTACCATTTTGGGATCTTTTAGGCCTATGTTTTTCAGGGCCATCACAGCAGTTGCATGGACCCTGAGTGGCAAATCCGAGGCACCAGCTGCATATCCTGGCAAAAACTTCTTGATGTGCTTGATGCTGGCTGGATGTCCTACATTCCCAAGGGCTTTCAAAGCCAGGGAAATTTCTTCTATGCTAGACTTGCTCAATGCCTCTCCTGCATAGCCATGAAGAAGCTGAAAAAAGAAAACAAATCTGAGTTCAATTCCGGCTCTTATCTATATTCCATCCACCAGCCTATTCTGGGGTTTGACTTCCATAATTTTAGTTTGTTCAATTCATTTATTTTAAATATTTTGAAATTCTTTTTTCCCCTCATGAATAGAACATTTTATTCATAGAACAAGTACAGACAAGGAAGTTGCAATGAACATCATCTTCATCACTATACCTTAGAGTTATCAAGTAAGATTTTTAAAGGAAAAAATAATGACTAGGATGTAGTTCCCACTGCCTTTCAGGGCAAGTTGGGCGCTCTGAAATAATGCTGCTTGAGCATCTCTCTCTCATGGTTGAAGACAGGTGCAAAAATACAGATACAATTGAACCTTCAGACCCTTAAAAAAGATTCTTTAGGATATGGCTAGTTGTGGTGTCCTTAAACATCTATGATAGCCTCTTTTCTGTGTGGATTAACAGATGGAAAATGAGAACGTTGCCAAAAAATCAGGTCATTTTAGAGCCCTCATTGTAAGCAACTGGATCACACTTCCATTAGTATGGCAAGATTAGAAGTAGTGGCCTGAAAGCTGAATAAGTGCAAAGAACTAAATCCTGATAGACAATTGTTTTAAATGATAACAAATGGCTCTAAAAAAGAAACTAAGATGTTAGAGAATAATTTCAATACATATTCTGTACTTTAAAATAACACATTTGGGATCCCTTATGGTGCAGAAACAGTCTACTTGATATTACTAATCAAATTAAGGGGCTTCTGAAATGCACTGAAGAAGCCTATACAATCATTAGTTTGGGAAAGAATTTTCATTCTCTGACACAGGGCTTCTCAGATTTAATTAGCTCAAGAGCTTTAGTGGCAATTGTAACACAGGAGACATATGTAGGAATGTTGGCCATGCCTATGTACTGCAGGAAAAAAAATCATGTCAGGCACACAAAGTATTTGGAACACCCTGCTCTCGCTGGGGATGGGGGATTGACGGATGCCAAAGACTAAACACACATTTCTCTTTCCCTCCCTGTTACTGGCTGAGTGGTTGGCCCCTGTAAAACATGATATGCATTTTTAGAATTGGGAAATGCTATTTAATGACTACTCAAATTGTTTTGAGGTCTGGTGATTAAAAGCAGTGTAGAACAGGGAAGGTATTACTGCTGTTATAACAACCTTATTGCCTATGTTGATGACTCAGCTCTGCTTCTGGCTGGGAGGCATTAATTCTGACAAAAACCTGGGCTTTTGTGTCACTTAGTTAATTTATAAATATACATAATACCTATACTTAAAGTATTTTTGAACAATGTCATGGGACTCCATTAATAATTGGCAATAAAGCACTCAGAGATACTCAGATAGAAAGTGTTATGAATTGTTTGCTTCTTCCTCTCACTCTCTTTCGTGTGCTAATCTAAAGATAAAAATGCTGTATTTAACCAACTGGGGTTCTTTTCCCCAAAGGAAACACTGTAGTGAAGCGAAATACGGCTTTCTGAATAAAGAAGAAAGAACTCAAGGTTTAATTTTTCTTTTAAATGATAAATAACCATGTGGTTACCTGGAGACATTCGGAGCAGGAGTCTGACGAGGAGCAGTGTTTGTGGCACAGGGAGGCGTAGCTGAGGTGACAAACCTTCCCAAGCACAGAGCTGGAGCGTGGGCAGTGCTTCTTGACAATGAGCTGGGGAGAAGGCAGTTGTTCCTTACTACCATTAGTGAACAGAAACGTTGTTGAAAAATATTTTTCTGCCCGATGAAAGACAAAACCGGGCTCTTGATATTTTTTTTTGCCAATGGATTTTCAGTTAATCAGTGGACAGTACTGTATTTGACAGTGTAATTGTAAAGTAATTCCAAGTAACATCTGGAAGGCAGATCTGTTTCTTTTACAGTGTTTCAGATTTAAATTTGGCATAGGCTATAATCCAACAGGAAGAAATCACCCAGTTATGGAATGGAAAAATGCACATTATTGAAGAAACATTCATCATGTTTTATGATTGCCTCAGCTATAGGTACAATGAATTTGAGATTTGTTGTGAATGGACCTCACTACTTTAGGCAGACAGGAATATTTTTTATAAATATTGTAATTTAGGAGCTGACAGGAGGCACCAGCCCACTGCTTTCTTGTGTGGGAAGCAGAGCATCAGCACACAGTAACAGCAAGGCTTTCACTGAGGGTAAAACTCTAGTCTGAGATTCACAGTCTCTGCCTAGGGTAGGCAGTGATATGTTCTTGCATCTAAGACTGGGATTACAGAAATATTCTGCATATACAGAAAAAAATTGCAAAAATAATTAGACTTTTCCTACATGGCCTTCACATTGGAATAATTCCCTTGGTTTTGACAGATTTCTCAAATTCATACTCATCCTTCTAGGTCAATTAGGACAAACACGTGGATATAACAAATATGTATTTCTTGTTCCCTTGTCTTTGTAGACAGTCAGAGATCTAATCTGATGTAACTATAAAGTACATTTGGAAAAAGAGAGACTAGAAGCCACTGTTTGCAGCAATAACCTCTGTCCCTGAGGCGTATTTTAGTCTTTCTTTCCTGTTTCTTTTCGGATTCATTTTTGCCCTTTTTATTTGCATTCTCCTCCCCTTAGGACACTCAGGAAACAAAGCCCTTTCAACCTCGCTAAAGGATATAAAAGCTTTACCTTTTCAAAGCCTCTCCTACCTTGTCAAAGGAATAAATACAACAGATGCTAGAGTCAGCAAAGAATGGTTTGAGAGTGTTGAGAGAATCCTACCGTTGCTTCCTCCATCACATCCCGAGTGGGAGTGCTGGAGTGCAGAGCCACAAGCACTGTTTGAGTCACTTCCCAGCTGGTGAGCTCCTGCCTTTCCATTTTATGCCGCAGGAACCTGAGTGCGCGGTGACTGGCCACTGCAGGGATTATATCCAAAATGTGGCGCCTGCAATGGGAAAGGCAAGCAGCATTTTCCAAGTCTGCCTCTGAACACAGGCATTCCAGAGGGTCTGCAGCAGAAGCAGCACCACGTTTATTGGCTGTACCTGTATGCTGGCCGATTGGAGAATTGCTTCCACACCGACTCATAATTCTCCTCGTTTGCTGCGCGGAACAGGTGCAGAAGCTTGAGAGCTTTTGCTGGTGCATCACTGGGGAGCTGGTCAGAGGTGGCCTCCACTAATTCTTGCAGGCTTTCCTCTATCTGCAGAAAGATGAAAATGCAGGAAGCTCACATGCATTGTTTCCCACGTACACAGATTTTAATCTTCAACAAAGTCCAGTGGCTGGGCTTTACCTGGCTTTCCACATCTTTTATTTTGAATAAGTGGACAGGAAGCTGAAGCAATTCACTGCCAAACTGATACTGAAGAGACCCACGATTCTGGTACTCTTTTGGTGGGACCTCTGCCCTCTGCTTCTGCACATCAGTCAAAGCAAGTTTCTGCCTGGAATGGAGAACCCCAGGAAGAAAACATCACAAGACGCAGGGTACAAACTAAAAAAAACCACCCAGTAATTCTGCTTCCCCACAGTGCAATGCAACTACAAAAGGTTTTGTTATTGAGGGCAAAGATATTTGCAGACAGATGCATTTGCACATGCTGCTCAGAACCATACTCTGAGAAGGTGTGCACGTGCACAGCAGGGCTCAGATCAGAGCCAGCCTTTGCCTTCCTTTGGGAATAACTTGGCTTGAGAATCTATGGGAGAAGAGGGAGGTGAGAAGTTGTGGCCTGAAAAATATCACAGGAAGTACATGGTGTGTCTTAAGGAGTAAATTATGGACTGTAGAAAAACTTGATCAGAAATTATAATTTAATTTAAACATTTTAAGAATTTCATAAAAGCTGTTATGCATCTGTGTCTCTCCTGAAAGCTTCAAATGGAATTAAAAGTTTTTAGATACAATACTTGTGCTATTACAATTCTCTCCCCATTTTATTTGGTAAGCTGAATATCCTGGGGTCTACAAAAGAAGGTTCTAATGAAAGATTTAAATTGTATTTACCAAACAAAAAGGGCCACATAAATCCAAGATTAATCTTTGGAAAAGTGCTCAACCTTTTGAAAACTTTTAAAGAAGCAACAAACCTTCATCATTTGTTATTAAGAGTCATTCCAATGAGAGTCACTATTTGTAAATATTTGCTATCTTTTTTCGTTTTCAGCTAAAAAGATCCAACCTATCCTACCAATTATGTATATAATGGGTCATTTAGGACACTATAATAAAGTTAGGCATTTCTACTGAACAACTGAAAACATTCCAAAACCAATATTGCTGTACTACAGAGTATCTCAAAATCTCTGTAGAAAATTGGTGTGTTTATTTTGGAATATCTATGATCTTCTGTATCATTTCTATTCACTCCTTCCATCTGGATTGCAGAGAACTGCTGCAGAAAAATAGCATATAACTGCTTTACAGAGAAGCCACTGGAATTTGAATAGAAACTGCCACAGAATCAGGAGAATTTTTTTTTTCTCTTGAAATTTTATACAATATTATTGAAAAGGCATTTGGGTCAGAAAGTATAACATCAGGTATTATTATGTCTTAATTTTAATTGTTTTGAGAAGAGATATATCTGCCTAGAATAGATGAGGCAATGTTGTATTCTGAAGAGAAGAGCAAATGAATGCTAAAGATAGGATTAAAATGGTGAAACAATAGTAAAACCTCTCTTGGCCTTGAGAGGTGCTGCATGAATCTTATGCTGAGCAGGTCTGAAAACTCAGCTCCAGGTGCTTTAAGGCCTTGATAGATTTTTTTTTTTTTTTTTTTTTAACAGAGAATGCATTGTGGAAATAACTTCTGAAGACTTGAGCGAGATAGTCACATCTTCCCAGCTATCTTATATTTGTCCCCTTCAGCTGGGTAATGATAAAAATGCAGAGAAAATGGAAAAAGGAAAGGTAAGAGTCTGCTGAGAGCTGAGAAAGACCTTACTGAAGACAATCTCTACAGGCTGCAGAAGGAGAGTGTAAAGCATCTTAAGTCCATTGTCTCCAGACTAATGCTGACTCACAAAAACCTATAATTTCGTAAAAGCATAGCAGTTGTGTGTCTCTACACCTTGATTGCACAAGACAGTAAAGCCACTTTCAGTTTTGTTTTTTGGTTTTGTTTTGTGTTGTTTGGTTAGCCAAATTGAATATGTTCATTATATAAATCAGTGAGTTACTGACATGAACTTTCTGATGTTGCTATTTCCAAAACTGTATAATAAACCAATAGATCCTTGCAGAAGCTAATGGAGCAATGAAGATTACAGCAGCTGAAGAGTGGGATTGCAAAACACCTTCTGCACAGTGACATTTATGCAAAAACCCTCTCCCTTCAGCAGGGCACTCCTATTTACAGAATCCATAATTAAATAAGTAACTGAAAATTTTTTCAATAGATGAATTTGAGAGATTAAAAAATTTTCAGATACTGAAAGCTTGAGTGCTTGAGGGTCACAATTTCATAGACAACCATATTCTTGTTTTGCCCCAAATTTCTTTAAGAAATATGCAAAATTTGCTGTGAAAAAGCAAATGCATTTAGCATGTCTTGTGCCCAATTGTTTTTCAATAAAACCCAATTTCCTACCTAGAAACAGTTTTGATGGGAGACTTGCAAGCCGCCCATGGAATTTAGGAATCCATAGTCCCATCTAGGTTTCTTGTGAACTAGTCTCCAAGGATCTCTTACTGCATTATTATTTTCCAGGGGACTCTCTTTCCTGAGTAACTGTCTTTCATGGTATTTTTCTTCAAATATATTAGTTCACAATTTCTCAGATGGAATTACATTTGTTTTGGCTTTTATGGCATAAATCAAATATCCCTGAGAAATAAAATAGTCAAGTCCTGCCAAGTTTAGCTAACAAAATTTGGATAGTGATGTGCTTGTTTCAGATTTACAACTAACAGTGAAGGTTGTTTTTATGAGCTGTTTGGGATTTTATGTAATTAAATGCTGGCAAACAATAGGCTGTGGAAGTAAAGGATTTATTTCACTTACGGAGTTTCCCTCACATTACTGAGTTGCTGAATTAAAGGAATAGGTATGGTACCTTGCTTCTACGATAGCATTTCCTCCTGTTATCTCGTTGAAGGGTGAAAACTGGTGGATTTCCTCCACATCAGCTTGTGTAATTACAGCTTCACTCCACGTATATTTAATTTTGTAATTGTAAGTAGCAGTTGCACGGGAATTCTTGTTCCTCTTTATAACATAAAAAAGCCAAGAAACAACAACAACAAAAAAGTAATAGAACTTCGAAATTCTGTGACTAGAGGCTATTACATCACCCACTCCAACCCATTTATTTCCCAGGGCTGTTTTCTTCATTGGCCATAAGAGCAATCAATGTGAATTCTGTGCACTCACTTCCATGGGAGAGGTCAGGCACGCTGCCTGTCTCCATTACTTTTACTGCTAAGAAGTGTTAGCTGCTTTTTCCTTTTCCCAAATCTAAGTAATTGGGCATTCCCTTGAGAAGCAGACACATTTTCTGAGGAGAGCAGCTGCATGAACCACACCATTTTTTATTTCAAAGACAGGATTATAATAAAATTCAGCAGTACCTGTCTTGAATAGCAGCAAATGGGCATCGTGACTATTTTTTTAACTCACCAGAGTAGGTGAATTAATCCATTCTGATAATTAATGTTTCCTAAGCCAGCTAGTTTGAGCTAGCTCAAGTGTGCTTGCAGTACAGTGTGCTGCCCAGACCTCTTCTTCTCTGTGGGATCATTTTTATACAGAAAGAAAATATTGACAACTGGATACAGCAGATCTGATTCTTCCTTCATTTTTAGTATTTCAAATGAAGAGATTGTGTGGATATCGAATGGTGTTCTGCATAAGAATGTAATATACATATAGATAATAGCACTCTGATTTACCTGCTGGCAGGTCTTGCATGGATGAGTGTATGCTGAACCTGTGACAATTTGAACTTTCTCTTCACAGCTGTTCAGGTCCTTGGATTTGGTCACATAGACTAGGTTTGCTCTCTTGTTTTCCTGAATTGCATATGTTGTGTTACAAATACCTCCAATGCCAGCCTGGGAAAAATGAGAACAGGATCAGAGAAGCTCACTATTATGCAAAACTTCACTTCACCACATGAATTTCCTGTTTAATCTTGCATTTTCAAAATCACTGATGGAAATGAATGCTTTTTGTTTTTCTCATTCTACTCTTCAGAAGTAAAATCACAACGATCATTACTCTCATGTCTTTTTTACATGTACAGGTTTTCAGTAAGCCAAATCAGGGTCGTACTGAGACAACTAAATCTCCCCAAAGTTTCACTTGGAGCCTCGGAAAGGGAAGTAAAAATTTTAAGTTAGAGCTGTTGATTATGAAATATGATTTGAGGAATATTAATAAAAAAGCATCAAAATGATTTGATCAGTCAGAATGAAATCTTAACAGCAAAGTATTTCAAGGTTGAAGATGACATTCTGCCCTAAAAACTTGCTCTTATAGACAGCTTACAAATGCCTATGGAACAGGTCTCTCAATATAAGGTGATCTGTCACAATATGACCAGCAATTATTAAAACGAATTTCAGGATAACAGAGTTTTGATTGTGGGTTTTCTTGAGTTCCCAGTTTTAGCTGAGCTCTTCAATAATATTTTGAGCACATACATTTATAAGAGATTTTAAGTCTCTGCAGTCAGTGAGATTTTTGTAGAGGAAAAATGCTTGATTGCATTTTCGGAGGAAGAGTTATTTTCCTGACTTTTTTTATTGTTATTGATGGCATAGCTAGTGCAGAGCCCAGCTCTGGGCTATGTGAGAGCACTGAAATGGTCACCTGGTGTTTAGGAAGTAAGACATACCCACTTCAGCTTAACAGAATTCCTGGAGATGCTGTGTCTCTGGTAAAGGCTAGAAACAGGAATTGCCCAAGCTTTCTGAGAGTATTGTACCCTGCAAAGACAGGTGTGGGGCTCTGCACACTGCAGGCTATGGGAGAGACATCCAGGCTTTAAATGGGAATGTCCAACCCAGAGAGTTCAGTGGGATGAAGCAGAGTCCTGCCTAGCTGAACTTGATGGCTGTGTGCAGTTTATGGCTAGCCCAGATACCCTTACCCTGAACCCACAGGATGGGATGCACACTTTCCCAGGTTAGCCCTTTAAACCTCTCTGCAGCTCCGATTTTAGGACTAATAAGGTTTATCTTCCTTTGCAGAGTGACTTAAGATTGTCAAGCAAGGGTGCCAAAGCTCATGGATCAGTTGCTGTCTGAGAAAAGCAAAGAAAACTTGGAAGTTATTCTAGGAGATGAAGTCACATCTATTGCCTAGCAGTGAGAGTAGAACATATTGCTAACTGAATTAGAAAGAATTAGGATGTGAAACTAGATATGAGAAAATAGTGTTGCAGAATATCCAACAATACCACCCGGATTTTTATGTGCGGCAAACAATGTGAAAAAAATTAAATCATCTAGTTCCTTTCCCAGAAACAACTCTACTTACATAAAAATAAATTTTAAAAAGTTAGAGTTACTCTGGTCTATAGTTCCAATAAAAATAACATGAAAGTATAATAATTTCAAGGCTTTTGCTGATCTCTGAGTTGAATGTAGTCTAATCAATGTAAATATGGTTTCACAAAAACTAAACACATTGCAATTTCTGTGGTGAATAGTAATATCAGATGATTGACCTTGACTAATATATTAAAACCTGAAAAACAGTAGAAATTCCAACAGAGCATCAACTGCAACTGTCAAATCCGTTACAGTAATGTTATGACATGTACACTATTTTCTTCCTAAAAGAGGAGCTAGAAGAGATTAAGGTATATATGATTGGTAGAAAAAGTCAAATTACTGTTATTTTGACTTTAATATTAAACTCTATTGTTAAACTTGTTTTATACACTGTTCACATTTTATGTAGGCTTCATCTTTCTCAGTTTACTTTCTCCAGAATCACAAGCCAGATTTTCTGCAAAGGTATTTTCTGAAATACTTTCATCAAGCAGTTTAAAAATATGCTCCTCTGTTGTCCTTTTTAAGTACATCTCCACCAAATGTTGTGGTGAAATTCATGAAATTCAATCATGATTTCCCAAGCTTAAGGGAAGTTCATGTCAAGGATGAATTCTGAAAATGCAGTAGAAGACTCTGAAGCAACAGTTTATTTATTTACAAAGCCACCACAATGGCCAAACCCAAAACTCACCTCCTGTAAACTGTATGAATTCTGCATCTTCTTTATGCTCAGCTCCAGCAGGTTCATAACTCCTCTGTAGATGTTCAGACCATCATCTGAGACAGAATCAGGAGCCATAATGTTCCCAACGTGGCCATTGCTGTACTCAAACTTGACTGGGCTACTGAGCTGCCCAGTCAGGACCTGGGACAGTTTCAGTGATCGAGAGAATGAGCTCGTGGGCCAGACACCATTGTACTCCGCAGCTTCGATTGAGTGAATCTGGGACAAAGAGGGAATAAATTTCCTCTGTAAGTTCTTTTTTCCCCAGTTAACTTTTTTTCAATACACATAAGCGTCTAGAGCTTTAATCACATCAAAAATACACTTTTAAATAACACAAAGCCTCTTCAAAGGGGAAACTTAGAAGTTGTCATTTTGCATAACTAGTGTTGGTACACATATTTCCATATATAAAAGGAAAGAGAGCACTGCAAATGGCTGATATTTCCACAGCCACTGTACTCTGTTCTGTTTTGTAGACAATTCATAGTGCTAAAAGTTGACTTGTGCAAAGAAATGAGCCAGAGATGAGCCACATGAAGCAGGTTTCTACCTGAAAGTAGTATGAAAGATCTGCAGGAAATTGCAGGAGAAAGTTAATGTTGCATAAAACGTCATTAACTCCTGTTGTGAACTCTGTCATTTCCCTCACTGGGGTCACAGAGTGCAGGCAGCAATCTGAAACTAATAAACACATGGCCTCTAGGCCAGCCAGACGTGCAGAATTAGTTTGAGCAGTGGACAGCAGATTACAGAAACTGTCCTTCCCTACAAGTTTTGCTGTGGAACCAAAGGCTGAGGCACTGGCTCCAGCCCCACTCTGCACTTCAGGCTCCAGCCTCAACATCCAAACAAGTAGAAAGTTGTGCTAAACTATGCATAACTTGCATAATTCCTACCCCATGGGAATGGGCATGTTTAGCTTAGTTTCTCAGAGGACCCTTCCTTCTATATATTTTGACAATTTAAAGAGGCTTTTCTCTGACACCTCAGGCTGGCGATGTGGTGCAAGGCGCGGATTAATTTCTCAAAAAGCCACACAAGCTAAATCCTCATACAGCAAATCGCTGGAGACTGCACTTTCATATTTATTTTTGTTATTGTTGGTGGAGATCACTGCCAACCCCAGTAAGTGAAGCTTACAGGCAAGGCTGTTAGAGAGCAAATCCCTCATGCTGCCTCTTGGACATGCTTCTGGCATATTGCATGCAGGCAGGTTTGGGACTGCTCTGCAGGGTCAGGGCGAGGTAGTTTTCCCCAGCCCTCGGGGCCCAGGCAGGACTTAGGCTGTCTGCTTGGTTTTGAACACAGCTGGCAATTCTTACTTGTAGGTTTGTGATGAAAAAATTGTCAGCTGGAAACTGCCTGGGGAACACAGCTTTTTGTTTGGGCTGAATGTGAACTAGTAGGCTGCAGATGAAAGTTTAATTCCCTGAACCATTCCTCCAAACTGTCTAATTTAAATATAACAGCAGCAAAATAAACTTTTCCCAGAGAAGAAGGGAATACATGTACTATTACCTTCAGCTTAGAACTTGCCCCAAAAGTTATTTTTTCCTTTTCTCTTTTTCTTGCCTGAAATTATTTCTGAAATGGAAACTTTTCACAAATGCAGTAGGGCCAGTAAAATTGTGTTAGAAGGTTTTAGAGGAGAGGAGTCAATTTTTGGTGAAGACTCACCCTGGCACACCAAGAACTGTTTAGGCAGGAATGAAGGAGGATCTGGGGTAAGGACAAGACTGCTTCTGCCTCTTCTCTGACAGGAAAGCTTTCTACTCATCACTGCAGACACATGACTTTTATTTCCTTGGTTTTTTATGTTTTGAAATCTGTCCACTTATGAATGTAATGGAAAAAAAAATTTCCCATCTAGAACTGTTATAATTTGAACTTACAAAAATACTTAACAGCAGGCTGGAAGGCTACAACATTTACAAGCATTTATCAGACAGTCACCAGTCTTTTTAATCTAAAGTTTTCAATTTGCCAAATTAAAGCTTTTAAAAAGATAATTTTTCTTCCCTTTGTACACAAGGCTAAGTGGAGTTTGTGTAAAGCAACTTAGGTGTGCATTTCTATGCGCTCATTATAAGTGGGTATAGGCTCCTGTTAATGGCAAAAGTGTATTTCACATACTCAAAACCCTTAGTAATTACTCAGCAAGCAATAAAAATATACAAACGGGGATGACCAAGAGAGTCACTCAGGACCCTTCAGGAAAAGAAGGATAACATTAATTACGCTAAATATTGAATCACATGCAACTACTGTCACATGTTTTATTGCCTTTTGACTGCTGGTTCTGAAATCAGTTGATTAAATAATCCTAGGTTGCACAGTTTGAAACAATTGGATTGATCCAGTAATAAATTATTGTGCATTTCAAATTACATTCCATTGTCTCCCTGACCACAAAGCAGAAGAAATCCTTCAAGCCCAAGGTTGGCTTGAGCTGAGAATTACCTTGCAAAGTGCAAATAGAATTTAGGGCACTGTATAAAAAAATAACAGTGTTAGTTACATTATCCCTGAGTAAGCACAACACGTGATGAAACCTAATTACTTCACAAAAGCTTAAAAAAGAAGCTAAGTATGATGAGAATTTTACCTTTCAAATTGAATACATTTTCTTACCCTAATAAGACAAAGTTTTGGCCCAATACCACTAATTTCCACTTTACTTTTTATTCTTATTCCAGCTCTTGTAAGTCCTTTCTCTGGAAGTCCACTGAGAATCATGGTTTCATAGTCAAATGTATAAACCTTGTTTTCACTGAAATCGGGTTCTGCAAAGAAATGGTGCCCATAAAATATTATACAGAATGTACAGAACATATTAAAGTGCCTGCATTAGAATGTATGGAACAGAAAAAGACAAATTTGTTCATTTTTGCATTGCACCTGAACAAAATTAGCTGTTATAAAGCTATATTAAACATTGATATACTTTTTGGGTTCTATTTTAAATTTCATTCATTATAATTATATAGGGAAATTACTTACGGTAATTAAGATGCTGGCTCCCTGAAAAGAAGAAAAAATAGAGGAATGAAATGACAAACAAAAAAGCCAACCCAAAATGTTAATGTATTGTAGCATAAAAGGCTATATCTCATCTTGCACATATAGCATAACCCTTTCTAATTAACTTTACTTCTACTTCAGTGCCAGCCAAACACCTTTTTTTTCCTTAAACAACAAAAGAAGCAATAAAATATTTTTTCTACAACGTTAAAGTTCACTCCTGTGAGTGAACTATATTTAGATTCTGAAACCTTTTCCTGAATATACAATTTTAAATTCGTCAAAGCAGATAAGTTGGATACTTACCCACCAGGGTTAAAACCAGGGCTAATATCAAGCCCCTCATGATGGGGATAAAGTAAAGGTGAATGTGATGGGTTTCTCTTTTATAAAGGCATGTCAGATCACATGTTTCTTTTGGCACATTAGTTTGACAAATAAATGTATTCTAGAATGGATATTGATCAATCAAAAAATAAACATTTCTGAGGTCACAAATGCTGACAACTTCAAATCACGTCATGATTTCAGCTATCTTACTGTCTGTGTAGTTCACCATGTTTGTGAGCCCTGTGAAATTCAGCAGGATACCTTGGCAGGTATATGCTGGAAAAGAGATTTAATTTTCAAAATATCCCACCTGCTATTTTCCCCCATTTCTCTACATTTTATTTATACAGTTAAAAACCCCTAAAATTTAAATTATGCAAATATAGTTCTTCCATCATAACTGAAATAATTTAACTTTCTTCCAGTCATGTCTTCAATCTCCTGATATTTTACTCTTCGTGAGGGTCACTGCTTTGGAGACAAACCTTGCCCACCTTGACACTCTGCTTTTAGAGGAGAGTTTGTAGTTGATTTTACAGATTTAGGCTTGAGACACCTTACAGCTCATAGGCTTGCAATGAGAAAAATTGCCTTTCCATGGTATCTACCATGTCTCTCTTTGCAAGGATATCTTGTTACCCACACCTGGAAAGACAAAGCTTGTCAGTATGACCATCACACCAGCCTGTGGCTGAAAGTTTATACCATGAAAACAGGAGGAAAATTATATTTTTTGTTTATCAGAAGAATCTAATAAAAAGTGAGTTACATTTCCAGTGGGACCTCAGTGAGTTGGGAGCATTGGGAGCTTCTCAGTGGGTACTCACAGGGTCCTCACTGCTGTCACTCCCAAGAAAATACATCCAGAATTTCCAACTTGTACCAATAACATTTAGATCAGTCCTTAGCAAAACTGTGTCAGGAGGGAGTCTGCTCCCTAACTTCAATTATACCTACTTTTTGCAAGTGTTTAACATTTACTTTGAATTTAAGCTTGTCTTTTGGTCAAATGATAAAATAAATATCATGTAAAGAACCACCTGCATACAAAGGTTACTGAGGGGCAGGCAGCAGAGCTCAGGAATGTATACCTGGTATTTCTGTGAGGCTGTGGAAGTGCAACACAGCAAATACTGCACAAAGTCAGGCAGCCAGGCTTTATCCTCCAGGAGGGGAACAAGGATTTCCCTGCTGGTGCTATTCACCAGGGAGGAGACGGGTGAAACCTGATCCCAGGTCCTGAAGTCTTCACCTTCAGGCTTGAAGACACATTTACTGCAGAGCCCATCAAACAGCCCTTTACATTATTGCTTCATTTACTTGGAGTGATGCCACCTGACTGAGAAATAATGAATTTCATTACTGTGGTGCCAGGGCACCTGAGCTGGAGCCAGGGATGCAGCTGCATGGTCCCTCTACTCCATCATTGCTCCACCAGGAGTCAAATGAGGGCTCCCTTGCTTGGGCTCCTTCATTACTGAGTCCTCCTGAAATCTTGAGGATTTTAACTTCACAGCTTTCCTTCATGAAGGGAGTGATACAGAATTGGACGGGTAGTCAGACCTTCCCTGAAATGAAACCTGTCTTGTAAAATATTTAAATATATAGTAGACATATGAACTATTAAAGAGATTAATAATTGTGGTTTTGGTTCAGTGTGAGCTCAGGTGGTCAAAAATTAAGTGCACACATCTTTTCATCAATGTTTTCTCCTGGGGTACTAAGTTCTGTGAGCTATGACAAGGTACACCTTGTTTGTGAGCCCTGTGAAATTCAGCAGCACACCTTGGTGCTGTGAGATGTAGTCAGAAATTCTTTACAAACAATTACGTTTTTTTGCAACGAGAATGGAAGTAAATGCACAGCAGCAAGTAATACTGTAAGTGGTAACATGCAAAGCTCCTGCTTCTATCACCCTGCTTTTATGACACTGCTCATCAATGCCACAGCTTGACCTCAGCAGTAATACTGTGCTGTCATGTTGAGCTCAACTAGCCCAATTCCAAGGGGCAGGATGCATAAGATAAAGTTTTTATTATATACAGAACTGTATGAGAGAGAATGTTTATTTAAGCATTGTTATTAATAGCTCATTGAAATATCGTGTGAGGGACACATACATATTAAAACAGAATCATAGAATTTTTCAAGTTTAATAAAAGGTTTTATAATTAAGGTGTAACATGAATAAATTTTTTCTAAATGGGTAGTGAAAATACTGCATTTCTTTTTTCTAATGAAGCACACTGAATCTAAGCTTACAATCAGCATGTGGATACCTGATTGCTAAAATAACAACTGTAATAATTAAGATGGTGGAGGCTGCCACTGTTTCCTCATTTGCAGCATGTACTCTCTCTTTTTAATAATTCCTCTCTACCAATGCTTGTTGTTTTCTTGGGGGAGAAGAGAAAATGATCTCAGAATAGTGTACCCATTATTACTTGAAAGGAACTACTGAATAAATGCAGTGAGTGGAGAGGAGACACAGCTAGAGTTTGAGGGTCACAGCACTGAGCTCTAATCCTTTCTTCAAAGTAGACACATCATTCCAGCTAGTTCTGAGGGAATAAACAGGAGATCTATCACTTTAAGGAAATGGATAAAAGGAGGAAAGGTAAGAGCCACAATTTTTAATGGCAATACAATTTTTGTTAAACATTCAACAGGTCATGTTAGTGAGCAAGAAAACACATGAAAAATAAATAATCCACCATCAAACAGGCCCTCCACAAACAATTTCTAAGTGCCTAATTTGGTTGCAGAGGAAGGAAATTTAATGTGGGCATAGGCTTCAATCATAACCTATTTATTTTCCTTTTTTTTCTTCTTTTAGGTATAAACAATGAAGAAAAGGAATCCTTAAAAAGCAATGGGAAATACCTTGGGATTTTTTTCCTTTAAAGAAGAAAATATATGGTGTTGAGTGTTACAGAGAATGTGATGGCTGTATAAGGAGTGCAGGAAGAGGAGGTAGGCTGCTTTGAATTTACAGGGCACTTGCACCATAAATGAAACATGAATACAGCCTAATTAACCTGATTAGAGCTATTGCTTCTACACAGCAATTGTCTTTACATAACACATTCTGCTTGAGTAACAGAGTCTTATTATCTGCTGTACTGGCACTGATAGCTCTGCACCCTCCTTGTTCTGTATTCACATTGCTGAATTATGGTGCAGGGATGCCATTTCCATCCTGCTAATGTATAGCCTAATGACAAAGCAGAGATTAGCCAAACAGCTCCCAAGCAACCATAGCAGGTTAAAATAGATATAATCTGTTGGCTAGGTGAAGAGATTTTTAATCTTCAGTTTTTGAAAGATTTTTTAAGGGAAGCTTCACACCTATTTCATATTTAACATTCACTCCTTGAATTTTTTTGCTCAAAACATTCAGCATTTGTAAGTGTGGCATAGCCTCCAAGATGATGTTTGATATTCTCTCCAGAGACATTGTCTATGAATAAGAATGTGTTCTAGGTTGGGCTAAATTTCCATATGCTGATCCTAGTACATTCACAAAGGGATTTTTGCAATTAGATTGCTTTAAAAGGGGTCTTTGGTTTTGGTTTTTTTTTGACTATTATCCCAGTTAGATGCTGGCACACCACCAATGGAGTGATAACTGTGGGAATTGGATACAAGGTTTAAAAATGAAAACAGGTAGAAATAATACTTTTATTTATAATATTTTTATTTATATATTGTCCAGCTTTTGATGTATGCATGGTTTGAAAGATACTGTTGGGCTAGGTTTATAGAATGGCTGTAGAATTTTATTTTGATAAATTTGCTTTTTGCTAATATGTGCTGCTAAGATAAAGCCACATCTTTGTGCCTTTTGTGAAGTAGTTGGTGGGACTGTTCCTAAGGCTAAGTGTGCATTGCCTGTCATTTCCAGATAGAAGAATGAAATAAAAAAAGAGAAGCGTGTAACCTAACTCTGACATTCTCCATCTGAAAATAGATTGTTTTGATACAACTTAGTTTTACTAAGAAGCTCAAAGGGTTTTATTTGTATTCAAGTATGGAAAACACATTCTGAAGCCTGACAGTCCAGCACCGTGGCTATCATCATTGGCTCATCAGCCAGCATACTGATTCAGAGGCTTCAGGATTTCCCCTCCCCTTTCAGGATATGCTATTTCCCAAGCCATTCAGTAGGGTTAAACGTTAGACAACTTGCATATGAGGTTTGAGTCGTGTCATATTTGAGGACTGGTGTTTGCTATGTAATTCCATTGCACTGGAAGATAACTAATAAGTTTATCTTAACCCTTAGACTTCATGGTCACAGAGTGATAGCTCCTGTGGCTTTGGTGCTGACAGGAAACGAGGCAGCCCTGAAATTCAGCTGTGTCATGAGTCCAGCTCAGCCACTTTGGGGATGTAACGGTGATGGCTCTGACAGGAGATGGAGGGCTCTGTGCCCTGCACTGACAGGCCTTGCTCTGCAGGCTGAGGTGCTGCTGGTAACTTGAGGTGTGTGCTGGGCTACAGCTGCCATGGCAGGTAACTCACCTGAAGGGAAGGACACCTGTGCAATGGTGACTGTGATGAACCATGACCTTATGGAGTGTGGGCACTGCTGCAGGGAGGTGAGGAGAACCCAGACCACCCCACGTGCCTCAGGATGGAAAGCAGGAAGAGGGAGCACACCTGGTTTTGCTGACCCAGCATCACAACCCTTTCTCAGAAGGCACTGTGAACACACAAAACAGCTGCCACTTCAGGAAACAACCCACGACCCCCTGTCATATTGCATGAGGATGTCTTTCTGTCTGGAGAAACAATGCCCAAGTCAGTGGCGGAAGAATTTCAAAAAGAAGAAAATTCTCAAGGCTTTCTTTTTTCTTTACAACAGTCCCAGTGTATTAGGCTGTAAAACTTCAGATTCTCTTAAGGAATTGGGCTTATTGTTTTTTATTTTCAAAGGGTGGAGTTGTAAAAATATATAATAATTTCTCAAAATTGCTACTTATATTGTAGTCCCACTCAAAATGTGCAGAAGTTTTTAAGAACGAAGGGGAAAGCACTGATTATTTTTTCTTAGAAGTCAATATTCTCAGGTATAATGATGATTATTTTTTTGTTTCATGGACCTTCACCTTAGTAACTTATTCCTTTATATCACAGAACCACTGCAAGAGGAGGATGGGTCTGGATCATCCCTTTCTAGTGCTAGAGTAACAGACAGGTTTATGGTGTCAGGAGGAGGCTCACTATGAATTTGCTCTCAGTACAGAATATATGAGGTGTGTGGAACCTCAGTTTCACAGCACTGGGTCACTGTGACATTAGGTCATTAGTCAGATAAGATAAGCAGTGTATTATTCCTAAGGAAAGAGCAGATAATACCCAGCCAGTTCAAACAACAGGCATTGACTTTACCCTCACAAAATAGGTAAAAAAGGCAAAATCACCTACCAGTATTTAATGAATGACTATGACTTCCAAAGTATAAAAGGCCTAATCATTTACAAATATGAACACATTTTGTTTTTAAGTTAACGTGAAAGTTAGTTCAGTAATAAATTGAGCACTATGTTTCCTCACTTTAAAAGAAAGTTGTTATATGGTTATTCCCACAACAGTATGTATTATTCATAGTAATGTTTTCTTTTTATGACAGTTACAGTTTAAAATATTAAATGAAGCACTGATATTCACATCTTCTTATCAAGGTCTGCAGCACCATGGTTCAATATTGCCCATAAACATCAGAGGGCAAACTAAATCTTGAACACACCTCTGGCTAAAGCATGAAGGTTTAATTTAATCCCCTTATTACAAAGAATAAAGGCAGGACAAATTTCTACCTCCAGGAGAAGTGGGATCTGGATGCAGATCCAGGCCCACTGTCTTACACCATTACACAACTGCATTTTCTCCCATCTTGCAGAAAATCTTTTAACCATTTGACTGGGAACAATTCTAACACTTATGATACAGACTGTCTTTTCCTGCAAGAAGAACATAAATCACTAAAATTCTATTCTCCAGTGTGGTATGTGCAGCCTTGATGTGTAACTACTCAAACTGTATTTTCAAGACTTTTAAATATAAATATAGTAAAAAGTTAAAGGCAGACCTCTGCTCTCTACTCTCTGTACCCTGCACTGAAGTTAATGGTATCTGTTCATGGAGTTTAACTGGAGCTATATCTACTGTATGCTGACACTAATTTGCTCTTTGAGAATTCACTGTAACTTCAGTGCAAACACTCAAGGAATAAAATAGTTCTCAGTATGAATAGGGCTTGAAAATCTGCTCTAGCATAAGTACCTCTCAGAACATTAGAAATGCTATATGAGAACTTTATTTCAGAAACCATCTAATTTTTTAACTGTTCAATTATTTTTTTATAATAATACTTAAATTAATTTCCTTTTGCTCATCTTTGGAGAGAACACTAGTAAGATTGTTATTTTCTTGGTTTTCAAAGGCAAATGCCTGGGAAAGAAACTTCTAAATTTCATTTTCAAGAAATGCTTGCACTGATCAACAAACAATGTCTATCTCAAAACTTAAATTGAACATAATTATCAATTTTTTAATTCTTCAGGGAAGGCAATGCAATGAAGTCAGAGAGATTCCATAGATATTTTCTGCAGTTTTGTCTTGTTGTCTTTCCTTTCTCCTCTGAAAATTTATTTGTAATTCATTCACTGGCTGAATTTCTTATGGAATAAACTAATGTAGCTCCAATTAAATGGAACTGGGTCAGCTTACTCTAGCTGTGTATTTAGTATTTTTCTGTTTTTAACATAGGAAGATGTTGGTTGATGATAACTTCTTGTTTTTTCAGAGACTTTCTAAGAGCCAACTTAGTTCTCTTGAATGGATTATTAGTGCATAAACCCTCTAATTGAGGGGTTTATACTGTAAAACACAAAGAACCATAAGTACTATCTAGTAAATAATTCAGAAATTCCTATTTGTCTTCTCAGAATTTCTGGACACTGTGACATGGAAATTTGTCTTCCTCTTGATTTAAAGAATGATTTAAGATCTTTCCTACGGCAAATAAAAGTATTTGGATTCATATATCTGAGATTTTTGAAGTGAATGTTAACTTTACCACTCACTTCTGTACTTGTGCTCTTCTTAATATATGCTGCATATACCACAATTAGGTGTAATAAATATGTGCATTTAAGCACATACATTTTTAAACTCCTAATTAATTATACAAATATTTTATAGCACTTGTGCTCCAGATCCGGCTATCCCAGGCATCTACCCTTCTGTGCAGGTGCCAGTGGCTGCCACCTCCCACTGAGCCACAGCAGAGCTGCTTATTAACAGAGCCAAGACTCTTAACACAAGATTTTCGTGTCTATAAAGCTCAACTCTCTTTCTTAGTGTAAATATTATATATAAGCATTAAAGCTTTTTCAAATCTGCCCATGTTCAGCCTCTCTAGACAGTTCCTGGGCTTTCTGTAGCAGCAGTGTGCTTGAGCAGATGATGGCAGTGCCAACGTTGAACTTGGAGTTTAAAGATGCTATCATTTTAGGTAGAAGTGGTCATACTAAATAATTCAGTGTCTTTCTGGAAGGTAGCAGCTCCATAACCTTTCAGCCCTCCTCACCAACCAATCTACAAAGAAATGTTGCTAGGAGAAACTATGGAGGAGTGTGGGAACAGCTCATCTTCCAGGCATAAAAGGAACTGCTGGTATCAACAAAGAAAAATTAAAATATGAGACATGCAGCTGTAAAAGAAAATATGCTCTACATGAAAGCACATCAGCAGCTCCATCTGTAAATTTCCACTCACTCAACATGTTGGGAAATGTATAGAAAAAGATAAAAGGGAGTGATAACAGTGCATGTACCAAGACTTAGGCAATGTCTGAAGAGAGGGTAACAAATGTTCTGTCTTAATGAAGCACGGAAAAGAAACCAATCTCACAGTACACTTTGAAAAGCCAGGCCAGTCACCTGGGAAACAAGAAAAAAAGGCAAACCAAGAAAATAGGCTATCAGCCTAAGCCTCACGAAGCATTCACAAAATAAAAGTACCATAGACTTGTAAGTTAGTGGTTAATAGGCTCTAAAATTATAGAACTGTCCATAGCACACATGGAACCACAGGGATGTGAGCCAACCTTATCACTGAAGATTACTGGAGCAGCAGGTTCAAAGCACATTGAAATAAAGACCATTATAGGAGTTTCTAGATACCTTTCTCTGACTCCAAGGAGCAGTTTAGCAATAGGTTTGAAACAGTCTGACTTTCCATCCTGAAGTTACAGCAAATAAGATTTCATTGCCATTTAATGGGCAAAATTCCTCAAGCAGGAACAGTTAGACCTGTGGACAGTTCCTTAAAATGGACTTGGACTGAGCTGATGAACCTCCAGATAAAAGAAATAAGGTTCAAGGACCACAACCAAAAGCAAAAGGAGGCAGTATGATTCTTCAGAAACAGCGGGAAGAATATCCCTTAAACAGGCTTGAGGTGCCTGCCATGAAAGGTGGCACAAGGTGTGAGGAGAAAATTTGTGACAGCTGAATGGAAGTGAGGGTTCAGAGAAGCAGCCAGGTTTTTCACGAGGGAATTCCCTGACCCCAAGAGAAGAGGGGAGTGTACTTTGCTAAAAAGCACGAGACACACAAGGTGCTGCCAACAGCTTCAGATCGATCTGGGGAGCGGGAGGGGGCGATGGACTTCTCAGGGAGGGAATTGTTCGATTTCTCGTCAGAGCACTTTGCCCTCACTGTCACTCATTTTGCTCTAGAGCCTTATAAGATCTTTAACCCAAAACAGGTGGTTTTGTCCCGCTAATGAGACTTAATTGGAAAGCTATTGTTTTTACAGAGAGACTCTTAGGTCTCCTCAATAGGCAGATCGAAATAACATGAGGGAAAAAGGGATTTAAACTGAAAGACACGAGTGACATTTTGTCCATGTTATTACCTCAGTATTAAGTAGTTTATTTTTGTCTCTGTCTTGGGGAAAAATGGCTTGGATTTGCCCTTGAATATTAAAGAAGATAGTGAAGTTTTAAACAGTTTAGATAAATACACAGTAAAAATTACCCTGGAAACAAATGAGAATAATTTGAAGCTACACAATAAAGAAGATAGAGATATATATAAAATTCTACTTTTCCATTTTGAAGTCCATTTAATATACTTCAGATTAGAAGGCTGGGAAAAGGTGTCTACTTCAGTCTCTTATCTGAAGCCAGGAGCAAGTGTACAATGCAGAAAAAAAGGAACCAAGAAAACCTTTTTATTTTTCTCTTTGATGCCTCCACAGATCCTTCAGAACAATATAAGAGAGCTTCAGATATTTTCTTTTTCTTAGTCTTGCACTTCTGGAAGACCCCTGAATTTTATATATTCTGTTTTCTCCAGTTAGCTTTTCATTCTTATCTACAAAATTTATTTTAACATCTCCCAGCATTTTTAGCTTGTCTCTTGCTTTGTCACATTACAGACACAGTGAATCTGTCTCAAAGTCAAATGTGGGCACCAATATTCCTCAGATTGCTTTTTGTTCTCTTAAATAGCCCATGCTGCACTTATTTAAGCCTCTCACTAATGCACATTACTACATGGGGGTTTCAAGGAAGACTGAGTAAAACTAGAGAGAGATGAGTACTCCTGATAGATGTCCAGAGAATGGAGGCTCCATTGAAGTCATCCTTTAGGTGCTGCTGCCTCCTCCTGTGGTGCTCTGACTATTCCACTGTGACAAAGATTTGGACACTGAATTTGCCACTTCTCCTCCCTTCTTTGGGACTCACAGAACATGTGGGATGCTCTGTCTTCCCAGACTGCTCACAAAACTGGTCTTGTGTTCACCATAGGCATCACTCACAAATGAATAAGCAAAAAAACCCCCCAAATCCCCTCAAAACCAAACCCAAAAACCCAACCAAAGAAACCCAGAAAGAGCAAAGCAGAGTTGCCTCCTGTCTGTGTGTGCTGTGTTGATTACCAGGGATGTGAATAGCTGCCACAGAGATGCCAAAAGGCAAAAAACCCCCAACTTCACCTCAGCATTATAGGGACAAGGGATAAAGAGAAAGTGAGCAATAACAAACGTATAAGAAGAGAGTCCAAAGACCTGATTCATTTGCTGGTAGTAATTCATGTGCTGTGGTGGGAGGAAGGTGCCCTGAGCAGGGGTGTAAGGACAGAGAGTAGAATGCTGACTTATGAGCTCCACTCCCACAAACACTTTACTGTTTGCTTGTAAAATACCAGAGACAACACTACTTGAGATGTAGATGCTTGAAGGAGGTTAACAGGAATGCCATTTCTCCTCACATTTCTGTTTCTCATTCCATTTCATTAGGTAAGATCTCTCCAGCAGCAATGTATCATAACCTCATTAGCAATCTCTGACAACTGCTTTCTCTCCAGCTTTGTTTTCTCTCAATTCTTATCATCAAGAAAGACAACAATTCACAGTTTTCTCTTCCCTGATTTTCTTCAGTTTTATTTATTTATTTATTTTTCTTTTTATGAAAGCCTGCAGTATGTAATGAACGATTGCTGCCAGGAGCACACTGCAAAGTGTCTATGTGATGATTATGTGAGTGCTTCACAGTCTTTCACGTTCCATGGTATAGAAGTGAGCCTTTGGGGCAACTCAAAAAGTTTTAAAACACTTGATTTCATTCAGGGAAGAATCAAAGACTTTCACTAGAAGAAATTGTCTTTACACATATAAAAAAAATGAAGGTTTCTAAAGGGAACTTTTGGTTAGATGACAGAAAACCTGCATTTTGTAATACCGCAGGGGTTCTTTTAATAAGTCACTGTAAAGTTCCATTTGACAAGTCAAACCTTGAATTTTTTTTCATACTTGTTATAGCCAAGGAGGTGCTAACCTAATACAATGGGCAAAGGAGTGTCATCACAATACAATAGACCAGACAGAGTTAGTACAATGCTGGGCAATAAGGGATCTCACTATAATGAGTGAGAGAAGCAGTGTCTGCAGCATAAGAAGCATGCTTCAGAAAAGAGAAAAGAAATGTGTTTGGTTTGTTACTGGTCATTTTATAGCTGCAATTGTAACCCAATGCAATGACCTCTAGATGCTTAAGAGTCTTTAAAAAGCAGAATGATCATTTCAAAGGTTCAAAGGCCAAAAGAAACCATTATGGTACCGAACTGGGGGCCTCAGTAACACAGGCTTATAGATTTCTGCACAATGTTGCCTCTCTCCAACGTGATAATTCAGTTACATTGGTGGTGTTAGGCTGAGGCTCAGTTTGGCCCTCTATATTACTCACATTGATGCACTGTGAGAGCTACAGAAGAATTAGAGGATGAGATGACAGAGTTTTCTCTTGACTTCCATTTAATTATATTTGACAAAAATTTGCATAAATTAAGTCAGAAATCTCTTCTTTTCCTGTACTCTTTTGGTATTGGTTTCCAAAATCTTTATTGTATTCTTGGCCCTCAAATCCCTTTATTCCATTTATACTCACTTCCCACCTCATATTCAAATTTCAAGGTGCACTGGCTCTGGCATCAGGACAATCCTATAGAAAGTATGAAGAGTGTTTGGCTAGAAAAACATTCCTACCCATCACATCATTCTTAAGCACAACACGGGCAAGGGATGCTCAGAACAAATCCATACAATATGCTGTATGTTAATCTCCACAGGTTTTCAGCAAACTACACTCTGCAAATTTATGTGACCTACTTTTTCAGATTGCTTAGTGCATAATAGAATCCTTACTGTCAATCACATGGCAACTGCAAGTATAATATATGCCCTTGATGTGGAAAGATGAGAACGAGGCATAACTTGAATAAAACTTAGGGAAGATGTAGAAGAAAATGACGTAGGTATTCAGATTTAGAGCACAATATAAATGCTTGGCTGGGGAAAACGTGCTGCTCCTTCGCTTGAGGTACCAGAATGAAATATATGGGGTAAAATGGAGAAATTGCAGTATACAGAGATACAATTTGGATCACTTAGGTTTGCATGTGACAGGAGCAAGCAGCAGCTTTCTTGATTAACCAGAAGCTCTGATGCAAAGAGTGACATCACAGAATAAGCTGGGTTGGAAGGCACCCTCAAGGTTCATCAAGTGCAGCTCCTGGCCCTGCACAGCACCATCCCCAAGGGTAACTCCATGTCCCCAAGAGCATTGTCCAAAAGCTTCTTGAACTCTGTCAGGCTGGTGCTGTGACCCCTTCCCTGGGGAGCTGTTCCAGTGCCCAACCACCCTCTGGGTGAAGAAGTTTTTCCTCATCTCCAGCCTAAACTTTTCTGATGTAGATTTGGAGAGAAGGCAAACACAATATGTTGGAGCTACTTTGTCCAGTACAGTTTAAGGAGAAGTGCATTTCTGGACCTAATTTTTTAAACATTTTTAATAGTTTAGTATTAACAAAAAATGGCATTCTCTTTTAGCACAGAAAAGCTGTAGTGGTATATAAACTTTAATTCAAACATGGTAAAACACAGCCAAGTAAACATCACTAGAATGAAACAACACTTTTGACTTCAGTAAGACCCAATTTACAGCTACTAAGAAAGAGAAACTGTGAAATATTTCAGAGTTCCAATTTCTAAATGGCCTACAGGAGTCAGAAAACTTGGTTTTGTGGGTGAGGCAGTAGATAAAGCCTGGGAAGAACTGGTTTCAATTTATGGATCCATGTTGGTCTTGGAGAAAATCACACTTAATACAAAATGTGGATAGTATGTCATGCCTGTTGGACTATAAACGTTTTAAGGCAGGGAAAATCTCTCAGTAGGTGAAGACTCGGCATCTGCCTCAAAGAAATACCTATCTTGACTGAGAGGCTGAGGTATTCCTATATTAGAAATACTGATCAATAACAAAAACAAATAGTGCTGTCTTTTCCCAACCTCCCCTGGTTGCTGGAGCTTATCTCAGATGTGAGATTGGGTACACAGATTTTCTTCTGCACTTAGCTTTGTTGGGGGCAAACAGTTCCTGCTTGCTGACAAAGATCAAGCAGGCTGGCAAAGAAGAAAATGAACCACAGTTGTGAATGAACCACAGTTGTGAGGAAAAACAGAAAGAAGGAGGAGCTGATGGAAGAAAATAAACTGGTGGAGATATTCTGGTCTGCAGATGGTGAAGGGCTTATCCCAAGCACTTTCCACTGCACCATCTGGCACTAGCTAGAAAAGCAAGTTCTCAGGATATTAGAAAATGTTGCTTTCACCTCAAAAAAACCCAAATATAGGGCTAATGATTCAGGGAAAAAAAATATATCCAACTATCCAGAGTTCAAAAAGCATAAGCAAGCTTATGAGATGAGAGCTCTAAGCCTCTTTTTTTCCCTAGCCAATACTCAAAAATTAATCCTTCCTCTGAATTCTCTTCACCTTGTTCCTATGTTTGATACTTCATGTAGTCCTCACTATCCTACTTCTCTCAGCCTTTCCTTTCAAAAATTCCTGCATCTGCCATATCACTGTGAATTGCTTCTAGGACACAACCTGGCACATGGGATGAGGGCTAATGGTTTCAGCAGACATAGCTGCTTTTTGTTCTGAAGAGAGATGGCATAGGTTAGGAAATGAACTGCAGCCTCTCCATCAGTGTTATATTCTTGCTTCTCTAAGGGACATTTGGGGTATAGTGTGGTGGGAAGACATGTTACAGATGGATAAAACGTGGTGAGAAGCTGGTTTTATCTGCCTCAAATTGGACATGGAGACAGAAAGGACAGCAGTTTCTGGACATTAGGAGGAAAGTTTGTTTGGCAGGGTTTTTGAAACTCGGTCACATATTTTTTGTTTAACAGCCTACAAGATAGTGTATTATAAGATTGAGTGAGTGTTTATGATCTGTGTTGGAAAAGGACTATGGGATGTAAGTTGCTGGTGAATGGTTTCAGCTTATGTCTGAAAGGCTGGCAAGGACGAAGGAGGCACTGTTTAGGGCCCTGAACCCTGGAGGAATGGATGCTGACCACCCTACATCTGCTCCATGGCTCCTCCTGGGGAGAAACTGTAGCTGCCACCACTCCATGGGGGGATTTCAGCAGACAGTGATTATCTCACTCTGGTGGTTTTGGAGGAGGATGGCAACTTCCTTCAGATTATACCTGCACTTGTATTTATTGCTAAGGGAATCTAGCTTCCCATTAAGTGCCTCTGTAGTCAAATAGCTCTAATTGTTCTGCCTTCTTTTTTGTGAAAGCATGTAGAGAAAGACTTGTACTACCAAAGACAAATCTTTCTTCTTATTCTTCAAAGGTTTTGCAAAATGTTCTTATTTAATAACAGTTATCTTTATGTAGTAGCTGTATCTTTTCATAAGCTAATAGTTGTAAAGCACTGTCTACTTTGCTTAATGATACTACTTTCTTAATATAAAACAGGTCTAATGGGTGTCAAATGTGAAAGCATTATTCCTGCAATTTATCACTTAAGTCTTCTTTCACTCTTTTGGGGTGAATTGTTGTATTTTTAAAAGGGAATTGATTGCCTTGAGTGAATTCTTTTATTCTTCTACATTAACAATTCATGAATGAAGCCAATAGCTGCAACACAATCTTCAGTTTCTTGTCCCACCAATAACCTCAGCTGTATCCTGGAGGGTAAACTCACACTGCATCAATCAGCTGTCTCTGTGGGCTGTAGCACAGCCACGTGAACTGTGGCTTACACTGTGTTCTCGTTTGCTCCCTTGACTTTTGGCAGTAGAGAACTCCACAAAAATGAATTAACTGCTACAAAGTTTTCTGGTGTGCTGTACTTTACATGATTGGAAAGTTAGTTTACTAGAAAGAATATAGACATTTACTCTGAAGTTCAGAACCAAATGCCAATGGTCAAATGATCCTGTGCACCTTTCTTCTCTGCTCTCCTCTTTTCTCTATAATTGCTAAGCATTAGGCCAGTTTAATTAAAAAGATTCTGGCAGATTAAGGAGATTTCTGTTAGGGAACATTTTGGACTATTTATTTTTTTAAATAACTGAACGACAAAAAAAAAAAAAAAAAAAAAAANAAAAAAAAAAAAAAAAAAAAAAAAAAAGCCCTATAAAAAGGAGCTGGGAAAGGCGAAGAGGGTACCAGTTTAAGAATACATTAAGCCTGCACCTGCAAATGAGTTCATTCACTTCTTTCCATGAGCAAACCCTGTGCTTCTGTTCCCAAATGAGAAATAAACACACAGGGCTGGTCAGGCAGACATCCAAATGCCCAGACTCAGTGTAGCTGTGTACCCACAAAACTCACACAGAGAAAGAGGAAGCTGGCAATGTGGACTTCAGCCTAACATGTGAAGCCAGAGCTGTTGTGCAGGAAAACTCATCAAAATCTGCTGTCCTGGCTGGCCTTCTGTCACCAATAAAACTTCTCTCTGGTGTGTCCTTCTCCTCACTGCTGCTGACTCCTCTCTGGAAAACCGCCTTTCCTTAAGCACATCTCCTCCTTTACCAGCTTTTATTTTGGCTCAGTCTCCACATAAGGACAGATATGCATGTGCCTTTTGCTGTTTTGGTTCCTCTCCAGCCAAATTTGTTGTCTCTGTGCAGCAACCTGTATCCACAGACAGCTCTGCACATCCCAGGTTGGACAAGAGCAGATTTCACCCAAGGTTTCACCTTGTGCTCACTGGACACACTTATTTCTAGCTCAGTTTCATCATGGTACTCGATGTTGCTGGTTATAACAATTTCTACAACAACAAAACTAAAATACTGATGACTTACAAAGAAAACAACCAAGCAAGCAACCAAAAAAATCTAATTGTCTTTCATTAAAAAAAGCCTTTTTCTTTTTGTGACCAAAACTCAATAAAATTAGAAAACAGTTACTTTATTTCCTCAGGAAAAGAATAAATGAAAATGCAAATAAGTAGATCCTCCTTTGTAATTGAAACTATATTTAAGAGAAGCTCCTGTGGCCTTGTTTCTTTGGCATTTGATCTCAGTGGGATAGAGGAGATACAAAAGATTATTTGTTTGCAGATTGCAAGATAACAAGCAGTACATCTGACAATGCAAACCTGAGATGACTCTTCTTAAAAAAAAAACCAACAACAAACCAACCAACCAACGAACAGACAAACAAACAAACAAAAACCCCCAAAAAAACCCCAGAGAAAAGAGTGACATCTTTAGGTTGCATGAAGAAAGATCTAAGAAAAGACCAGTTAAAATAATTCATTTTTCTGATTCACTACTGAAATTTCTTAAGTCCCCAAGAAATCTCATGCCCACATGAACCCAATTGTCTTTTCCTAGAATTGAAACAAATATTGCCTGGGACTAAATAAAAATGTTTATTTTAGCTGAATTTTTTAAAATTTTGATTTGAAATATACTCAGAGATTTTAGAAAATTAAATAAGTACTTGAAAATAAAGGGATTGATTCATAGGGATCACTGCTAAAATAGAAGAAAGAGAAGAACAAGTAATGATGGTGCCTTTCAAAACATGGAGCAGGAAGAAAATCTGCGTTGTGGAAAACTTAGGCTTAGATTTCACCTCTACCGAAGATGCAGTGCAGGCATGAATCTACCTTTCCTTTCCATCCTCATGCCATTTATTCAGACAAAAATTCAATAAGAGTTTATTTACATGTTCATTATTCAACATGATATAAAATTATATCTATAGACCAAAGTTGCAGTTGGGGTCCTACGCACACCAGGAAGAATTAATGAGATGACCTTACATGGTGGAGAGAGAAGATCTGCATCCTGTTCTTAAGCTGTGGCAAGACACAGAAAGGTTAAAATTTTCTTGTTTGTCCAAAGCAATCCCTGGAAAATAGAATCAGAAATTCCAAGTCCTGGTATAGTGGCTTTTCTTAAAAATATTCCACAAGAAACACTATAAAGGCTGTCTCTAATGTCCCTCCACTCCTTTGCTCCTTGAACTGGTTGTGCTGAGACTCCAGGAAAGCTCTGACCTTGATCGACAAAACATTTTACAAAGACAAGGGCAAGGTAAACTTCTCTGGACTAGTCTGCAGTGTCATAAATGTTTGCAGAATTGACTGTTCCCTCCAGAGGCAGCCCCATGCTTCACTGTCCCTGCTGCATACAAATGAAGTCACTGCTCAGCACAACCAAGTGCAGATGCTGTGGTGTGACCTCCTGTTTGGTGACATCCATCAGTGAATTGCTCTGTGGTAGTGGCTGTCTGAAAATCAGCTGCTACTGATTTCACTAAAACCCAATCAATAAGGGCACATAGCTTTAGTGTTCTCATATACCTGCTCTGTGAATAAAGTAAATGAAATATTTGCACAGACTGTTGTGATTCTTTTTAAAGGGCCTGACCAGAAATTGGAACATGTCAGGAGCTTTAAGGAGGAGACTACAGACCAGCAGCATTGTATGCACAGGAACTGCACAGCCCTCTCTTCTAGGTAGAGGAAAAAGAAAGTCAACCCAAATATCAGTTAACACTTATAAAAAGTCTTGAAAGATCAATTTAACATAAGTTAGTATTGCTAACTCTCTGATGCTGGACCCCAGTGAGTAGGTAATGCTGATGCAACTAAAGAAGCTTTATAGACAACTGTTCAAATATAAGCACATATCCCAGCCATATCTATATTTGCATAGAAATTTGTGAAAAAACATTCTCTTGGCACAGTAACTGTAAGAATATTATGGGGGAATATTGCTTTTCTGGTAAAAAGCAAAACCATTAACCAACCCCATTATTTTGTAATTATGGAAAGATTAGGTAGCAAGTGGAAACAATGGTTCACTTTGTATTCTAATAAGAAAACTGGGGCAAATCAAACAAAAGTGCAAATAGGAGTCTCAGAACAAAAGGAGATTCCTCTGTACCGTGTGTCACTAAGCACAATATGGCCTGGCTATTGAAAAACATCCATGACTAATTGGAAATCTTCTGAAACAAATTGCTACTAAGGCTCATACAGAGCTCTCCCTCTTGGACCAAAAAAGACCCAGTGCCCCTGGTGGCAACACTGAGAAAATATAAATACTTGTTATTTTCTGGAGTTCATTCTTAGGTATTGTCTTTTAGTTACAGACAGTACGTGTGGCTTTGTGAGTAAGAGCAGCAGTGCCAACGTGAGACAAGGGGATTATTATTCCTAAAGGTTATATTATTGTTCTTAAAACATTCTTCTGCTAAGAAACAGTGCAGCAAGATAAAAACAATGGTATTATACTCAGGAGAAAAAAACAATGGCTGTGGAAAAAAACAACTCTGGGAAATAGAGAGGAGGCTTTGCAAAAGAGCTCTTGTTTTGCTTTGCAGGGGTTTACACGGGACTGAACACACATAACGGGTAAGAGCAGAGACCAGAGTGTTTAAATGAGCTTTTCAGAAGTTTACTTAATAGATACATTTATTACATCAGAGAGAGATGATAGTAACTTTCCTTGCCTTGAGTTTTTGATTCTGATAAAGGTGTAGGTAAAAGAAAAAACATATCTGCTCATGTTTATTACTGTTGTATTGAGAGAAAGATATTTGATTGAAACATTTACTTTTCAGCTACAGAAATTATATGCTAGTCTTTGGTGTTTAATAGAGTTTTGTTATGTCATCTCAAGCATTAAAATTGTTTGGTGCCTTGTCTGAAAATCCTTTACCTTCTTGCCAGTCCTCTTAATTTTTGTTCCTTATTCCCTAACTCCTTTTCCACCTGTCCACAATCATAAAAGTAAATGATTTCAATATGATGCAAAAGAGTAAACAAACCCTTACCCTGCAATTGTTCTAGGCACTGTGAAAGAACAAATAATCATTTTGACAGGTAGACAGGAGACAGGTCAAAGTGATCTGCTGAAAGTCTGCCTTCAAGAAAAGGCAGAAACGCAAAGCTTCTTTCCCCGTTTTTTCCCCTGCCTTTATTTTCTTTCCTTCCCCTCACTCTCCTAAATTTCAGGGGGACCCGACAGCATTCACAGATATTGAGTTAAAATAGCCAGTGACTTTGGTCACAGCAAACTGTTTCTAAGGCAGATACTGCAGAAATATATGATCTTCTCTGCATTTTTAAAGTAGTAGTATGAGATCCCTTTGTTTTTGCACAATAATATAGAGCCATAGCTATTTTCTCAATCTATTACAATAAAATACACTCTGAACATTAACTACTTGGAGATATGGTAATAGGAAACTTTCTTTCCAGATGAAAAGTTTTGACCCTGGAATGGGAAGGGTGCAAGTCACTAAACTTTCTACTTCTCACCATTGGAAGAAGACATCCCATCCTGTTTAAACAAGGTGGGTTTGAAACAATAATTTGCAACCCTAAATTATGGACCTTAAAAAAATCATGAAAATTCTGCAAAATATTTATAGAGACGTCTATATCTATTACACATTTATCTTTATATGAATAATGCATTTTAAAATTCTTTTTAAGGACCTCCCGTGTCTTTACTGAAAATTGATTCATGTTCTCTAGCTTTGGCCATCCCCCAGGCTATGGAGGTTTGATTTTTCTCCCCTCTGATGGCAGCTGGCACCAATCATCACTTTCCAGCAGCTACCCTGCTGGTCTGTGGACAGCCTCACCCTGCTCTGGGGACAAAGGGCAGTTGGGACTCCTGTTCTGGCACTCCTGGCCTTGTGTGGTTCACGGGGAACTGCAGTGGGAGCTGGGGCAGGGAGGAGGCAGGTCCTGGCCACAGTGTCCTGGAGGCAGGGTGGTGGCTGGAGGTCCTGATGCCCCTGTGACCAGGGCTGGCACGTGGCTGTGGAGGTGTCAGGGTGCACTGGTGGCCCAGTGCTGGTCACAGACCTGGACTGCTCGTGCCTGTGTAGGGAGATGGGCTCCAGGAGGCACCACCAACCCACGTCAGAGGCCTTTGAGTGCTGGTAGCTCTCAATTACACATTTGCTTGTGCTATTACTTCTCATGCTGGCAGGCTTAAACTACCAAGGGTAATCCTGGGACAAGCTACAATTACAACTTCTTTCTGTTGTGGAGACATGACCTTTGACTGTTTGATTGCAACTGGCTTTGGATCAGGGCCTGCAGCCAAAGCTGTGTCGCTAGCATAACACACAACACTCTCTGCAGAGCCTCTAAGTATAAGCCATCACTTCTCTCATCTAAAATACACATAATTGCAATGAGCTGTGAGATCCTCCAGCATTTCACAGCACATAGAAGAGATTTATTATCAAAGATTTTATGTTTGTAGATAGAGAATTATAAAGAAAGCCAAATTTTTAGCTTTCATGAAGAAATGAAGTCCAGTGTGTGAAGAAGGGATGAATTCTGGGGTGTGTGTGTGTGTGTCTGCATGTGGGGACACACCTTTTCCATGTACCACTTGATAGTTCTGTGAGAACAGATCTCCAGAAGAGCCAGAAAAACCTGACAAAATGGTTGTAGCTTCATAGGTCAGTTTAGGTTAAAACACAACTACTAAAAAGGTGATACAGGCATTCTGTTGCTAGATAAATTTGGGTCATGCCTTTTACATATAGAATGATGGTAAATTATTATTAGTAATCCATACACACAACAGAATTATACTTCTGAGTTCATGAAAGAATTGTGGCTAAGTCTAGCTTGGCAGTCAGAGGGCTACAAAGTTTGTGGTGCCATCTCAGCTCCAGGCACAACACAGGGATGTCTGGATCAGTGAGACTCTGCCTTCAGCTCTTCTATGCTGTGCAAGCCGGGACCAGCCTGCTCTGACTGACAGCAAAGCGGGCCTGTGAGAGGAGCACTGCAGCTACCAGTGCACTGAACATCACTGAAGCTTCCAGCATCAAAAAACAACCCCAAAGATCTGTCTCAAAAGCAACTGCCCTGTAAAACCTCTACATAATCCACTTTATCTGTCACACAAGCTTTGTAAAAGCATCAGCCTATTAAATTCAACAGAGTCAACCTCAAACTTACTAAAAAGGGAACAGAACACAATGACTATATTTTGGTCAGGCATGGTACAGTATTTATGGCCTTCCTTCCCCACCACAATTAGGCTACAGATGCATTTCATGTGAGTAGATCTTGTTAGGCAAGCAGGCATTTGCAAAACATTATAAATGCAACAAAGTATAATGAGTACACTTCTAGAGAGAATATTCTGCTATGCTGTAGGCCTTGACTGGGCAGCTTGTTTAATCAGGTTAAATCCTTTTAAAGTGAAGTGCCTTATAGAGGCTTTACAGCCGTGCTCTTAATGACTGGGAAAAAAAAAAGTTGTCAGGAAACAGAATAAGCTCAGCTCTCATTTTCTTTCAGCTAACTACTCCAACAAACCTATCCCCAGTTTTTTTCACCCACGCGAATTCTGCGTGGAACTGGAGGCAGTGTGTGTTTTCTTCCTTCTCTCCCACCAAGCATCCTCCTGACGCTGCCGCGGCCCCAGACCTTACGCCCCTTGGTCTCGGGCTGGGTTTCCCCCCGTGCGCAGCGGTGCCAGCGGTTTCCAGCTGTGGCGGTCCCCGGCAGGTGGCACTCGGGCTCCGCGCCTCGGGGCTCGGGGCTGCGGGCGCGCTCTGCAGCCCGGGACGGGCTCCACCGGCCCTGGCCGGCCCGCAGCAGCCTCTGCCGGGGGGGAGGTCACTCCGAGCTGCCCGGGACAGCCCGCCCCAGCCCCCGCCGTGCCCTGCCTGGAGGGAGCGCAGCCCCATGGCTGAGCGTCTGCAGCGTCACCGCAGAGCCTCACGGAAGGAGAATTCAACGCACAGTTATTATCCCCAGGGGGAAATGCCCGCATCTAGAGGGGAATATATGTATGCATACTGTAACTCCTACCAGTGTTGATGGGAATTGGGTGTGTAAATCCCCAAATTCCAGCGCACAAAGATGAGAGTGTCCCTGCAAGGGTCTGAATTATGCATTTGAATTAAACCTGACTGTTGGGAAACTCGTAGTACTGTGGCTCTTATTATAAATTTATACTTAGCAGGACTAAGTTTCACCTGAAACAACAGAGCCTGAAGTGTTATTTGTTCCAGCACATTATTTTGTTAGATGTGATAATCAGCTCACAGCAGGACTGTGAGAGGCTACTCAGCTTGTTGACAATTCTGGGTCCCATCCAGCTTCAAGCAGCTTCTGAAGCAGCTCCAAAGGCTACAGAGGGGGATCCCAAACTTGGCTCTTCAGGAAGACTGTCCACAGACCCTTCCCAGGACATCCCTTTCCCTGGCATAGTTACCTGTTCTGTTCTGCTTGGGGTGCACTCCCACCCCAAAGCAATTCTGGGGTGTGAGACTCAGCAGAAATGCTGCTGTTCCCAGCCCCCTGTATTTTGCCAGGTGGATGAGATTTTTTTCGTATGAGCTAAGTGCCTAAAAAAGCAGTCTGAGATGGAGGAAGAGCTTCAAATGAGTACTCCTTGACTTACTGGACTACTTTGTAGATTATTTCAGGAATTATGTGACCTAAGGGTATGACTTCCATTAGCATTGCCTTTGAATTAGGAAGGTGCTGTTCACAGGAGCTTTTGTCCCACATTTATCATGTCAGCCTCAGATCTGTTTCAATCCCAAGGTATCCCTTCCCTCAAGCTGCACATTTTCCCCCTGGTCTGAAAGGAAGGAAATCCTGTCCTGACCCTCATGTGTCAGCAGCTGGATTTGGTGAGTAGCCGTGGTGCTGCAGGAAGGATGCCGTGGAGTCGGGGGAGTTCCTAATGGGGAAACATGTCTAAAGAAGCCATATCCATACTTCAGCCTGCACTACCTTACCTTCATCACCTTATTATACAGCCCAGCACCTACAGGGAGGAGAACAGAGGAACACAGAGGGCAGCTGTGGAGGGTCTGAGGCAGCAGTGCATGCATGGCAGGGAGGGTCTCCCTCTCCAGGGCTATCCAGTTCATGTATCTCAGGGATGCAATGGTGCTGAGTGCCAGCATGGGCTCCAGGGCCACTGTGTACAGGGATGGCCATAACCATGGTGCAAAACAGCTGCCAAACAACCCCTCACCCCCTCCCATGTGGTCATGTTTTCCCCTCCTTGCTGTCTCTTTTTGTTCAGTGCTCAGACACTTCATTCCTCTCAGCTATGCCATGCGAGAGCAGCCATGCGTGTCCTCTAATCCTGTGCAGTCCCGAGGTTAGGCTGAAGCAGACCAGCACTTAATGCCACCCTAGATTTAAATACCAATCATAGAGACAGGGAATTGCTTTATTGTGAATGAATCCTTAATCTATTGAGTTATTTGGAATAGCACAGTTAATTATTTTTAAACCTCCCTCTCCTACCTTAAGCCTGGGTATGTCTCCGACAAATTCACTTTCAAATCTTGTAATGGAATAGAAGTATTGCCAGTCCTCATTAAAAACACCGCAAAAGTCACAGCAGCAGTGCTGTGTTCCTTGTAATGATTTGTTTTACTGATAGATCAAACAGCCTGTTGACAATGGTTGACTGCAACCGACAGCCTCTTCTAATAAGATAAAGAAGCTGTACATTTTATTGATTTTAAAACAAATTGGGTTTTTGTCCCTTTAAATTTTTTATTGGCTAAAACTGGAGAACTTAGGCCTCTGAAAATGCAGCTTGCCATGACATTACAATGAATTATAATCCTAACCTATTCATGCTTCCTCAAAGCCTGACCCGTTTGCCTGCTTTGCAAGCATGTTGTAAAATGCCCTGCATTTACATACATATTTTCAGGAGCTTTCTATTCAAGAACTGCAGCAGACTAGAGAAAGAGAAAGGGGCTGAATGGGCAAGAGTTCTTGAGATTATGAATTTTAAGAGTCTTGCAATATTTTGTCACAAGCTGCGAGCTTGAGGCAGACATTTTCAGATAAGGTTCTTAGTTTTTCATTACACAGGAGCTGAAATTTTTAATCCTTCCTGGCTCTGAAGATCTATGTTCCTGAACATCCTGGGGATGGAGCCCATATTGCTGAAATAAATCTAACACCTTCTAGATCAATTTTTAGGGTCAGATCTTACAGAAGCTGAAGGCAAATCAAGATTTTTAAAGACCAACTGCCAATATTGGGACCCCTAAATCTTCTCTCAGCATCTTTCTTGCAACCCCACATATCTCCCAGCCTGAATCCAAGCTGTGCAGGCATCTTCAGCTCTGCCTGTGCATTTGCACAGAGTGGAGCAGGTAGATGGGGATGTGTGACTGAGTGGCACTCAAGTCCCCTGCCTGGCAGAGTTTGAAGGGGGAGGCCAAT
>VZTR01010145.1:189889-220128 GCA_013400775.1 Chaetops frenatus | reverse complement strand
CACTCTCGCCTGGTGTGAGCAGGCGAGCAGGTGAATGTGAAACCGCTACATTAAATGGTGTTTCTGCCCGGTTTTAAACAAACCCATGACACCAATGAACACCTATGACCATCAACACAGAGTGCCTCAAAAACATCTTAGTGTCAACTTTACTCTTCTAACAGAAAGAGAAAGGGAAGGAGAAGAATTGCATGTCCCTTCCCTGACACATCTTTGTCGGTAAGAAAGCTGGAGCAGCTGACTGTCAGTAAAGCTGCACAGCTGAGACAGCAGCAAGGAGGAGCCCTGACTCCTGGTCTCCAGTCTCAGGCTATTTTTCGTCTGTCGCTCTTCCTGCTCTTTTCCTGCTCACCCGTAGCAGTGATAAATGAGGAGGTGGGGGTGGGCTGGGGGGAAGTTTTGGGAGGAGCTGTCAGAGCACAGGCTTCCACCTACTGTCTCAGGCACTTCCAAAGGAAGAGACATTCAGGCCCCTCTTGGGCCCATGATTTCTTCCTTCAGCAGCTGAGATTTGTCAGGAAAATATACCCCTACTGTGCTGAGTGCACCTCCTGGGCAGGTTTCTGGCAAACACTCCCAAAAAGTCAGAGATTTAGATCTGAACCCCTACAGGAGCTGGAGCACATGCTACCTGCACCCACTGCTCCTGGTTACGAGGCACTTCAGGATAAGTGGATCAGTGTCAGCACTGCAGTTGGCTATGAATCAAGAGTGTAAAAAACAACCCTTGCTCATATTATGCAACTGGATGTAGGTTACATCTCCCAGAAATGCTGAATCTAGCACACAATGACAGCAGTTGCCTTCCTGGCATTCACACCTGCGTTAAAAGGATAGACTATTCCTGTGCTCCTCTTTTTCTAAACTAGTGAGAAAAAATACAAGCTATCAGATACCACAACACTCTGGAAAACATCACTGTGGACTAAGCAGTTTGTCCATATGACTCTTTCCCCGTTCTCGGCCTCAGCCTCTTTCAGTAAGGAGGAAACACACACACACACACACACACACACACACACATAGTCCACAGCAAGTGACAAGGGAAAAGGGAAACTCAGTTTCCAGTTGCTTTAGGGTGAGCAGTCTGTGAGCTGCTGCCCACAAAGTGATGAGGCACCTCATACCAATGCTGGTGGTCTGCAAGCACCTTGGCACTTTGACCTCTGATGGACCTCTGTCCCCATGTGAGCACCAGCTCCTAGATCTGCTCTTCTGGTCTGTCAGCCTGGAACGTGGGTCTGAAACCCAGCTCTTCAAACTGGCAGTATTTCCATGGATGGTGACCTACTAATTACACCCAGTTTCGTGCTTATGTATCTTATTTTATTTTAAATTATTATCTGAAGTGTTTTAGTAACTCCATCATAGATTTCAGTGGGCTGCTTGAGCTTAGGAGACTGGTTTGAAAATTTTGACTCAAGAATATGGGCTATTACCAGGTAGCAGCCACTCACTCACAAAGAGGATCAGTTAAATGCAGCTTGCAGAGCAACAGTTTATGCTATCTCTGTCCTACAGGGATGGAAAAGTCCTTTGGTTTCCTGTTTGCTGATCGGGTACTTTCTCCAGTGCTCAAGTCAGTCAAAGGAAGAAAAAAAAATTAACAGGGCTTCATAGAAATATTGCATTCTTTCCCAGAGTGGAGGCAAAACAAACAGAAGTTTAAAGTAAACAATCTCTACCAGCAGATCTTTTCCCCTTTTATTCCATGAATTACAATGCCCTTCAGCCAGCAGAAGGCAAAGAAAGTTCTGCCAGGAAAAAGAGTTATTTGAAAAAGTTTACTTTAAACTTTTGTTTGCTTTGNAAAAAAAGAAGAAAGAAGAGAGAACCTTTCTTCTTCCACTTTAGTGCTAGGTAGAAAGAAAATGGATTTCTCTTTATCGACTAGTATGTGATTGGCAGAAGTAAAGGCAAGTTTCCTCATGGTCATGCCTCTGTGCTCAACCATGACCTGGAACAACATTGTGAGAGATAAAGCAGGACTGTCCTGTTCACCAAGGACATGCAGAGCAGTGGAAAAAACAAAATATGAGTGTCTCTGATCATTCCACTGATATAAACAAGCACAATGCTACCAAAGCCAAACAACACCATTTCATTTTAATATAACTGCTCAATGAATCTTTTTCTTCTAAATCTCTGTCCCTTTTGTAATGAGGACAAAAATTGCAGTCTATTTTCATTCTCACTCTTATAAATTTGAAGTAACTGGAAAAGAGATAAAAAAGCTCTTTGTTGGCTAGGACAAAAATTCTGACTAAAAAGTAAGGCGTTCTCAAAACAAAAACTATCACCTTTTGTGAAAATGATCAGTTCTAAGGTTTTCATTTGAAACAGACTTCTTGATCAGAAGTTAATAAAAGTGTGATGTGAAATACTCAGAGCATTTTATAAAACGTATAAGAAAAATAGGTGGTTTCGTGAAAACTTTATAATAGACAGAATAAGAAAAAGAGACAAAGGAAGATAAAAAGAGATTTCTAGCAATGTGTAAGCAGAAGGGGATAAAGATGAATAGCAGTTGGATTAGTGCAGCATGAGTTTGTTTTTAAAGTACATCCCTTTTCTGCACTTCCACCCTCTCCTGTTTGCCCCACAACCCTGACCTTGTCCCTCCCCTTTTCAAAAGAGCCGTCCCTTCTTATTTCCCTTCTGACCCGCATTCCTCACTGCTGGCTGAAATGTGGCGATAAAGGCACCAGTAAACCCAGCCAGCTTGCCTAAGATCAGAAGATATGGAGGGTGATGTTAGCAAATTAACTGATTGGTATAAAACAAAGGGGGAAAAAATGTTGTCAGGAAGCTGAGAACTTTTGAACCCATTTAAACAAATACATGGCAGAGGAGCAGGCTTGTCTATTACAGGAATAGCGTCTGCAAGAGCCAAGCCAGGGCTTGGAAACTACAATCAGATGCAGCCTCAGAGAGCAGCCCCTGGTAGGAGAACAAAGCTGTTTAAGAAAAGGGAGTTCCTGCCTTGCAAAAAGCAGAACACAATGCCTGGAGGATGCTCCTTGCTGCCGTTTCTGCCCTTGCTGACCTGTGCTCCAGACCCTCCGTTCTGCAGCACCTGCAGAGAGGCAGCGCAGCCTCTTTGTGCACTCCCCTTGTGAGTGTGTGTTCAAGGGCCCTGGGCTGGTAAAGAAAGCATGCTGTACTGAAAATAATTGCAGTTAAGGCCTTGAGACACACAGAGACTCATTTATTCAGTACAATTAACTGGCTTTCCTGTTTCTCTGTCAGCACTAAGAGGGTTAATACCTTCCTCCTGGACTGGCCTCCGGAGATACTGCTCTCTGTGGCTCCAGCTGGCTTTCAGAAATCTCCAAAGTTTTGCTGCCCTCATTAGTGACAGATGTGGGAGTTACAATTTGAGATTTAGGGTCCCTAAAGTAAAGAATTGTGAAATCCCAGGAACCCATGGAAGCACTCTTAACTGTGCCAGTGGTACAGATCACAGGAAACATGCCCTCACATAGTGCTGAACATGAGGCTTTATTACCAACGACATCACTATCCTTCTCCCCCTCCACTTTGTCACAGAATTCCAGTGCAGCTTTCCCTGGGAGCCTCCTGCTTGGCTTTTGCTGCTCCCCCAGAGTGCGGTGCCTTGCTGTGGTGGGCACTCTGGGCCTGGCAGCAGCGTGTCCTGAGCTGTGTCCCTCATGCCTCCCCCTGTCCTGATGGCACAGCCCCAGCCAGAGCCAGGCACTGGTTCTATCCTGGAATCAGCCCTGCTGCTCCAGTACAGTTATTACAACCAGCACCTAAAATGACCTGAACAAGAACATATCTCAGTCACTGTTTCTGTCATGAAAGTGGATAGAATTTTTCATCACCTCCATGCAGTATACTTGAGAACCACCTCTGGGGCAAGCCTTTGTTACAAATTCCCTTCCTCTCTTCCAGGGGAGACCCGGAACGTGGCTGCACTCCTGGAGAGGACATTTGGTTTGTCAACCAACCTGTATCACTTATATGCAGAACCTGACAGGTGGAGCCTCTGAGGTCAGCCTGCACTGGCACAGTACAGGGCTTGGAGGAGAGATTACATCTTCATGGTCCCCACACACAGCCCTTCACCAGCAGCTTTGTGCACAGAGGAGACTTAGCACAACTGCCCCTTGGCCATCCTCTGTTCATATTGCTTTGATTTTGGTCTGGGGAGGAGGCCTAAAATAGCCACAAAATGTGGGATCATTTCTGAATGGGCTTGAAGTAGATGGTGCATAGTAGAGAGAATCTAACTTCTCGGTCATTCAAGTAGTTAACACTGACCACTTGAAAGGATAGCTTATTTTAAAACACGGTTTTATGTAACTATTTTACACTGTGCATGACTGGAGAACACATTTCTGTTCAACCTTCTCTGCATAGACATAATTTGTGCAGAGAAAATATCTGTGAAATGGGTGCAACCTAAGGTTGCTAGATCCAGAAGGATGCTACTCATTTGTAGTTCACAGCACATGTATTCCATGCACACAATGTCTTTCTGAAGAAGATAATAGTTTTAAAGGAGGAAAAACAACTAAACAAGACCACTCAAGCCATGCAACAGTAAAAGCAGATCCCACAGGCTCACATTGTTTCATGAAAGCTGTGCAGAACCACATGGTCTTTCCCTTTTTCTCTCTTTTAGTAAACCTCTTCCTGATGTTTCTGCAAGATTATGCTGTCTAATTCATAAATGTGTAATATTTTTAGTACAGAAATTCTGGAAATTTTGCACACAAATAATTCATTAAAAAGATAACATATAGGATATAATTGGGAGTTGCTTCAAGAATCTGTTGATTTTTTTTTCTCACTTTTATTTATCTTCAGGGAAGACATCCTTACAAAATTACCATTTGACGCTACTCTCATTTTCCCAATAATCCATAATCTGTTGTGTTGCCCTCACACCCTGAACCTCCTTTGAGTGCTACCACCTTCCCCTTCCCTCCCGTTTCGTTTTGGCAAATACAGTTATTCAGATAGGGAACCATGTTCTCTAGATGACAGCTCTCAACTGTCTATTTTGTCCCAAAATTTATTATTTTATCTTTTCCCCTCTGTCTTTGAAAACTTTACATATTAGAGTTAGGACACAATCATGCCTTTGTTTTTCTACTCACCAAGTATCACTGTTTTTACCTTTGTTTCCCTGTTGCAGCACTGGTATCCCTTACTCCAAAGTCAAATGTTGCACTCCAACCTTCTCAGCTGTGCTGGGGCTTAGGCTGGGGGCTGGAACACAACTGCAGGTCAGCTGTGGGAGCTGGGGGCACACAGAGGGGGGGTGTCTGGTAGGTGTGTCCTCATCAGTACCTGCCAGGAGAGGGTGGACACCTGGTCCTGCCCCATTTAGAGAGGGAATAAAGGCAATACTGCTTCTGAGAACCAGGAATAAACCCCCAAAGTCTTTAGGAGTTGTACTATAGGTATTAAGTGTCAATTGTAATGAAGACAAAGCAGAGCTGAGCATCAGAAGGGAGATTATCCTTCAGCAGGACATGCACTGTAATTTCAGTGAGGATATACTTGGCTTTTTTCTGCTTCAATGCGACCCACCTGCCAGAGAGGAGTGCAAGCTGCCTCTCCCTTAGCTGGCATCTATACTAAATGGGTTACAGCTGCTACTCACTTCATTTAGGGCCTAACCCCCTGACGACAGAAGCCATGATTTGTGCACAGGATTTTGATGAGTCCTAGCTGGGTATTTGCAATTGGTATTTCTGCAGCTCTCTTACACAGCAAGGAGCGTATTTTCAGCTTAAAGAGTGTGACCTGATCTTTCATCTCAAGCATAAATGAGCTCATGCTAACATGGCTAAGGTGGGCATTTGTAAATGGAGGGAAAAACCCCACGTATGTTAAGTGACAGAGACAAAATAAAAAATGGCTGAGGAGTGGTAATCAAAATAACTTGAAGTTCACTTAAAAAAAAAAAAAAAGAAAAAGCTCATAAACATCATGCAATGAAAAACAGCTGAATGAATTTCACTACTGATAATGAGCAGGAAGCCCAGTGTTTGGGATCATGAGTTTATGCAAATCTGTTATTACTGCAAATTGGCATCCTAAGACCCTGATCATACAACACTTGCACATATGCTCAACTTTATGCACATGAGCAGCCTCATTAACGCCAAAGACTTAGTGGTGCATAAAACTGAGCAAATACATGAATGTTTGTAAGATTGGGATTTAAACACAAGGGAGAGAAAACAAATTTACTGTATCATCAACAATTATTTCTGAAACCCAGCAGAAGCCAAGGTGATGCCAGAAGTCTGTGTAGTGTAGAAACATTCAAAGAGAGAGAGGAATGGGATTTTGAAGATTGTTGCCTTTAACTCAATCCATTAAACCAAATAATGGTGGGCCAGACACAGGAGAAAAACATCCCTGCCCAGATTAAAATGTAACTGATTTTAACAAAGCAAACTGGATTGCCTCTTAAAAACGTAGTTTTCAAACTTAGTTATTATAAAGAACAGTTTATAATCAACTTGTATTTGACTAAATTATTCAGCAGTTTCTCACAAAAGTCTTACAAAATTAATTTAAATGGTGTTGGGTTTATGTAGATACAGAGCTGACTGCAGCATTCATATAAATGGTTACAATAAATACAAAGGCTTACATTGGAGAGAGGTGCCTATTGCACTGCAGTGAAGACTGATGGTCAGTCTTGGATCTAGTTTTAATTAGAATATTAAGCAATGTTTCAGGAAACAGAGGATCTTCCTCTGTGCTATGAAATTTGATGAAAATACACTTTTTCCTTGGGAATCCAGAAGAATAAATAGAATAAAATTTGAGTAATTACCAAGAAGACAAGAAAAAAACCAAAGAGCTGTAAAACAACATCTGTAGAAGAAAAGCTTCTGCCAAATTTAAAGGGATAGTTATGGAAAAGGAATTCTGGGAAAAGTGCAACCCTGCATTGGGAAGATGTAAAGTAAGGCCTCTACAAAACATAATTGTTATCATAAATAGAATCAGTTATAATTTATGTTTCATGATAATTTCAGTGTGCTTTTTAAACAATTTTTCCTTCCACTTAGAAAAAAAAAAAAAAAGAGTACATTCCCAACAGTCAGTTTTACTGTTACTTTTTGGTGTTTTTTGGATTTTTTTTCATGCTTTCTGTTCTTCTGACCCAGTAGGACTGCTGCTGTCAGTATTGCTGTGTAGCAGTAAAGTTGATGGGATTATTGCATTTCATATTAGTCACATCTTGGAGCTTGTTTTGAAGCAGCAGTTCCAGGGCCTCCAGGTTCCATGTGTGGCCATGGATCTGACTCCTGGCAAAGCCTGGATGTGTCAAGGGCTCTTGGTTCTCCATAAGGTTTTTTCAGGAGGGTTGTCAGGGAGATACAGAGCCTGGAAACAGCAGTTCTGTCCTTCTATGACTGCATGGACAGGCTGCCCACAGCCAGGGCTGTGAGGACTGAGCTGGCAGGGAGCCAGGCAACTTGTGAAAATGTTTTAGCACATTTGCACTTGACAATTTGGTTGTTTTTAAATGGACTATCAGTGCATTGCTGATCAGCTGTTTTCAAGCCTGCATCCACTTTAATGGCTTAATTTTATATAAAAACTGCATGGGGATGACTTTGGTGAGGTGGCATCATCCCTTCTGTAATCTCACAGCACAACATTGAATGAATGAGAACCAAGGGAAAACAGTAACACAGGCTGGAGGAAATTGTTGGCCAGGGGCCCTCCTCTTACCACCTTTTTTCCCAGAGGAAAAAAGTTTTAACTTTTTAATCTCATCTATGCAGATTTCAAAGAAGGAGTTGGGCCTTCTCCTGGGATTAACTGGCACATGGCAAGAGTGTGATTATGAACTAGGCTTTAAGGAACTGCTATGATAAAGATATAGAAAGTGACATTATTGATGAGAAAAGTGATGCTGGAGGTGTAGCAGCTGGAGGAATCAGCCCTGAAATATTTGTTCTGCTTCACATAATCATGTGCAGCATTGCTTTATATGTGTGGTCAACAAGGTGAACAAGTCTCCAAATTCCTGGCTTAGGAGCATCACCATGTTCTGAGTTGAAGGTCTGTGACAACTGGAGACTGGAGAAAAGTCTGAAATACATTTGCATTGTATTTATCTTCTTTTAATGACTACCTGCTTCATTCCTGTAGGTAAAGAGCACAGAAGATCTGTTTATTAGCACAGCTCCAGCAGACTGAATGTCCCAATGACTATAATGTAATATTGATAATATTGCAGTTTCTTTGAAATACAATTCTAATTATTTAGGGGAATATTTATTTCAGAAAAGACGAGTCTTTACCTTATTCTGAAACACACCTTGAAATGCAACACTGAACAAAAATTCTGTTTAGTTTAATTGAAAAAAATTCATTCATCAAGCATTTACTTTAAGAGTAAAATATTAACATTTTACTTTTTATCTCTCTGGTCAATCACCAATTTGTTTTTATTTTTCTATTTTTCCTGTTGACCCCACTGGACATATCTTAAATATTAAAAAATGTTGAACAAAATTCTTAGTTTTCAAACCAGTCAGCTAATTAATCTGATAAATTGATTACATGAATTTACTTCTGGAAAAACAGTTTGCATAGCACTTGAGTGCAAGTTTGCATAACAAAATTGTAACTAATGCCTGATTATTATTTTTTTGATTTGATACCATAGACTAATAGAATAATCCAGGCTGGAATGGACCTCAGAGGGTCATCTCATCCATCTTCCTGCTCAGAGCAGGGTCAGGTTGGGATCAGGTTGCTGAGAACTTTATGCAGTTTTAAAAACCTCCAAAGATTTAAACACAACTACACAAACTCTCTGGGCAATCCTTTCCAACACTTGACTGTCCTCATGGTGAAAAGATTTTTCCTCATATCTTGTTGAAACTGCTCTTCTTTCAATTGATGTCAGTCCTTCTCTTTCTGCTGGGTTGGGGTTCAGGAAACTAAGGGCTGTGACAAATAAACCCTTTAATTTCTTGTCAGTACATCTGCATGCACTAGGAAGGACAATTGCAATATCCTTCAGGGTCTGAGGCAGGGAATCTAAAAAAACTTTTCTGCTCTTTATGTGCTGTATTAAAAGATGAAAACTCATCCTTGTATGTAAGGAAAACAGAGTTTCAATGAAGATCTGACCCAGAGACAGGAGAGCAGTTTTCCTATAAAAGATGTTCTTTCATTACAAAGACCATTGTAAGCTAAACATTTATGATATATTTTCTTCCCAAGGAACTTTTTTCAATCTCTCTGAGCATACTGAAGTCATTATATAGTTACTAGAGATGCTTTGTCCAGATCAGCTTACTATAGGCTACAGTTCTGCAGGAGATTAAAAATGATCGGCTGGTAGATATCCTTCTAAAAATACTCTTTTAAGTAATATGTATCTGCATTTCCTAATGTTAGAAGAACATATACAACAGCAAAGGAAATACAGCAAATAATTGAGGGCAAATGATATGTAACAATGAGAACTTTTACCACTGTATTTATTTAAATGAATGGAAATGTCAAAATGTGAAAGCAAAGCAGTCCAGTTTATTCACATATTTTTCATTCAAAGGACCAGGAGATTTCTTTAGTATTTTTTTTAAATAGACTCCTCTTTTTTCAAAAAACTTGGCACAGGCATGGAACATACTTAATGAAGCCTGTCATTGCAGTGCATACAATGGAAACTTTGTGTATATGGAAAAAAAGATAAAAACCAAAGTTGACCATTACTAAAAAAAGATTTCCTTTAATATAAATAAAATTCAGAATAGTGCTTTATTTCAACAGACAACACAACAGTGGGATTTATTAACAACTACATATTTACAGTGCCACATTGGTAAAAATACTGGGCTTCATCTGAGATCCTAGACACTTCCTGAGAAGGCAATGTGGACAGGAATTTGCTCAGCACCTCACATAATTTGGGTGCTAAAAGGGTGAAATTAAAACACTTTTCAAATAAGTCAGATGCCAAAGGTGGAATGGTTGATGCATTTTGTTTATGCTTTGATGTGCCAAACTTGCACCTCGATACTCCCTTTGATTTCAGTAGTTCTAAACATTCTCCCAAGGTTAAGTGCAGGATTGTTTCAAACCCAGGAGCCTCAGAGGAAGACAAGTGTTTGACTCAAAGCTGCTGTGAGTAGATAAAACTACTGTTTTCTCTACTTGAAAGAATTAAAATTGAAATTGCAATTTCACATGGTACAGAGGCACATCACCTTGAATTTAAATCTGTGCTCTTCTGCATGGGTTATTTCTACCGCTTTAATTTGGTCCTACAAAGTCTGGGTTCCAAGTATCTCTATGAAGTGACAAACCTGTGAAAGCATCTTCTTCCCACAGCCTCCAAAATCATAGTGCCAGTTAAGCAGATCTCAGTCTTTTTGGCAATTAAATAAAACAAGAACCAGATCTTTTTCAAAGTATTCACAAAATAATCTTTCCGTTATAAAATGACTGCCCCACCATTCTTGTATCAGATCTGACCTCAGCTCTTTAGATCTAAACAGTTCTTCAGAAGTTATAAAAATAAAGGATTGATTAATATACAAATATATATTTCAGAGTGATAAGAGAATAATATTAAACAAATTCCTTTTTTAATCTACTTTAAATTAAAAGAAAAGTTTTCAAAAGTCTAGGCTGAAACAGATCTTTATCTATTGACTCTTTAATGGAACCCATTCCCTGCAGATGGTCACATAAGACTTACTGTAAGAAGTTCATTACTACAAAAGGATGGTGAACAAGTTTCCACTAGCAAAGCACTTCATAAAATCTGCTGTGCCAGTTGGTTTTTTTATTTTCTTGCTTTCAAGAAATGCAAATATTTTTAATATTAGAAACAAAACCTCAGTCACAAAATCTTGAGGTTCTTTAGAAATTTGCTTCTTTCCCTTGTCTTTATTAATATTTGTTTTGCATTGATCTGGTTTGTTTTGTATACTGTTTGTATACAAAATAATACAGATGTTCTGCATGAATGCACTTGTATGTACAAAACCAGTAGTTCAGTTAAGAGATATGCCTGCTCACTGGGTCATTTCATACTTTCACAATACCATATTTTGCAGTAATATCCATAACAACAATATGTAGGTTCCTTCCTTCTTCTGCTGAAATGCTTTTGGGTGTTTTCCTTTCCTTTATCTCAAGCAGCCGAAACAGCAAGGAACATTTTTGAACAATCTATAATACTCCTCCTGAATCTGAAATAGAAAGATTGAATTCAATTATGAAATAGATTTATTAACAGGTCTATATGTCTTTGAACTCATTTTGTACTGCTCCTGTCACTAAATGTTTTAGGATGGGGCTTGCTTTTTCTTTAGGACAGAACATTGAAGAAAGTATTATCCCAGGGTAGTGTGGGTGAGCCTTGCTGCTAATTGAAAAGACTGGAAGGAAGTTTTATGGCACACACTGTATTATTTCATCAAGTTAATGACACTATAACCGGTTCTACAGTTAAAAAGCCTCATTTTTCCATGTTTCGTACTTCAGTTTTAAAGCTGGAGAAAATATGTGAGAATGTAAAAACTGGACAGAGGTTCTGCCTCCACTGAAGGGAGAAACTCAACTTCAGGGCTGGGCAGCTGGACAGTGTTGGGACATGAGACTGAGTCAGTTCCCACAGGGGGCAGGACACTCACCTTCCTAGACAATACACAAAGAAATATGAAGATGAACATCCCCTGGAATGCATTGAAGATTGTAAAAAGATAGGCAGTGACCACAGATCCCTGGACCACGTGCAGGACCCCAAAAATCCAGGTAGCCCCAAGGAGGAACAGGAGAGCAAGGGCACCTCGGGCACAGGATCTAGACAGGAAGAAAACATTGTAAGCAACCAGCAGGCACAGGCTACTCCCCTTTTTCTCCACTTTGGGTGGTGAATGCTGCCTCAGAAATTTTTTCACAGCTGCAAAGGCCTGGGAAGTGCAAGTGCAGGGGCTGCTCTTCAGGGTGTGCTGTAGCACTGTAGCATGAACAAACTCACATTATCACTTCGGAAGAGCAAAGGAGTAAAACTGGAGGACCTTAAAACACTGGCTTCTTTAATCTTCAGATATGTTTTCTCTAATGTACTGCAGCACCATATGATTTGATTTAAATCTACTGTTAGTGTAATTCCCCAAGGAAAAACATATGTCTGTTATGAAGCATTCCCCCACTTTTCCTCCTCCCCCTTATCTTCCTCAAAAAAAAAAAATAACCCAGAAAAATATTCAGTGTGCTCTTAGGTCAGTGCACGTGCATGACATCAAAGGATTCCCAGGCTGCCTCTCAGGTTCACTGCAGAGGACAGTGCCAGTTGTAAAACCAGACTATTTTTTAAATTGTGTCTCCTAAAAAAAAAAAAAGTAATTGTTTTTAGAACACAAGTATTCTCAAAGAGTTCCTGGGTCAGCATATTGATGCTGTAAAATTGTAGGAACCGATTTGCTATGATTTTTTTCTAAGATGCTGTAGAGCACTGTTCACAGACTTGAGCAAATTACAGCATGTTGTCTTGGAAATGAAGCCACTGATTACTTTCTTATTCATTCTCAGCTCAGTCATTGCAGGACTTCTTTTGAACAGCAGACATTTTTAGCACTGTTCCCCTGAAAATGAATAATTTTCAACTTCATTAGAAACAGGTCACCACATGAAGCTATGAAAGGTGAGGAATAAGAGAAAGTAATCAATCAAACAATTGCTAAATCCTAACTATAAATCTAGTGCAATACATTGAAACTGCAGGAGTGTTCCTAAGCAACACAAACAGTAAGTTGTTTTCAATGTTCCCTGTAGTACACTTCAGCTTTTCCTGCACAAACGGTTTTCAAGGTCCCTATAAATCAGTTTTAAAGAGAGTGAGTTGATGGAAAAATCATAGCAGCATGCAAAGTAAAATCCTGGAGAGAATCCACTCCATCCCCCCAGTGCCACAGAAGTAAAATGTCCTACTGCAGACTTTTCCCAAGTCACATGAAGGCCTCCAATCTCTTATCACTGAATTACTTGTTACTTCAAGGCAAATATTTTGGTCTCATTTCAGGCATAGATTTGAATTCTGTTTTGCCTTGTATAGAGGCTGTGGAAAATACTTAAGAAAAAAGGATAATTTCTGTTTTAACTTTGCCATCAGCCTCGTTTTCTTTGTACATATTTCACACACACACCCCATCAGATAAGGTATTGTTCAGTGGGAACAATGATAGCAAAATTTACTTTGGGAATATATATATGAGGATAATAACAGAAAAAAATCTTTCTTTTCCTACAAATCTCAGGATATTAAACTTTTATTTTTGAATACTCACTATCATCTCTGTCTGTATTTAAACCTATAGAGGGTAGAATTTTTACTGATGGCAAACTTACCTTATATTTTCATAACAGCTGACTTCTGGCTTTAACATTGCAGTGTGTCGAAATACTTTATAAATAATCACTCCAAAAGCCAACAAATTAACCTGGTGGAGTGAAGAAAGAAACTTTTAGTTCAAACCAGGATACTTTTCAATGCGAATAACTGTTAAACATTTAAAAGAAACAAGTCAGATAAAATTTCTCTGTATCTGAAATCTACAGAATCCCATGCCAGGAGTGGAAAAACCCACCTTGTTCTGATTCACTTCTATTAAAAAAATATGAACCCTGAAATAAACATTGATCAATCAGAGATGTAACCCTACCTTATCTCAACAGTATCACTGCCAACAGTCTGCAAATGTTAATTGATTTTATTGGTAAATCTCTTCGATTTCCTGCAGAGAATATTTTTCCTAAGTAGAGAGGGAAAGGAAATGAAAGGAAATGAAAGGAAAGGAGAGGAAAGGAGAGGAAAGGAGAGGAAAGGAGAGGAAAGGAGAGGAAAGGAAAGGAAAGGAAAGGAAAGGAAAGGAAAGGAAAGGAAAGGAAAGGAAAGGAAAGGAAAGGAAAGGAAAGGAAAGGAAAGGAAAGGAAAGGAAAATGGAGAGACTCCCAAAAAGTCCTCTACCCTATGGGTTTTCTATTGTACTGTATCACATTGATCTCAAAATATGTTTGTCTATTGTTGCTGAATAACATTAATAGCACCATATTTTCTGAGGTCTTTGGGGGGTGAAAACTTTCAAGTGACACAAAAATCTTAGAGGCTTACACAAATAATTAATAAAAAGCCTAGCTTTTGTTGAAAGCCTTCTTGCTACATATTCTCTTACATATTTTATGGTTTTTTTCATAGATAACTAGTCTTGGTATTTTTCCTTGATTTTTGTACAATGGCATCTATTGATTTGAGTTTGAAACAAAGAAAAGCAACTAAAATAAGCAGTTTTACAAGTGATGCTCAGTTGTGCTTCTGAGCCTCTCTTGCCTTGGCTAAGCTTCTCTGATCTTTCAGATAAGTTTAAACTGCAATCCTCTAAAATGTGGATGATTGTCTTCTTACTTTGTGGCATTTAACATCAGAATCTATTTAAAATATTAGTAAATGAACGAAATTTCAGCTGTGTGTCATTCAGCTACTATTTGTAAATCCTTGGTTGCAATCCCTTGGTCAGTTCCTGTGGGCTTCCAGCTATAGAATTAATAGAATTAAAGCCTTCCCCAAGTTGTTTCTCCAGAAAGACTGTATGGTTTTCCCCCTACTTCTTTTTCTTTAAAAAACACCCAAACCAAACCCTAAACCCAACCCAAACAAAAAAACAAACAAACAAACAAAACAAAACAAAAAAAACAAACAAAAACCCAAAAAAACAACCAAACAAACAAAAAAACAACCAGAAAAACCCACCCCAAAAGTCCCCCAAACTAACAAACAAACAATATCTCTGAAATGAAAACAAAAAGCTGTTGAAGCACAGCATAACTTGAAAAGGAATCACTTTCATTTGTTAACACTCCTTAGGTATGTCCTTAGAACAATTTTGTTGTGTCAAGGGAGGAGTATCTGGTATTAAAACAGGCTCTACTTTAATTAGTGCATGCTCATAGTTTAATGCAGCATAATATATTTACAATTTGATAAGACAGGAGATAGAGCTGATGAGTAGTTTAGGGATTTAATCCTTCATTGAATACCTTGTACTACTGCTGATCGTGAGAGCTATTCTGAAGCTCCTTATACTTAAAATTGTAATCTATGATATCTCCTAAACCAGCAATTTTTCAAAGTTAATTATAAGTCAGTCAGCAGTTGTAGATAATTATATGCAGATTTACTTTTTATCTTATATTTGTTGGTGAATAAGATATCAAATAACTTCATGCACACACTGTAATCTGCATAACCCACCTAATGTACTTTTTAATTTGAAAAAGGTAACGGGAAATGTGATCAAAGTGCTGTGAGCATGGAGAACACACTGCTGCTTCTTCAGAAACTGCAATGGAGACAGCAGCACAAAGCACATGGCCAACCATCCTCTGTGCCAGTCCCTCAGCAGGCTCACTAATGTCAGTGAGCACCTTCCTACTGCCAGGCACAGGTTCTGTGGGAAGCTCTATGGGCCAACCCCCCTCACTCACAAAAACAGCTGCAGAACTGGCAAGGTTTTGCTGAGTAAGGATGGGGAGGGCAGCAGGCTCCATTTCTCCTTGTCCCAGTGGGGCTCCTTTACACAAATACTATTTGCATTGTCTGTTTCACAGGATAATAGGATTTGGCCATCTGCATTTAAGTAATACCCATTAACTGTGATCTTTCCATTCACCAACCCATTCTAATGGGAATAACGTGTACGTATCAGGGGGTGGGGAGAGGTTAACACCAGCTACTCCGAGTCAGCTGCCAGAACACAATTATTGTACAATGTGTCCCAGGTAGCCTCACAGGAGGCAGTGTTACAGGGTAATGAGCGTGAACTTCACTTCTGAAACACCTGGTCATTTCCAAGATTTATTAAAGTCTTAAGTCAGCCTTTGCCCCGTTTCTAAGCACTCCATTAATAAAAAAATTTCTCCAGCAAAGTAGAAGCTCAGAGACTGGCTTTACATAATGTTTCTGCCTAAGTTAGAAGCCTCTGGAACCGCATTTTGTCCTCTGAGGGGGGATGAATTGGATAACAACAAAGTAGCAGTACCTATCCTGTGACATGAAAATGGAGAAAAACTCGAGGGAAAACAATAGCATGAACTCATGGCTAAATCCAGGAGAAAAAAAACCAGCTAATGTAAACAATGTGTCATGTGGGGCAAAAGGTATCTATCCCAAAAGGTATCCTAAACTTAATGTATCCTGCTTCAACCTGATACTCTGCATGCTCTTTGCTGTGAACATACCAATGGCATCAACTGTTTCTGGGAAATGTAAAGTAAAAAGTTCAAATTGGATGGCAGGACTGAGTATGAACACTAATAAACTGGACTTACTAGGACTAAAGGGGAAATAGAACTGATATCCCCAAGGATCTATATGTGTTCCAACAAATGGAATGAGAAGTAAAATCACTTAAAATGCCTAGCCAAAGATACATGCACTTAAGATATTTGAGTTTGTATCCAAAACTGAGTTTCAAATGAGTAGAAATTGAGGCAGAAGGCTGTAAAATTAATCTAAAATATAGATGTACACAAGAAATCCCGGATCCCCAAATCTTCCATGTGAGACAGAGGGGCTTCTGGATGACAGACACTGAAACATCTAAAAAATTTCAATTGCTCCTTACAACCAAATATTGTTTTATACTTACTTTGATTGTAATAATATGTTTTCATTTTTGTAATTAATCCAAAGTCTTAAGATCTTGTTGAATAAACCTTCAATGGTATAATTAAGACTGCCTTAAGGTGACAGGCAAGGTGAATGAGAAGGCAGTGGCAGAGGTGAGGCGTGCTGTCTCCGGAGAGGGAGGGAGCTGGAGCAGAGCAGGATGTGCAGGCAGCTGTGAAGCCGAGCTCAGGACAGGCTCTGCAGGGCCAGCCTGGGGACGGCGGCTGCGGGGACGAGCTCCCTGAATGATGAGCACAGTTATTCTGCAGCTCGGGGCAAACCCGGAGCGTGAAATGGTGTGGCACGGCCACAGTTTTATCAAGTGAATAACGACCTTACAGTGTGACACGGCGAGTTCTGGTGCCTTTGTTTTCAGTGCTATTACATGGCTGAGCAGTCAGAGAAACTGCTGCGTGTCCTGAGAGGGGCTGCTCGGCAAGTCTGATAGACTAGAGGGGGATTGCCTTGATTCCAAGCCCTGAACTGAATACATTTTTTGTATTTTATTTATTTAACAAACCACCTCAAAATGCTATTGGGCAAACAGTGCACTCAGTCCTTACCATTTTACAAAGGAAACCTCTGACTTTCTCCCTACCAGGGCAATTCTCTGAAGTGCTGAGCCTCCTCAGCCCTGCCTCCTCTGCAATTCAGTGGGAATCATGTTTCACTCATCATTGCTCAGGTGCACTACAGGACTAATTTTAATAATTAATCTATTCCTTTTTTTTTTTTTTTTAAGTGGTTAATCAAAGTCGAGGACTGATACAGAAAAAGCCTCCACTTAGAGCATCTTCAGGGAATCAAGTCTCCCTAAAGATATTTGTAAAAGTATTTTTAGCCTTCTTAAATTCTAGAAATGTTGTGGTATATTTATGAACAAATGAAAAACTTAAAATATATTTGTGTGAAATAGACATTGAATAGGAGCAATTATTGGGATGCCATGAAATTGGGATTCTGTAGATATGGGCAACTACATCTGTGTAGCTCTATAACCCTCGATAATCTCAAAGCAGGCAGAAACCTGCAGGAGCTGCCTTGTACTGTACACCTGACACAGAGTTTTGTTGGGAAGGATGAAAGTACGACAAGAAGGTCTCACAGATATGTATGCTTAGCAGAAAGATTTTCAAATGTAGATTCTGAAGAAGGAATAGAGATGGAAGCAAGTTTTGATATAAAATAAAGGAATTGCTGAGCCAGTCTTAATGGATAACCAAGGAGGCAAAGGGTATGTTAGTTAGAAGGGGTTTTTATGACTTAGAACAAAGGATAAACCCACCTCAAACAAGAAGATGTTTTTACCAAGCAGAAAGATAGCACAGGCAAACAAGTCAGCAAATGTAGTAAGTAGAAAAAAGGTCTCAGAATTTTCCACTGCAAGGAAACTGAAAAACAACTTCTAGCTTAAACTGTAATGTACTAACTTTTAGTGATTGGAGAATACTAACATGAATATGGTAATTATAGTAGTTGTGATAGGCTACAGATAAAAGTTAAGGTATAGATTGGTTCTACTGTGTTAAGATGCTCAGCAAAGAAAAGTACATAATGTATTGTAACCAAAACCAAAGGGTCTCCAGGCCTGCCTGCAGCTGGAGCTGACAGCTGTAGGCACAGGCTCTGTCACCCACGACCCTGGACTGCTGTAACATCTCGGACTGAATAAACTGCATTTTGAAGAGCCGCCTGGAGTTCCACATCTCTCATTCAGGCTCTTACAGAGTTTAATGGAAGGATGGTAAGGGTTTGGCACACCTCTCACTGGGAGAGCACATATGAAAAGGGTCAGGAGGATTTAGGGTTTTGGCATGACTTCTGGCCCCAGTAAGCCAATATGCAGAACGCCAGTTAAATAGTAAAATTCCCATAGCCACCAGTGTTGCCAAGGCTTTATCACTACACACCACAGAGAATGGCAGTCCCAAGGCATTTACAGGCAACAGTGGACACAGCTGCAGGTTTTGCTCTGTAGATTAGCACCTAGATGTGTTATGAATGCATACTGTGGTATATAGCAGGACAGTGACATTTTCCTGCAGCTGTTCTGGGTGTCTCTGTGATACGGTTTCCACCTTCAGAACTATGATGTTGATGGTTGAGGTCCAACAGGCACACAAGGAAGAGTTCAGAGCAATCTGGAGTGGTAAATGTCCTAGGATCAGATCGGACCCACAGCATTTATCTGGATAATTTCCTCTTGTAGGAGAGAAAAAGCAATTCAGAATTCACAATAATTTCCTGGTGATCTCCTAATCATCTTGTCAACAATAAGGAGACTTTGCCAAAAGAATTAGCCTGGGGAACTCTGTTCAAACAGTCTTATGTATTTTAGAATATAATGGGAATAGCAGTGTGTGGAATTAACCTACCTCCACCTACATCTAGGATGGCTCTGAAAATCTGCTTGCAGATTAACAGCCCCCCCTCTGTCTCCCCACCCCCATGGCTACCTGAACAGGTGCTTCTGCAAGGAGGGAAAGCTGGCCATGGGCTGAGCAGGCTCCTGCTGCTCTGGCTTCTACTCCTGTCACATCTGGGACTGCCCCAGCAGAGAGCACTGAGGAACAATCTCATCTATTGTCTAAGCAAATTAGAAGACTTCTCTGTTGATTGCTAGTATTTTGGAAACTAAATAATAATATAAAATTGAGCATGTGGCTCCTGAAGTCCTAAATGTTCCAGGCTGGTGGAGTTCTGTTAATAGCAAATTGCCTAGCAACAGCTATATTTAAAATGGGTCCTTAATTCCACTCTTAAATGGATGTATTTTACTGACTGGAAGAGCAACACAGTGTTCTGTCCCCAAGTAAATATGATGTTAGTGCTTCACACTGCAGGAAACTCTCTCTGTGTAGATACAGAATAGTAGTTCTTGTTAGTTGAACACTGAATGGGATGAACTACACAAAATTTAATAAAACTTGCAAATAAAAATATTTGCACTCACGTTGAAGAGCTGTAATTTCTTTCATAATTAGTTACAATTAAATTTTAAGACACTGAGTGAAGTCATCTATCATAATTTTGCCCCATCAAGGTAGCTGACAGCTGTCGAATTTGACAACTAAGACATCTTTTTTTTGTTCTTCCCCTCCCCCCTTCTTTTTTTAAAGCAAGACAAAGAGCAGTTGAAAGCTCAGAGGGGAATGGTCTGTCTTTCATGGAGGTAGCTCAGTTAGCACCTGGACTTCTGATGAAATTAAATGGATCAGGACAGGACATTCAAAAAAATTTTGTCCAATACCTTTTTCTTGGAAAATGTCAGTTCATTACCTCTAAAAGACATTTACTGGTTTAGACTGCGTTCTCACCAGGAAACGCTTCCTGACTAGCATAGGTTTTCTGAATAAAACCAGAAAGGACACTCCTGAGCAATGAAAATCCCTGTGGACAGCGCATTTATACAGGATGTTGAAGACATGGGGCACAATTTTCTGTTTTGCTTAATATTCAGACTAGGCTATGACCCTTGGTTTCTTCAGGCTCTGTACCAGTTATTCACTGCTACTGCTACTCCTGGATCTGTTCCATGCCATATAAATAATTAAATATTCACTGGAACAGAAAGACCTGGATTTCCCTCACCCCCTAGTTCCTTATCCAGGATTATCTAAAGACAGTTTTGTTTTCTGAACACTACTGTAATTGTTTAATATGAGACTGAGGTTTTGAAACTGTTTCCAGTACACATTATTTATAGAATGAAAAAGGAATTCATATTTTCATGTAGAATAGCTTTGTGTAAAAGATACACCCCAGCCTTTCAAAAATTATTAAAACATTTCAAATACCAACCTTTAAAGGCTCTCTAGTGTTACAAAGAAGAGAAGGTATAAGAAAGAGGCAGCTAATTCTAAAGACTCAGACATACTAGTTCTGATTCAGTCTGAGCACTTTACATTCAAACTTCAAAAATGAAACCCCCAAATCATTCCCTTTTCCTTTCTTAGTCTCTGTCTCAATAATTGATGAAACCATCTATATGCTGATGTCAGATCTCACAAAAAAGAATGAGAAAATTTCTCCCGCTGCTCTCTTAGGCATATACTTGAATTTTTTACATATATCATATTGAATTTGGCTCTTTCAAAAAACGTCTGAAGTTCAGAGCAGCTGTATCTGTATCAGTCTGTACAATGACCCTCATTATGAACGTTTGAATTAATGAGCTTGTGATGGTCTGAGTTCTGCCACAGAGAGCAGTACATTTCTGTCTTTCTGGCTGGATGGCTAATGGCTGGCTAAAACGACAACATTCAGTGGGTCATCGTCATTTCAGTCAGGGGAGAACGGAATTAAGCTATTAACAGTACAACAGTTTAAGCTTCAAAATGAAAATGTATGCTATATTAATTGCATAAAATTGGACACAAGCTGGCAGTCAAACAGTCAGGGTTTGTCTCCTGACTGATTTATCTCATTACCATGTCCCCAGTGAATATATCTTCTTGAATGCTTTAAGTATACAACAGCAGTCTAATCTGGGAGTAGGAAATGGAACAAAAACATTAATGAACCCCCTCTAGGCTGTATTTTTGGGAAATATTTTCAATTATTCAGGGGTAGAATTTTATGGTTCTAAGATTTTAATGATTTCACTGGTTTTAGAAGTTAAAACATAGCTAAATGAGTTTATTACAAATCCTGACTCAGGAAAAAACAGTATTCATATACGATTGTTTTTTATTTATGAATACTTTAAAGTTTTTTTTTTACATATTTCAAGCTATAGATTCAGACTCAACTAAGTGTTTCCTGTCCATTTTTAGAACACTTAAAAGAAGATGCAAATAAATAAATAAATGGGCTTTCCATGCTTTTCATCAGGGTAAATGGCTTGCAGAGTTGTGGATTCAATGTTATGTCTTATTGGATTGCAAAACTCAACACATTATTTACTGTCAGTTCTGCAGCCAAGGACAGGAGGGGTGAACCAAAAGAGCTGTACCTGACCTCAGCCATAAATGTTACTCCAGTTAGTTCCAGTGGTAGGACTGGGCTCTATTTTGCTTGCAGTATAAATAATTCCTAGGTTTACTTTTCTCCTTTTCCAAGAAGCTTTTGAAAAGGTGTATTGTCTTGTGAATTGGGAGTGACATAAATCAGGTTCGTTAATGAAGTGATTCAAGGTGCATCAAAAAGTTCAGACTACAGATTACTCCTATCTGATGGTTTCCTTGCATATATGGAAATATTTCTTAGGCTGGAGCCTTATGCAGGAGCCCTGCAGAGGGAATTTCACATGGCAAAGAGGAGTGAAATAGGTGTATGTAATCTTTTAGCACAACTAGCTTCAGTCAATGGATGAGCTACCAGGAAGGAGAAAGTATCAGGAGCATGACTAAAATGTCAAGTCTGAGAACAAACTGTATTTGCCATCTTGGAGGTGTGAATATTTGGCAGAAAGCTATCCATACCTTCCACAATTTGCCAAATCCTCTCCAGGATTTGGCCTTTTGCTTTTTCAGAAATATCTATGATTCTGCTGTGGATCTGGTCTCAAAATCCCATGGAGTGATTTATTCTAAACAACAAAAACTTCTTTCAGTGACCAAGTGAGATTCCCAAGCAGAGTATTCCTGTGCAATTACTATTGCGAATTTAAATTTGCCTTTCTAAATGCTCTAAATGCCCATGAGGGTTGAATCAAAGGGGCAGTAGAGTAGTGGAAGAAAATCTGATTCAAGTGAGAAAATATGTCATGTGGATGAAATCATTATGTAATTGCTAAGAAAGTTCAAAAGACATCATCAGTCTATGTTAACTATCTAAAGCAAGCCTACGGTGTCCTTTCAAAGAACAATTTAGGATAAGCATATATGTTTATAGTAATTGTGCTTATAACAAGGTAATGTACAGAACAACCAAGAAGATATTAAACAATTGAAAAAGCCTACAATTAAAAAACAACAAAACAGTCAGTTGTGTGGCTTTCCTGAAAAAAAAATCCAAAAAATCTGATTATACATGGATCCATTAAAAGAGTGGACACAGTATATCTTCCTGGAATTGAAGGAGGATGTGTTACTCTGCCCTGAGCTGTGGAACACCTCAGGAAATCTGCACAGCCAGCTGGCACATGCAGGTGCTCTTCTCCTTTCCCTTGACATCCACCTGTGCTCCCTCCCCTGCTGTGTCTGCTTGGTTCACTGGGTGACAGGGGACATGCTTGAGTTTCAAGTCTAGTGTCCTTTCAGTGACTGTGAGACAGACTTCATATACCTTTTCTTACAGAAATACTAAGATGATTTCTTCAAAAACAAACACTTTTATGTGGAACATCCTTCAAGGATCCTTCAGCCAAATGTGATGAATTTGTTACTATGCAATAACACAGGATCAAGTAATTGTTATAATTACATTAGTCTACTATGACTAATGGTCACACATTCTTTTTTCCAAGTATTTCCAGGCACCATTGAATTGGGGCTTTAATGGCAGAGAGAAGGAAGATAAAACCTTAACTCATGTGAAAGCTCTGGTCTTGCTGAGGAATTGCATCCATTGGGTTTGGCCATATTGAAGCTGTGGCTTGGAGATTTAAGCTGATCCTGTCCACTGAACAGGGCAAGTATTTTCTGACTCAGTTATTATTTAGCACAGCAGGTATTGCTGTTGCTGAACAGCACTGTGGTTTGCACTAATCTGTTTCAAGCAAAGTTGCAGACTCAGTCTTTAATGCCACTATATAATTAATTCTCTCCACTTTATCCACAATGGCATGAGAAATGCCATGGAGACACCTTTAACTGAAGCCACAGAGGGGCTAATGAAAAGGGGACTATTACTCTTTAAAAAAGAATAATAAAGGCATTGCTAGTCCCAGTAGGAATTTATTCCACTAAAAAGGCAGACTGAGAAATAACAGTAGATATGAAAAAATGTTTAAAGTGGCTATTTTCTGAAAAACAGGCAGCAAACGGTAGAGTATATCTTTCACATCTATCTAAGAAACATAACTAAGCATTTATCATAAAAAAACCACAGAATTTTTCAGAGCATAAATATTCATTAACGAATGTGAGATGGTGTTACGTTTTATTGTGGTGGAAGTCAGAGGTCAAACAACTTTTTTGATAATAATTCTTAGAATATCAAGAAATGTCAGGAATACTGAATGTGCAATGTTTCATTGAAGAGCAGGGATAATAAAGTGAGGAAGCCCAAAGAGGCAGCGGACTTGATGACACCACTGTGATGTGACACACCTCAGAGGGGCTGCTTTTTTCTTTTTTCTATTTTATTCTCTTTTATTTTTAAATGGTAACAATGGTCTGTCTGACCATGTTCTTTATTGAAGCTTGGGAAAATATAGCTTAAATTCTTTGAATACTGGGATTTTTTTAATAAGAAGAATGTTCAGTTTGAAAAGCCTAGATTAAATACATGAAATTTGTGAGTACATGAGAAAACAGCAGAGTAATGGATTTGCCAGGAAATTTTTCTGCATTGATTGCATCAGTATTACTAATCCTGAATCAACCTAAATGTACAGAATTGAGTAAGTATTAGAGCTGTCCATTAGGATTTGATAAATGCACTAGTCCATTAGTTTTACCTTTTTTTGTTGAATAAATTATTTGACAAAAATGGTAAAATTCATCAAATAAATTATCTGATGAATGTATTTTTTAAGTAATCGACTAGCTCTAATGAATATGCAGGCAGTTCCTTAATGAAAAGCATTACTCTACTGTTAGCTTGCTTTCATCACTCATATGTCACTTTTTTGTATTTTGCAACTGCAATCTGTATATTTTATTCATTTACACATTCATTTATACAAGAAAGGTTCAAAACAGTATGGTTAATTAATCGCTGAAGTTCTGAGAATATTTTTGCTTTACACTTGATTATTCATTACATTTATTGAAAAGAGCTTGGATTTTCTGGGGACGCCACTCCCTAGAATTATTCTTGGCTTGTATGTTCCAAGTCAAGTGCACAAGAATGCTCTGAAAATTGCAGGGTTCATGTATAAGCCATTTTCATAGTGGTAAACACTACAATTACCAATTGTTTCAAGAAACTGGAACTTGAAGCCAAGCCAGACACCTTCAAAGTCCCTAAAAACACTCATTAGAAGAGTAAAACAAGGAATAACACACGGGAGCTACTTCCTCACTGCACAGCACTGGGATGTTTGGATAAAAGCCACAGAGAGGATTATCTGGATGATGTTCAATTTTGGAAGTGTTCCAGCCTCAAAGAACAAGTCTGCATGTTTTTTTTACTACAGAGGTGATCTCAACAAATGATACTGATAGATTTATACTGTCAAATGGCAAATTGCACCTATTGATGTTACAACACGTCACACTTCTGAGTCCTGGTTCCTCACAGAGGTGTGCCAATTTATTGTGCCAGTGACAGTAGGTACAACAGTCAAGCCTGCATGACTCTGTCGATACTGTAAAGGTACAAATCATGTTTTCATGGGTGACTTTGAACTTGCTGCACAAAGCTCAGTTGAACAGATTTGATGGGAGAACATTGTGGGAGACAGGTATATTAGAAGGGTTGGCTATAGCTGCACTTGGAATAGCAGTGATTCTTTTCCAAATTTTCCTTTTAATGTCTCATAGACTTTCATAACTACGGTGTTAATAGTTCTTGGCCAACCCTTCCAGACATCATTTCTGCTCCCAAATGGATAGCTAATATATAGCTGAACCTCAAAATAGTGACAAGTGGAAGGACTTATGCTATGTCCACAGAGTTTAAAAGATGAAGTTTCCAGAAACACCAGGGGTGCAGAATAAAGCCCTTACATAGGTCTACTCCCACTCAAAAAGCTATGATGCCAGAAGTGGGGAAAGCCATGTTGAAATCCTCCACAGTGAGAAGGAGTTTGTTATTGACTGATATTACGTGCTAATCAAAACTGCAGCCAAGTCACCCTGGCAGCAAATAAACATTTCCATTCTACACACTTATTACAGGGAGATTATTATTGTAAGAGTGTGTTACAATAGAAAAGAAAGTCTTCTAGTGCTTTNTTGCCTCAATCAGGCTTGGGTTGCAGTGTGTGTGAATGTTTGTCCCTTAAAGCTTGAGATAAACTCACATTTCTATTAAAAAGTTTAAATACTTGTTATAAATAATTTCTCCATAGTTGTATGCTTTGATCTAATCTTCTGCATAGTTTTAGTTAAAATGGTTGTGGTTCTGAAGATTACAAATATTAGGAGAAAGAAATAAGTTGCAGAAATTATCTTCAGTTTGCAGCTTGTTTTATAAAGGTTTAAAATTCTCTGTCCTTGCTAAGTCCATCTAAAGAGCTTCTGACCAATTTCTTTTCATGTACAGTCACCAATCTAATAATAATAATAATAATTTTAAAATGAGATCAATAAATCCATTGCTTTGCACTTAAGACTTCTAATAGAACCTTAATATTAATAAGCAAACACCTTCAGAAGTAGTGTTTCTGCTTAGGCAATCAAAGGAGAACTTAATTTGTACTCCTGATAAACACTTAAGCTCCCTATGCTTCATTATTTCTACAGATTTACAGCCCAAGAACCAGTTTGAAACAGTGTGCCCTGAGACAGATAACCCATTGGTACAGGAGTGGTTCTGTTCTTCATCATTTACATGCTGTCTCAAAGGCATATTACAGTATAATTCAAACCACAGATCTCCTGGGCCCCCACTCACAGAAAGGAAACCACCATTTGGGTACATGGGCATTTGTCTTGACAATGATTTTAATATTTTTGTGTGAGAATTTTGTGGTGAGTAGCCCTCCAGAGAATTGCTATCCACAGTCTCCTGACTACTATTTGGAAAACCTGGAAATTCAATGCTATTAGTAGAGGATGCTCAGGATTGAAGTAAAACTTGAAGCTGCCAGATTTTTCAGCTTTCTGTTTGATGGTTGCAGTGCCCTATGTGGTTATCCCAGAACAAAAGTGATATTTTCTTGTCAGAGTCCTTAATTAGTCTTTTTTTTTTTTTTTTTTTTTTTTTTTTTTTTTTTTTTTTTTTTTTTTTTTATCCTTTGTCTTTAATTAGCTGTGGGAAGACTGGAAATATTGGGAAAAGGTTGGCTCCTGTAATTAAAAGGACTTCCTGAATGGCACCACTTTGGAAAGAGTTTAATGTGTTTCAACACGCAGCCCATGCAGTGTTCTCAACAGGAAGGCTGGACAATGGAAACAGCATTACTACCAGCAATGTGCTTTCCACGGAGAAGGCATCTGACACCATCTTATAATGTCAGTGCCTATTTTCACAGAGGTTTCCATATTTTCCTTTATTGCCTGGATAGAGCATGAGCAAAATACCTAGGTCCAGGCACCCTTAGAAAACATCCCTCTTGCAGTTCAGGTTTCATTTTTTTATCACTCCATCAAAACAAGCTGTCCAAACTCTCAAAAAAATCCCTGGAACTGCTGAAGCACCTTGCTGAAAGTGGGTTGGCTTTACCCTAGAGTCTAGTGACTCATTGTGATAGAGATAATAAATAAAGGCATGCCAATACTGTGGAAACAATTCAGCACAAAATACTTCTATAACACACAAAAAGTAACTGAACAACCAAAGGGTTCTTTGCTGCCCAGCTCTTTTGCATGGCTTCACTTGGGCATAGGAGTGAGAGAAAAAAACTGGCTGCTTTCCTCATCCACAGCAGGGCTGCACTGGCACACAGGCCTGCATCAACATCTAGCACCTCCCTTTTTCCTTTCAATTGGCAGGGAGTGCTCAAAGAATGTCTGCAGGCCCCAGAGCGCAGCTTGCAGGATTTTCTTCTGCAGCCAGCCAGATTTACAGCAAAGCCACTGCAGACCTGCTCTGTCTCTGTGCTGTGTACCTTAGATCCCCATTGGGCACAGCTCAGCTGGAGCTGAAAACAGGGTTACAGGTGCCTACACGTGGGGCATTTTGTGTGTTTTGATAATGTGATTTTTGTGTGCTAAGCATACAGAGATACATCACTGTGCATACATCTTTACTTGAAGGGAGATGAAAAACAGGAGTGAGAGAAACAAAACTCTGGCCCTGCTGCCTCCATGGAAGAAAGAGATAAGGTCCAAGGAGGAAATTGGAAACTGTAAACTTAAACCTAAGAATTGTAAGAATTTCCTAGTAAAGGATGAGGTCTCACTGTGATTTTGTTCCATCTTAGTAACCTGCTGGACACCAGAGCTTCTGACCCCAGAAACACTGAGCCAAGTGAGGTCATGGTGCTTTGCCTCTCAAAATCTGCTGTGCTCACCAGGAGGGTGAGATGGGGAGGCAAACATTTCAGCTGCCTCTGTCAGGTTGTTTCCAGTTGTACCCAATATGCAGTGGGAATCTGGGGTGAAATTTGACCAGAATTATGCCTGATATTTTATTAAGCTTTGAAATGGATAATGCCTTGAAAGAAAACTGTTTCACTACCAAGTTGTAAGTGTTAGGATCTTCCACTTTTTTTTTTTTTTTACAAATCCTCACATTGCACCAAATAGCTTAAAAGGCAAAATAGTTGTAACTGACTTGACCACAGATGTTGTGAGGCCTCACTATTGCACCTTCTCCTTCTGTTAGCTCCAGCTATCACTGTCAACACAGGCATACAGAATAAAGCCCCATTACAGCTAGAATGGTTCCTTAAACTTTATAGCACTCAGAAATGCTCCTGAGACACCAAAAACATCTTGATTCAGAATTTAACATATAATACCTGCCAAATTCACAGGTTTGAAACCACTTCCAATAGGAATTAAAAAGGCCCTCTTCACAGCTGAAATAGGGCTATCAATACTTGACTTGTCTGCCCATGTGAAATAGCTGGTTCTTTTCTCTGACGTCGCAATTTAGTTTAAAATGGCTTTGATGATGACAGGGTACATGTGAATGATAAAACCACAAAGATGACAGTCCAATCTTACAAAGATGACCGATCACTGATAAGAGATTAAGTCACACAACGTTTGAAAAACCAGATTATCTGTCTGCTAGGATGGTGTCTGTGTACACCTCCTGCTGAGCTATGCTGAGACGCCAGTGACATACAAAGACCCTTCTCTGTAAAAACCAGAAATGCTTCACAGAATTTCTCAAACCTTTGGGGTAAAAGAGAGTAAGAAAAAAACCCCTCTTATACTGTATTGAACTTTTTTGTCAAACATTCATTTTTCAGACTAGCAAAGTATTTAAATGTACCATATAAATAATTTAGAAGTACTATAAAAAGTCTAAATTGTCAATTCTGCCCTATAATTAGCACTCATAGCTATGCTGGCAGTGGGTGGGTGATTATTAAACACCTTTTATTATTGGCTTTATGTACTACAATAAAAAATTAAAATTATACTTACAAGAATTATTAGACATGCTGGTCCTATAAAACTCCATATAAAGTTATTCTTAGTGCTGAGCCAACATCTGAAAATTAAACAGCAGAAAATGCTTTGAAATGTGCTTTTGTGATTATTGTCTCCTTTTGTACAATCATTTGGACACAGAAACAGTGACTTACACTTCTGTGGTGCCATAGTACTTGTATCCCAGTGCAGCAGAGATTCCAACGACCACAGCTGGACTGACATAGCCAAAGACATAGAAATTCTTGTGCAAGAAACCCTTGTTGTAGATGACTCCCACAACTATAAGGTAGAGGTGAATACCTTCAATGCACATCCATGCAAAAGCAGCTAGAAGGAAATAATGGAGTAGTCCAGCAGTAATAGAACAGAAGAGCTAGAAGTTCAACCAGAGAAAGCAGGAGTCATAATTCTATTTATAGGCTTTTGTCAATATATATTATAATATAACAGTACATGCACAGCAACCAAGTGACCCTAAAGTGGTGATTCAGCCCAGCTGAAATGCTACTTAACAAGAACTTGGCCTACACCCATTTGCACATTCATTCATTAGTGTTTTCTGTAGCAAATGGTAAAATAAAGAGACCACATTCAACTTTTAAAATTAGTGTTCCCAAAGAAACTGTATAAATGGTTTGACTAGGTTGATCCTATTGTTATAGCAGAGCAGTCTATATGCTTGATCTACACAAAGTTAATTTTTATGATTTGGATAACACTGTAATTGGGCATCACAAGGAATTATTTCCAAAATAAATTTTGTTATACAAAGTGTTTGTAAAATGATATTTTTCAATCCATCAATACTGGAGTGCTACCTCTAGATTAGCAGCCCATATAGTAGGCTATTTTGACAATTTATGCATGATTTTGTTTCCTAAGACTAATCTGAGATGCAAAAATCAACACCCTAGCTTTCTGAAAAGCAAAAGGGACAGGCCAAGACCTCACATATAGGAAGGAATGTGTCCTGCAGCTAACAGCTCAGTATCTCAGATGTCAGCTTGGGATTGCAGCTCTGGCCTGGATCTTAGAGAAAACTGTCACCCTGGGAGCCACCAATGTAGCTTTATACAGCATCCTAAGTGAAGTGAAAATGCTAAACACATTGAGATCACAGTCTCAGTAAAGGTGACAAAGTTTAAATGAAACCCATGGAGCAAAGTCAATACACCCCAGCTCAGACAAAGGCCCTGCTTCTTTAAATGACCAATTACAGTGTT
>VZTR01010145.1:170009-189760 GCA_013400775.1 Chaetops frenatus | reverse complement strand
AAGGCCCTGCTTCTTTAAATGACCATTTTGTATTTCCTGTTACCATACTGGGAGGTCAGGGTATTGCAGGTAGGAAATGTGGGGAGTGGAAGGAAGATCATATCTTATACTGTATATTTACTTTGCAATACAAAATCAAGACACAAGTGAAAACTACCCACCTTATTATTGTTCATATTAATTCCAATCAGAAAAATAAGTTCCGCCAGGAAAAGGCTGCAGCAGAGGTTTTTGTGGATTGTCGTTCTAGTGCTTTGAATTTCACTGAAGAACCAGAATGTGAAAATGCACATGGAGAGGCAAATCAACGAAATAATTATTCCTAGCTGAGTGATTCTTGTAAGAATGCTATAATTTGTAACACCCTGGGGGAAAATTATAATATAGTATTTAAAAGAACAGCTTTGTAACTTCTCAAGAAAGACCTCATTCTATAATACAGATCTTTTCTTCTTTTCTACAAAATATTAATCAAAACTGTTTGTAGAGTTTCACTGGAAATGTACACTTTGGATAATCTAAAAAGTATTGGTTTTTTGTGAGACGGATATAATTCTAGGGGAAATTAGTAATAAACTGTATATATTCTTGCTCTTGCATTTTCTGATATTTCTTAACAAAACTTTTTATTAACATCAGTATCTCCTAATAAGATTTTCAAAATCAGATCATTTTAGTGAATGACGAATACACTGGCAGTAGGACATCTATTAATATGACATGAACATTTTCTAATATAAAAGGAGTTATCACAGCAGTGACTTAGATAAGCAAAACTGAATAGCTGTCTTACTGAATTTGCAACATGATCAAAACAAGACTCTGAAATAACCATAACTTCAAGAAAATGCTATTCCAGATACGTAACATGAACTTTCTCCAAAGAAACACAAGATATTTCAATACAGGACGTGAATATTTTCTGTATAAGAAAACAATTTTTTGCTGTTTTCTATTTGAACAAAGAAACTCTGAAATGCATGACTGTACATCAGAAAAAGGATAGTATCCAGCTGACCATAAAATATATCTAAGTATTTTTTTACTAAATAAAGGATGAGAGATTTTCACCTCCCAGTCTTTCTTTTCAAAATAACTATATAAGTATCTGCAAAGGTATTAAATTTGAACTGAAGACTTAGGATGCTATTTAGCAACCAGGAAACAACCTCTCTCGGCGTGAAATTCACAGTGTGAGAGAACTGTCTCAATACAGTATATTCATGCTAATATTCTGCTTGCTGTCAGTTCTGATACCTTATAAAGCTGCCTCCTGAGGCAGGACCTGAGCTCCTGCAGATCCCCACTGAGACCCTGGAAATCTATGGGGGCTTCTTACGATAAGGACGACATAAATTGAATGGCTGTTCTCCCAATTTTGTGCAGGTTGTGAATGTCCATGTTTAATAGTCATAAACTTCAGATTGATTATGCTGCTGGAAATTCTCCTGAGAGAATTTAAAGCAGATTTTTATATGCCAAGGTTAGACAAATGGGTGGCAGGGTTTTGAGAGACAGAAATTCAGGGCCATATGGTTACTGACCACCAATGAATGGCAGATAAATCCCTCAGCAGTCTTTAAGTGAGATTTAAAATGAAATGCAATGCTCCAAAAATAAGCACAACAGACTGTGTTTTTGGAACAAGATACTTTGCTGCATCACTGCTCTGTAATGCTGCAGAAAGGACATAAGGAAATTCAAACACATATGGGAGGAATTTTGTTTGCTTTGTGCACAATAAATTGTGTGTTTGCTGAACAAAACCAAGAGACAACCTCTAAGTATGCAGGTTGTATCAAAATTAAAACATAAGGAATGAAAACAGAAGAAAGTATCAGGTAAAACACTAAATTAAAATAGCACTTACAACAGAGCCACCTGAGGACATCAAAACAGCAAAATGAGTCAGATGATTACATTTGCATGAGATATGAGTGGAGTTGGAATGTGTCAGCTCACAGCCTTCTGTAGCCCAGTTGCCATTCATTGTGTCTGAGTAGTTCCAAAATGCACATTTAATGTCTTTATCTGCAGCCTGGAACAGAAACAAGATGTTGTGCTGATGGCAAAAGGCAGGATATTTCCCATCAAGAGACCTTTCTTATGCTAGGCCGTGCAATTCATTAAAAAATGCTTGTTATCATTGGAAGGTTGGGAAACAAAAACCACATTCTGCAGGGCCTATTCCAAGCAATTAAAACGTGGCTGGGGATGCAAGCAATTTATCCGTGCAGCTAAAACCCCACCAAACATGTAGTCTAATCAGATTACTGAATCCTTCTGGCACCTGCAAAGATATTGGAATTTTTACCTATTGAAAACATTGTTATGTATGCACTTGCACCTGCTGAACATGGACTAGACTCCAAGGTTACAGCCACATTGTTTATCCATTCCAAATGAGCAGTTCAAAAGCTGAGACGTATTCTGTGCATTTTACAAAGCAAGCTGGGATAAAGCCAGGGTCATATCACACCTGCTATATCACCTGCTGCACAACAGTGATGAGTAAGACCATTAGTACGTTTTAGTGCAGCTAGTGCTTACTAAATCTAGTCAAAGACTGTCTCCACTGTAATATAGGCTTTCTAAATATATGCAAGTTTATATAAAGGTGATTTCTAACTCAGAAGGGAAGTAACAAATATAAAAGCTATGTAACCGAGGTTAGCACCTTGTCCCATTGCTCACCTCTCTACAGAGTTGCTTTTCTGTTATGTTTCTGATGATTCTTTGTGCCATATGAGGTGGTTCTTCACATATGAGTGAAGCCAGCAAAAATCTATTTGCTGGAAGTAAACCTCTCAGTTTTAAATAAATGTGTTCAGGTTTCAGAAATAACAAAACTTCAAAACTATGGGTTCTTCTATTGCCCCCTAATTCCAGGTTATCTTTTTTTGCATTAACTTTGAAGCGTTTCCTCCCTTTATTTTAGTATACATGCTTAACTGTCTGATAAACTTTCAGAAAAATCCCCACCTACATACAGAGCAATCAAGATCCTGTAATATTCTCTGGTTCAGATATCCACATTTTATCCATATTACAACTCAGCAAAAATGGCATTATTGCCCTTGTTTTAGCCCCATAGTGGTTTTCCTCTGTATCATATTTAGTACATTGCACTTACGATGTCACATTTGAGATTAATCTTATTAGGGTAATAAATGGTAACCTCATACCAGCAAACAACAGAATTATGTCTTGCTTTATCATGTGCTGCTTAAATCACATAAAATTATTAGCTAATGTTTTGCTTTACTTGAATCTGACAATAAAAAACCCCCTTACCTTGGCATACTTTAAGGTAAACGTTATTTTCTCGAGCTCGTAGAGCGTGGGTGGATTTGAGCTAATTGCCACAGCTATGACTGCTGAGCTTACTGTCTGTGTGTGCTCTGAAGGGTCTTTGGAGGAGCGGTTTTCAGGCGAGGAAAGCAGAGGGCCAATATTGCTGTACCGCAGAAAGACAACTGCAACAGTGCCTATCAATCAAACAGAGCATGGTTAGTGCTTCCTGGCTTTTTATAGAAGAACAAAATTGAAGACATTAAGGAAACAATAAACAATAGACATTATTGCTGCTATTGCATAGAATATGCAAAACAGACGGAGCCTTTGTGGAATACTTATAAAAATGTTTTAGAGACAATGAAATATAGCTTTATTTAAAACAATGTAACTGGCATTAGAAATAAAAACGTGTGTTCGCACTGGCAATACTAATTAGATGGATGCATCTCTTTTTTTCCTAGAGTAATATAGGCTTGCTACTGTTCTGCAAATGGTTACACATGTAGTGTCAAGTCTTATCAAGTAAAATGTCTCAGACCCGAAATAAACGCTGGACCTTTCTGAAGTACCTGGCTTGCTTTGACTTCCATTGCAGTGGGCCCAGGATGGAATAAAAATAGAGAAAAGAAAAAAGGTCCTTTTTGGTTCAGCACTGATCTTAAAAAATGCAGTGACTTTCTCCCTGGTACCACAATAAACCATATTTTTAGATATTGATATGTGGCAATATACTTATTAGATGGAAGATGAGGATTTAAAAAATATTTTCCATGTCTATTAAATTATGTGGTATAATTACAGAGCTGTTTAAACGCATGCATTTATATTTAGGGATGACAGTAGTTGTAAGCCCTTTCTGTAGCACTCTGAGGTTTAGGCCAGATTTGGGTCGTGCTGGTTTTGGTACTAAAGAATCTGAGTTCTTGCCTCAGTGAGCTACTCTCTGAAAGGAAAAATGCACCAAATTTGAAGGAGAAGTAGCTCAGAGAGTGGAAGGGACTGGTCTAAAGCCATACAGCAGATCTATGGCTGAGAAAAGGGTAAAGCTCAGGTCTGAGGTACCAATACCCAGTGTGAAAACCCATTGGATACTCACTGCACCACTGGACATAGTAGAAATACCAGTCTTGAGACAATAAAGAGAAAGGGTGATAAAAATCCCCTGTCTCCTTTATAGTTAGCAGTGTGGAATTTCAGCCTTGGTAAACTGCACATTTGGCTGTTTTCTAGTGGGTACAAGTCTATCCAAGGTGTTTCTTAACCCACCTACTCTCTCTCCAAAGTTAGTTTCTTACCATTTGGATGAGGTTCCCTTCTCTTCTTTGGAGAGATCTTTATGTAATCTCCCCCTGCGTATACATGAGGGTGGATGTGTTTCATGTGGTGTGAATCAAAAGCAAAAACCTTGAGTGCTGAAAAAGAAGAAAAGTACTGTACAAATCACAGCTCAGTTATGGCCTACCACAATTTAGAGCTGGGTTAGTAAATGTGCTACCAGATTGTATAATTACTGTGTATTTTAAGGCTCTATCCTTGTGCAAAACATTTCAAGAAAAATCTCATTAGTGTAACATGTTTGTTTAAACATCCATGTTTTGTTATTTTCATGCATACATTTTGCTCTCATACTTCTCACTCTTTCCATGAAAAATAGAGTCTCTTATTTACCTTGCTTTAAATTAGGTACTGGAAAAAACAATGTAGGTTACTTTAGGAAGAGCTATTGCTTTATTAAAAATGTATTTTTGAAAAGGGCCACAAATCACAATTACAAAAAGGAAAGCACAAAATTCTCCACTGAATAGTAACATTTGATAAAAGCCAATTTTTGAAAAGTACATATTTTATGGTTATCTATCCACACTACCAAATACACATTTCACCATGAACTAATGATGTGTCTTGTCAAAAAGCAAACAAACAAGCATCACCCCTTAGGACAAAAAGTACATTAGAGTCTATTGAGCTCTTTACTTGCTTCATTACGGTGCTGAATTTCAATCATCCAGAATGGGAATAAAAATAAGTCAATCAGCCTTTTTTTTAAAAAAACAAAACAAAACAAAACAACAGCAAACAAATCTAAAACTTGACTGATGTAGGAATATCACTAAGCTAGACCATCTGCATTGCTTATAGCACAGCACACAAAAATAATATGAGCTATTCAATAGACTAGCTGTCAGAAAATGTTTGTAAGGGCATAAGAAATAGTCTTCTTTGGCTGGAGTTTTGAAAAGCTCATAGTTCAAGAGCTTGCACCAGAAAAAGCAGTGGAGAGAGAGGGGTGATGTTGCAGGTCTTATCCCAAAATGGTGTGTGGCACAAATGAGACCTGTGAAAAACTTAAAAACTTATTCATGCTGAAAAACAGTAACAAAATATTTTAGTGTTTGTGTCCAATTTGGAAATGAGCTCATACAGTTTACCATTCTGGAATAAAACCAAGGAATATAATCATTAACCTTTCAACACAGGAATTCTTCCCCATTCTCTTTATCAGCTTTTTCTGTCACCTCGGTGACATACCTACTGCTCCATTGGAGACTGCACCTGAATCCTCTCTTCCTGACTTTCATGGCCTCAGCTCTGTGCTCATGAGAGCCTCTGATTTTAAGGAAGGAAAGTGTGGGGAGGGGGACACAGGAACTTTACAGCCAGCACCTGGCACTGCTCTGGACCTGCTGCAGACCCACAGGTGCTCTGCAATAACATTAGTCTGATTCTAGAGAGTCTATGTCACGGAAAAAAATCCCTCCCTACTTTTTCATCACTCTAATTTATTTTCAGAAAGGTGAGGGAAGAACAGGCAGTTTGACCAGCCTTGAGACCACAGTAGGAATCTTTCTCATCAAGTCATCATATAAAACAGCAAGCTGGTGAGAGACACTGAAGGACTGTACTATATCTAAAATAAGAAATCAGGTCACATATAGTTTGGGGACATTCAGAAAAATAAGGATGAATGTGTGTCCATTGGCAAAGGAATCGGCCCATGCTTTATCAGGATTTTCAAAAGTGGCTGGTGTCAGCCTTACTCTGCTTTCAGTGAAGGAATGGTAAAACTGTTATTACCACAGCAAAATCAGCAGGTATTGGTGGGGAGACACCAGCACTCAGGGAGAAGGTAGGAGAGCAAAATGTTGCAGTTGAGAATAACCAATTCTCCTCCTGAGGAATTCCTCTTAAACAGAGGAATTTCTGTTGAGATATAGCCACTCAAGATTGAACTCACTAGGTACAATCCTTATTCCAAGTTAATTTATAATAACTTCACTGAACAAAAAGGCTCAAAAAATCTGCAGAGAGCAAGTACAAATTTGGTTCCACTGGTGGTTTTTATACATATAAGATGCATAGGATAATTTTGTGTTTATAAAAAGAGTCCAGATTGTGTGAGTATGGCCATAATGAGAGATTTAAAGAGAACATGAAAACAAGTCCCACAGACTCTCAATTTATTTTTTTTTTTTTTGCTCTGGACTCAAATGTTTAGTCTTTGAAAATTTTGATACCTACACTGAAAGTCAGGTGTTAGTTATGAAAATCATACAAATTAACACCTGTGTCTTTCACACAACACCATTTCTAATCTTCATAAATGTGCTGAGAAACTGCTCAGTTTAATCCACATCCAAAGTATTTCTTAGATTAATTTTCTTTATCTTACCTATGTCACTTGCATTAGCATCCAGCTGGGCTGTCTTTTTGAAGCTCTGTGACATGAGAAGTGTTGCCTGCTCTGCAGTGTGCAGCAGCTTAGTCAGGCTCCGCCTTTGGTCACCCACAGGTAGAGCTTCCCAGACTGTAATTTTGTCTTTTTGTAAAAAATTGTTCACAGTGTTGATCAAAACCTGTAAGTAAAAGCATGTGTTTGAGAAGAGTCATATGCTATCTGTGGAAAAAGATAAACCCCACAGCTCCAAGGCTTGATCCACTCACGTTAATGGTGGTGTTGTGAAGGGCTTCATTGTCAGAGACAGGGTCACTCATGGTGTTCCACCATGAATAGGACAGAGCTTCAACATATGAAACCACTTCCACGGGTAAAAGCATTCCCAAAGTATTTTTATTAATTTCTTGCAACTTCTCCAGAGGTGTTTTCAAATGACTGATCTGAAAAAGGCCAGAATTCATATCTTAACAAAAAGGGCGCCATATTTCTGTGTGTGAAAACAAAGCTAATACAAAAGATTGACTTCTGTTAATTAGCATACTCGTTTGTAAGACGTGTGCATAAACATCCCTGCTCAATCAACAGGCTGACCTATAAAATATTGATGTTACACATGTCTAGTATAACCTTAACGAGCAACCAAAATTTTAAAAAAACATGTGTTATCATTAAAAAATTTTTCCCCACAGCAGCTCAGTTCTATTTATCCTGATGATCCAAAGTGAACTAGTAGATGTTATGCAAAAATAATTAAATATCAGTGATATGATATTCTGCTTCTGTATTAATCTATTGACTTTTAAATTTTAACTGAAGAGGTGGGAGCAGATGGGAAGTATTTGTATATTCTTTAGTTGTTTTTTCTCAAATGCAAATTATAAAGCGTGTAGTTGAGTGAACTGTACTGCCTATTTCTCCTTCAGTGCTTCAGCTTATAAACTGCTAAGTGCACTTACATAAAATAGCTAGTTTAAAAATACAGGCAGGAGAGTGTGAGATGAAGATTAGATTTCCACATTTTAGTCTCATGGCTGAATAAGAGAAGAATTCATACTTCACAATACTGGAATCTAATTAAAAAAAAGACCCAACATCTGATTTTGTAGGATCTCTACTCTCTGCTGTTGAACAGCTTTTATGTGGCTTGCTTTGTCTTTGCAACTGGACAGAGCTAGAAAACAGACTAAAAATCTGACTTAGTTACATGAAAGTATTTTGACTTATTAAGTTTAGTTTGAGTATATATTTTAAAATCTCTCTCTCTAAGATTCTGCTGTAATATTTATCATGGCTTTGCACCTAAGTGCAATAAGCAGGTATTATATTTGATATAATGTATTAAATTGTAGGTAAGCATGAAAAATATGTTAACACAATGTATATATAACACTATTTTAATAAAATTCTTTAAAATAATATCTCTTTGAATCCAGTAGCTTAATCAAATTGCTTACTATGAAATGCAAACATATACAATTCCTTTTAATTTATTTATGCTTATGCTTCATTTATCCTTTAAAATACTGTAGCTGTAGAATAATAAATAGTGCATTCATTAATAAATTTTTAATTAGCTTCAGAAATCTCGATTTCTGGTGAAAAAAAAAATTTCTGGTGAAAAATACTCTGGCCACAGAGTATTTGCTTGTATCCATCCTGTATCACTTTATACACTTGCCTTTAAGGAGTAAATAAACGAGCATAACAAGATGTTATGGCTCCCTTTTCTATTTAGTCACTTGTTGACATTACTTTTGTAAGCTATCTTGCTGCCTTCCTTCTGAACAAACAAACAATTGCACATCAGTAAATGCAGCAGTATGTAACTCCAGAAATTACAGAAACAGCTGAGTGATTACCACACTTCTGAATTTTTCATGCATCATGACTCACTTTGCTGGAAAGACAGCATGCAGATTCCCAGCAAGTTATTATCATGAGTAGAACATACAACCCAGTTCAAATAATTTGAAATTGTTAAAAAGACTTCTGTAAACATGCTTAAGTTCAACTGTATGCTTCAAGCCTTTGTTAAAAGCTGTTTAAGAGCTATTATAATTGAAATAGCAGTTTCAAACAGAAACAATTACAGGATTTGAAAATTAATCTACAAACCAATGTTACTTACTCTGGCTAAAGTTCTATTAATATGTTCAGCTATACAGTCTTTGAATAACTCACACTTGGCCTTTGGATTTTCTGCAAAAAATAAAAAGGAAAAAAATTATACATTGCTGTTCAATCAATATTCAATACAAACTAATTGCAAAAGCTCTTGTCTAGGTCATTCCCCAAACCACCAGCATTCTGAATTTATGCAGATAAAACACAGCACTCCATTTTCAAACGTCAATTACAAAGACCTTATCTTGGCCAAAGTTATAGCATTGCATAGGAATGAGCTGTTTTATTCAGGTAGAGAGTTTGGTCCCTTTTATGGGACTTCCACAGGTGGAGTAGAGACAGCTCGAATTTAGAAAGAGGAGTCCAGATCTGACAGCTGTGAGGAGGCACCCATTATTTCAAATGGATCTCATCACACTGCTTAGCAAAAATACATTTACAAAATTATTCTATTCTCAGGAATTGTAGATGCCACAGCCTTGCCTCTTTTTCATGTCTTGCTGATTAATCTAACTGAAGACAAATAGGCACTGGTGGGTTTCTCAGAAGATGTATCTCTATAATAACACATAAACCTCTGTAATATCATGTACCTTGGCAGGAAGTGCCATCATTTGGCTTAAACTGCAATTTTCCTGTGGATGGTTGATAACCTTCCTTACAGGAGCAGTTAAACCCTCCATCCACGTTTTCGCATTTTGCATGATCTCCACAGGCAACAGTTCCTTCATTGCTGCACTCATCTATGTCTGCAAATATTGTGAGAAATTGAATTTTTATTAAGTATTTACAGACTAACACCTTGCTGCTTTGTTGAAAATATCCCCGCACACTACAATCAGTCTTATAATAAAATTTCATGTAATAAATAAAAGCAAAAACTAAACCCACAATCTTAATGGCAAAACCCCTGCCAATTATAATACTTAAGGATTAGAAGGATAAAGCATAATTGATCATATTTTATACCACCACTTTTATTACTATATAATATACGCTGCTCATGTTTTAAAACCATATTAATTCTATCGTAACAAAATGGTTTGCATGGTGAAAATCATCTGAAATCCATTTTTCTGAGATTAGACTAAACAGATTTTCTCAGCTCAGTTAGAAAAAGACAACCTGCAGACTTGTCTTTTAAGTTGCAGCTTTAAAAACACACTGCAAAAGCTCACTCTGTCCTTCTTGTTAATCTAAGAATTGAACTCTTTGCCCCTTAAAGTGCTTGGCATGTCCTTTTTAAAATTTTTAATCCACATTTAAATTACATTTGCCTAAAATGTCTTTTGTGCTTCTAAATAAATTACCATTAGGTAGACAAATTCAGTAACTGGGTGAGGCATAGTCCAAGAGTAAAACCAATGAATTCCAGTAAGGGAATCCATGAATTGATCAATTTAGGAGAGCTAGGTACTGAATCCCTGGCTGGAGTACAGATTATTTAGCATTTTTTGGCTGGCTAAGGATAAAGATCAAATAACTCAATGGAGAAAGCAAACTGGGAACTATACCAAATAATTCTGGAGAATGAAGTAATGGACTGTGAAGTGCTGTGCTGGAAAGTTGAAAAAAATGAAGAGCTTTGGGACAGGTATATCTGAAAAATGAAGTGGTACATGAGTGGGTTTAAAGTAATAGCCTGAGAACTGAACTGAAGGAAAGGAAAGATGGTGTAGGGAACAGAGGAGAGAGGATGACAATTCCAGTCAAGAACTGGTATGATGCTTAATTTCGGAAAGAAATTGGTGAAAAAAGCAGAAGTGATTAATTGATCAGTGGAGGAGAAGAGCTATCTGAATTGATAGGCAGCCTCTGCTCAGCCAGAGGGGTATTAAAAACAGGCAAACATAAAACAGATATGGGATGGCTGGAAATACCCTACTAGCATATAGGAACTAGTTTCACACTCTGCTTTTGATACAAGAATCTTGGTTGTTTTCAAAAAGGAGCAAAAAAGGAGCAATACTCCATGTGAAATAAGGTTATTATTGAAAAATGGAAAGATATACTGCATGGATATGGATTTATCGAGGGAATGCCAAAAAAATAGCTGAAGGATACTGGGGGTCATCTGTCTACTTGGACAGAGGTCTCCTTGGGGCTCAAGGCTGAAGTCCCACCTCTCTCTCATGTATCTGTTTTTCTCAGTGAGCCATTGGCTCTGATTTGCACCTGATAAGCTGTTTCAAGCCTGAAGTTCAGAAGCTGCCGTGGATGAGGCATTCAGACTCCTGCAAGGACAGGAGGCAGATGTGGGGCTGGAGGTGCATTTGCCCTCCCCAGCACAGCCACCACGAAAGCAATGTGTTTGAATGGCTTGGTGCCAGCATGGCAGTTTACAGCAGGAGGTTAAATTATGATTGTGTGCATTAGGGCAATAATTTATTTCCATATTTAATGCCCCAAACTGCTAATGTTTCTTTTTAAGAAACTGAGTTTTGCATTATCTGTATTTGTATGGTTTCTGTGACCTCAGCATCCACAGTTAGGGAGCTAACCATGTTATACATGAACCAATCTGGCAAAAGGGAAGGAAATATCATGATATAGTGCTACACACAGGATACCTCATAATTAAATGCTGTCATTTAAAGACATAAGGCTAAAGTTCTTACTCTTGGCATTTAAATACCCTCTCACATCAGTAAATTATAAAGCTGTTTGAAACAAGTGGGTGTCTGTCAGTGCCTTGTGTGACTCTGTAAGACAGAGAGACTTTGAATGAAGTGGCAAGGGTGAAAATCATGACAAAGCCAGTTTGTCTAACAAGAAAACACATCACCCTTAGACCAAAGATTTCTTTGGCCTTGTCAGCTACATGGAGGACATGTACATCAGAACAAGGCATTCATCATGCAATGCAGTGCTAAACACCAGCAATTGACAGCAATCTGCCAAAACTTACAATAACCTATAAATAAAGAAAAGTAATATTTGAATGCTTTTGAGAATACTGTTACTAAGGATTAGGTTTCCATATGATTTACTGATACAAATGTTTTTAAATTGTCATGACATTTTTATTTTCATAAACTTATAGATCAGTAAATAATTTATTTGTTATTATTGGGCAGTCATGCAAATTCTTTTTGTAATTATGTCAGCTATTAAGTGTAATGGAGATTTTAATGAGAAGACAGGATTATCCAAAATAACAGCAGAAATTCAAGTATTTTGGCACATCTCTGGCAGCAGGACTGCCATTTAAAGTCTGATAGAGACACCCTGTTGAGTATATGCAAATAAAATTTCTACAGTTGAGTTGTCCATATGGAATGGGTCCATATCACGCCTATTTAATTTACTGTTTCCAGAAGAAAAAAACAATTCCTGGATGAAAAAATTAAAAGGCAATATGCCCGATCTTGCAAGGTACTAATCAGCTTCGTATCCCTTTTAAATCAAGGAGATTGTCAGGGGCAGCCAACAGTTTGTGACAGTTGCAAGAACGCAGCTTTTAAGTTCCTGCTTTGAAATTCTGTGCACAGTAGCTGTAGGCTTTTGTTTCTTTATATTTTGTAGTTATGCCTTTTGAACCAAATATGCAATTGTTGTACCACACATGGACAACAGCTTTTCAGTGCTTTCAGCAATTCAATTTTAGTGGAGCTTTGGGGTGAGGATCCCAAACTCTCCTCCTTGATGTGCTGTGGGAGCAGGAGTGGGCTGCCAAGGCTTGCGTGAGCAGTCTTCACAGACAGCATTCCTGAGCAAAGGTTGAAGAACAGCAGCTTTTTAAACAGAAGAGCATTTGCCATAGGTCTGTAAAAAAAGCCCTGGCCTTTCAGTAAATATTCAAAACAAATCCTGGAGCTGAACTTTGAAGCTTTTATAATAGCTGCCATCAGAAAAATAATATCACCAGCACTACTTAGGCTAGTGTGAAAATAGATTTATAACCTTTTATTTTATTTCTGTGCTTTGTCACTCCTCATTTACTGCAGCAGGCAAGGAAATTCCAATTAAATTAAAAGTACGGAGAACAGTTATTATGTTCAGTCTTGCCAATTACAGGATTGTACCTGCATCGCTTTGATTCTTCACCAGCCAGTCAAGACAGCTTGATGTCTACATTATACCCTCTGCTTATTAGTAGCTTGCAAGTGATTGAAAAGTCCAATTGCAAAGGGCTAAATGTTCCCTCCCCGTGTCTCCGTACTGTGGAAGGCAGCAGCACACACAAAGTAGAAATGAAAAAGACTATGAATAGCAAAGGTAAAAGAAAAGTTAGCAGTGTGGCCCAATGCCAGATTCCATCCACTGTACAGCTCCCTTGTCACAGCAAAGGATGGGATGGAGAATGGGTGCCTTCCCAGTGCTCTCAGAAATACCTGAAGAGGACTAATAGCATGTTCCCAGAATAGGCAGAGTGGCACGGAAGTCACTTTCATTTCACAGGTGGCCATTTTCATGTTTTTATTCCCTTGACTGGGGTGAGAAAAGTAGGTTTATATTTCACTTTTTTATCTGTGGCTGAACATTCAATACAATGTGAAGTCTAAGGAAAAGTATGGCTTTTACACAAATCAAAAAAATAGATTTTAATAGCTCACTTTCAGGACAGCAGAAAAATGTCTTCAGAAATATCACATCTCTGCATTCTTATTTTTTTTTCTTCTGCATTACCTTTTTCTTCTCCTCTCTTTCCCTTCCTACTCTCCAGTTCGTCCTCTATCTGCATCTTCCTTTGTCATCTCTTCACCAGTTCTACCTGATAACATGGGTAGGAAATACTTTTGATCCCCAACTCAAAACTCAGCATTCTGACTGGATTAAGGGTGAACCAGCATTTCTCAAAGCCGTTGTCCCATAACTTTTTATTTGGGAGCTTATTGTAGTTTCCAAAGAGGGAACACACCTGTATGTGCAGGGACTTTGAAAGTCACTTGCACACACAGGGTTATGTACCACACTTGCACTACTGGAAGCTCAGGTAGGTTTGAGGGCATAAACAAATAGGGTCCATAGTGGCATACTGCCCACAATTCAACCACTGCTGTTTTAAAGTTACTGCCATGTACATACATACATATATTAAAAAGAAGATTTAAGACTTTGCAGAATCTAAAAGTACATTGTGGGGCCCTACAAACTGGTGTAGGATGGACACCTGTTGCTCTGTTCTGTGATTTGTACTAAATAACGTGTACTGTATTTACAATTAAGTGTTGGTGTTTGCTTCAGCTGTCCCCCTGGATACGCAGCTGTCAGCTGCTTGTGTGCCAGTCATATCTGTTAGCAGATCCATTGGGTACAAAATATCTTATTATGGTTTCCCTGACGGATAAAGTCAAAAATTAATTGTGGATCAAAAGGTTGTCTTTAGGACTCACATCTTGGCAAAGCAATTGGTATACTTGTTTAATGAGAAAAGGTGCCCACAGGTATTTTTTTTATTTCAGTGTGAATTTTGAAATCCTCTATGTGGATTTTTAAAAAGAAGTACTAAACGAAATTCTAGTAGAGGACAAAAAAAAAAAGATCAATCTGCCCAGTAAAGAGGGAAAAAAGGAAGAAATTATCAAGCTAATGGTAAGAAGTTAAAGTGACACAAAAACAGTCAGAGAAATAACTTTGAAGACAAACTTCTGAAGCTGAGGAAACATCATAACATAAAAATCAAAACCTGGAGCAGAAATGGTGAGAATATTTACAGCTCAATGTGCTAAGTGTCTCCATCCCAGCTAATTTAAGAATGATTCATAGCAGCTGGATAAAGCAGAGCACTTTTAGATGGATGTGAGCAATGGGCAAGAAATGTCGATTAGATCACTTTCTGGCTTAATATGCAACCACTCTGCTGATATTAAGAGCAGTGAGAAGAGAGGTTGTCAGCACTCACAAGCTCACAGGAGACATACCTAGAATGAGACACAGTCAGCATAAAGGTGTAAAGGGCAATAGATTTATTTCTCATCTTCCCATTCCCTGAGGACTTTTGCAACATACAGAGAAAATTACCAGGAGTTTGAAAAAAGAGAAATAGTTACAGTTCTTCCATTCAGAGGAAATCCTAAAGGATTGCATGGTTGTTCAGAAATAACATTTTTCCAGACAACGTTTCCTCCCCTGTAATCTTGAACATGTTCCATCCAACTGCTACAGAAACAGAGGCTAATGAATGGCACAGGAGGTAGGATAACCACTGATCTTGCTCATTGCTTTTGATCAGACTTGAAAAATTACCAAAAGTATCCCAATCAAGTTTCCAAACAAAAGATATTTGAAGTACACTAGTTCAAACTTATAGAGAATTTTGCTGATCCATATCTGAATGCAGAATATTTCGTCACTTTTTTTTTCTGAGAATGTGACTGCCTTATTCACAGATCAATGAAACAGTGGTGTAAATGGGTGAATTGGTGATTTCTATGTTTCCTTAATGATATATTTATTGTGTAAATCTGTGACATGTGGATTTAAATATATTGCAAGCACAGTCAAGATGCAATGGTCACCAAAAGCAGTGGCAGCTGCTCTGTTGTCAGGGAGAAGAGTGGGCCAGAACTGGAATATTAAGCAAGCCTGTTCAGTCCAAAATGTGGAAATTTTATATCCAGACTCCAAAATTCACAAATATGAAAGAATTCTGTTAGATTTCTATAATTAAGAGAAGCAATAAGAGAAGAGTGACAATGTAAAGCTATCTGGCAGACAGTAATAACTTACCCACGCAGGAGGTTCCATCGTTAGGAACAAAAATTTGTTGACCATTGCTGGGTTTGAAACCAGACATACACGTGCAGTAATAACTTCCCTCTGTGTTTGTGCAATTGGCATGCTCTCCACAAGGCTGAGTAGCATTTTCACACTCATTATCATCTGTCAAGACACAAATTATGGGGAAATATATTTACATTTGATGAATGAAGAAAGCAGTATTGTATAAGCTTAATTTGGCTCTGGTATTTCACTTGTATATGTCTTGAATGCTGAGCTGGCACTCCTGGTGTTTGTCTGTATAGTTTTCCCATTGCCAAGGATGCAAGCAGGTGTTCAGCAGCACTCATCTGCCCTCATCCTGTGTGAATCAACAAGTGAGAGAATCAGTGGGAAACTGAAATGAATGGTTTAATTGGATATACACTTGGAATTAAGGATTGAGAGAAGTGCATGTCCTGCCATGGTTGTAATTGATAACATTTTTTCCTATCCAAAAATCTACAGGTAGCAAGCCACTCTGAGGATGTGTCTGGGAATTCTGAATTGTAAAAAACAGAGGTAAAAAGGATGTAAAGGAATCACCTCCTTCATTCTCTAACATCAAAGTAGAACTGCTGTAGTTAAATGCACACTTTTATGTTTTTAAGGATGTTCTGTGGTATTTCTCAGCATTACTGGAAAACAAACTTACAAATCCATCCTACTGACTGGCCTGAATTTCAAGTGTATTTTTTCTTGGTTATCCCAAAGATCTTAACAAAGAGATGAACAAGAGTCATGAGCTGGGCCTTACCTCTTAGCAATTGCTCTGCAAGTCCTAATTTTTGTACCTGCAAATTCACATGAACAATTTTACAAGGCTAATAGCAGGCCTCCAATGATACAGTGCAAAGGAGTGATATACACAAGTTTGAGACTATGTCTGCAGAGCCTCTCCATGTGCTGTCATTATGAGCATGGGTATCCAGAAATCTTAATCAAAGGTCAAACAAAATCATAAATTCATGCTTTGAACTGCATAGTTGATCTCCTGCAAGGACTCAATAAAACCATTTCCTCTCCAAAATCTTCCAAGGTTTCTGTTGCCTATTGAATAATTTTCAGACCAAACTTGAAAAAAATCTCAAAAGCTTTCTTATGCAGGCACACTACTTGTCAACCTGAGACAAACACTCAGAATACTGATAAATCCATCTTTCCAATAGCCCATTTTTTGAAAGTACCCCAAACCTTTGAAACAAAAAAAAAAAAAAATCAATGAAAGTCTCCCAAAGAACGTGACACTCTTGAGTGGAATTCTCATTTTCTACATCACAAGAAGGGAAAAGGGTTAAAGACTTCCTGAAGTGTACTGGGATTTTGTTCCTGTTCTCAAGCAAAAGGTACTCGTAACATGATGAATGGCAGGAAAGAATTCTAACAGGGAGAGAAATAAAAATTTATTGCTGAAGAGAAATGATTAAGGAGCATGACAGGGAGAAGAAATATGATTTCAGAAAAGACACCCAAGGATGAGCTTTAGGAAGGCACTGCTGCTTCCTGATGGTTGGTGTTCTCATAAGCTGTTTACAGAGATAGGATGCAGATAAGGAAAGTGTCACATAAGCTGGGCCAGTGGCAAGATTAAAGTACAGCAAGAGCCTTGCAGAAATACATTTCTGGAATATAACTTAGTCACAACCCCCAGCATATCTTGAACAGGACATTTTTGAGATTTGAATTCTGACATGATTTTGAAAGTGGCTCAGTTGACTCAGACATGCAAATATAAATTCAGAGCTGTAGTTTTCCTCGGGGGAATTTGGGTCAACAATATCAAATGGATTATGCTCATTAAAACTGAAATTTAATGTAATTAAATGAAGAATGCAAGTATAAAAGCACTTTGCCAACACACGTCAACAATATTTATTCTGCAGCCTTGGTATTCATGAGAATACAGCAGAGGATGTGTATGAGTTGGATCTTAACAAGTGCCAAAGTAAAACCTAATTAGCCTAAGTGGAACTACAATAGGGAGGAAAAAGTGTGATGTGGATCCCAGTTCAAAAAAAAAAGAGAATATGAAAAATCTGTTTTGTCACGTAGCATTGCAGAGACCAGGTCTCAGAAAACTTTGCAAACCTTGATAACAAAGTCCACTTCTAACGTAATCTTTGTGTGTCTGACTCCTTTGCAACCCAAATTTGCTCCCGGAGCCTAGTATTTAATGAAAACAAAACAAAACAAAAAAAATAGTGGATTTATTTTACAACTATTACAGTTGTAAAATAAATTTGGTCTTGGGAAAATATTACAGGTTCTAGAAAACAGTATGTATTGACTTTGGAAAGCTCATGGAATAATAGTCTTGGAAGATGAGAAGTAGAAGGTCACTGACGATGGCAGGACTTCATTTAAAGTAGAGGAGTAGCAGAGCTAAGGAGTCTAAAGGCTACATGTGAGAACATTTATTTTGGGTTTTTTTTCTAGGAGTTCAACTGTAGTCTTTGATATCTAGCAATATTACCTTTTTCAGGTGGTCCAAAGGATTTATAAGCAATATTAAAATGACTCATACAGTGGTTATCAATAAATTCTCTACAATTATGCCTAAATAACTGCACTGGATTATTGGTGTTTTTCCTCAACATTCACAATGTCTGCAAGGCATTAATGGTGACTATATGGCCTTAGCAAGCTTGCTTATTGAGAGATCTTTCAGATCATTAGAGAAACGTTTTGAACATCGAAGAACAGCAGTAACTTACATTGCAAACATAAGAATGAGTATTTTAAAGTTAAATTCATATGAACCTTTCTTTTCAGTATTCCCATGGTCTAATGTAATACTGAGCAGACCGTGCTGAGGTATAATTTACTGGATCACATCCTGCTTCCATTGAAATTACTGACTTAAAAGTTACTGATGTAAGTAGGTTATGGAATACTTCCAGGTTAATGAAAAAGGCAAGAGAGGAAGTTTGAAAAAAACAAACAGGATTTTTATACACACTCTATCTAAATGTTCTTTTTTACACAAAATATTCTACAAGCTAAAAAATGATGGCAAAAATATTATTGAGTTCTCTGTGTAAACAACCTGAATTTTTTATTCAGACAGAACTCCAATGAGAAGCCCAGGGGCTTAAAGTAACATTCCAAATTTTGCATGATTTATAATGTCATTGGATTTGTGATTTAAAGGATGTCAGGAAAAAACAATGGGCTTTATAGAGGAAAAAATGTTTTTTTTTTGACAAAATTTTCTGCCTATGCAGAAAGGATACTTTAAGTGACAGCACTCATATAATCCATCTGCGTTGTTGCTACCTAATTTAATTACGGCATGTGTATTTAATACTACACAGATACTCATTGAACACTGCAGGCAGTATTTTGGGAATACACATTGCTGTAAAGATTTTTTGTCTCCAGTAAATTAAGAAAAATTTGGAGACTTTAGAGACATGACTAGCCAAATGACAAGGTTAATTACCATAGCTGAAAGGTAATGTTGCATTCCAGTCTGTTTGATACTCAAGGCATTTCCTGAATGGCTGCACTGTCTTGAGAAGTGCCAGTGCAGGAGTGGAGCAGGTTGTTGGGATTCTAGGCTTGGTTGGTTTTTTGGGTTGCTTTCCATTTTTGGTTAGTTACTTTTTTACATAGCAGTTCTATGATTTGGATTGCTCTAAAACCTCATCATTACCAATCAAAATGTAAGGGAGGTTATAAATAATTTCCAAGGAAATTTGTGCTGAGTAACTCAAAGATATGTGGAGGCTATAGGAATGCGTACCTGAATATGGTCAAATGTTTTCATGGTACAGTTGTTTAATAAAATCCATTTTCCATTTTTACCTTAAAATCACAGCTAGCATGTGTTTTACTGTACATAAATGTCATTATGATTAGATAGAATCAATTACTAGATGCATATAATCGTACCTCTACTAGTCTCTTGAGAATGCATTATGAATTTTCAAAAGCAAAAAAAAAAAAAAAA
>VZTR01010145.1:109825-170000 GCA_013400775.1 Chaetops frenatus | reverse complement strand
GGAAAAAAAAAAAAAAAAAAAAGAAAAACTGATATACCCCTATAGAACACAATTTTAATTTGAGTTAGTTATTCTGATTTAAGACACTTTTGCTCATTAATATAAGTATGTTTTTGTATAGAGAGCATTAAATTATTTTAGAAACTTTAAAATATACCAATAAAGGAAGGAAGAAAGATTTGTTGATTTTAGGGTCACAATGCAGTTGGAAGCTGGAGGAATCCAATAAGATTTTAGGAGGAAAAACAAACAACCTGGAATATTTATATTGTTTTACTCCATATCCCTTTTAAAATGCAGGATTTACCATGTCACATATGGTATTTTAATAATGTGTGGTTGTGAAATTATAACCTACAATTAGAAAACAGCTACAAAATGACATAATTTGGGGTTTTTTTTGTGACAAGCATTGGAAAATGTTTTGAGTTACCAATATTGGATAGAAGATTTTTATAATGCAGTTTGCCTATTTTACATGAAAAATGTCGTGAGGAAAAGTCTTTTGGTAGTGGATTTATCAAACAGATATAAACAATTTTCATTGCACTGGGCACATCTCTGTGGTAGGCTTTATGATGATATGAGGACATATAATATCAAGAGTTAGTTTTGGGATGACACTTGTCATACTGATGCAAAAGCACATAGAAGTTTTTCTTGTTTTCCTTTTTATAAATTTTGAAACAAATAGTTCCTCCCTTTAGTTCAAGTAACAAACAAGGTGGAAAACCAAATTAAACAGAATGATTTGTGAGTTTTCAGTCCTCCCCAACCCATGCAAAAAGAGATTTTTGTAGAAATGAAGAGAATAGAAGAATTTTAATGAATTAAGATCTCCTGACCAGAGCTTGAATTTGATAACTTGAGTTTTCCCAAAGCCACACTGGAAATATTATAGTACTGGAAGAAATTGTGTGATTTTCACAAGTTTAACGAAGCCTCACATTACTAAGGACCACAAGGAGCTCTTACACTACAACACGTGCACATTTTGTTTAGTGTATTCCCCACATGACATAAAGAACGCAATTAAAATATCAGCAGTTAATTTTGCCCTAATCGGGGCCTATCTGGAAAGGAAGGCTGGGGGTCTGGGGGCACAGCCATCCATCACGATGGACACAGCGCCTGTGGGACACAGCAGTCTGAGGGCTGGGCAGCCGCGGGCAGGAAGGAGATGCAGCCAGGCCGGCTGGGGAATACATTGACTCACTGCACCCGGCTGCTCTCTTCTGACAGTAGCCTCTGCTGTGGAGCCCTGGGGAAAAGAAAACTACCCTTCCTCAGTGTAACCCTCATGGGAGAACAGGGCTTGCAGTGCCTCACTTAACCCCTCAAAAGCAAGGAAATGAAAGGCTTCCTGTAAAACAAATTCCAGTGTTACTCCTCCCGCTGTGTTTAGCTTGTCTGGAGGTCTCAGAGCAGTGGGTGATTTTACATACATTACTTCTGTGCTGCAGCACTGCATCTACTGCCATCAAAGCCCCAGTTAAGAACAGCAATACCATTAACAACCTTGCCTTTCCCTTCTTGTGATTTGTTTCCATTAATGGCAATTTAACACAATTTGTTTATGATTCTCCAAAGATTCAGCATTCGAGTTTGGTCTAAATCAGCATGAAAGAGCAGATGCTTAGAATAACCACTTGAGACTGTAGAAACTGGGCTGGAAATCTCATTTAAATATGAATTGCTTTCTTAATGGGCCTGATTCATCTTTGTCCTACACCTGGGCAGGGAACCATGCAGTTGCTGCATAGGAAATCTTGCCACTGCAAGCTCTGCCTTGCTAAGATTTCACATTCCCCTACCCTCTTCAAGAGCTTTTCACAATGCCTTCTCTGGGTGCTTTTGTAGCTTGGCAGGAGTTTTTAACTGGTTTTAACTTGCTGGCTCTGTAACTAGGTGGTCTCCTATAAGGTCTTAGTACAGCAAACAAATATTTTCTCTCACATTCTTCCCAGGCTAAGTGTATACAAAGGGATGATTTAAGACCTACAGTTCTATCATGTCTGGATGAACTAAAGGACCTCACAACAGAAAATTCCCTTAGTCCCAGTTTAAGGAACAGGACAGAACAGTCTAAAAGAAGGAGGAAAGGAAAGATTTCTACATATTAAACTCACACTCGAGTGTTAGAGAACAGACAAGATTTGGAGAGGTTAATATATGATCTAAACTGTTTCCCCTATCTCTTGTTGATATTTCCAAATATTATAAATTAAACATGAACAGCATTTTTTATCTGGTAAATGTCAGTGGTGAAATTGTCATTTATTTAGCCACATAGAATGTCTTGCCTTTTCATCATTTGAAATATCAGAAAAAGGAAATCCATAATTTGTGATCACTCATATGTGAAGAATGGAGTTGTGGTGGGGTATATATCATTAAAGATACTAGCCCTTGACTGGAAACAAACACAGAGAGGCATCTGCAAGAGTTTGAGAACAAAAAGGAACAAGGTGCTTAAGTTAGTGAAACACAAGTAAAAGGGAGAATAAATAATTGAAAGAGGAAATAAATACTGAGTGGTGCTGTTGGACCTTTCCCCCATCACTGCCTCCCCTGCACCTCTGGAGAGCAGAGGTCTACATGAAGTGCATCAACACCCTTTCACCACTCTCCCAGAAGAGACCTTATTGCTACACTGACCAACAGAGATTCAGCAAGAAAACTTCAGAGCTGCAAGTGCAGAGCATCAGTCTGGGTGCCCAACCCATAAATTAGTCAGATATTGTCTGATTGACACCCCTTCCCTGCCCAGGTCATGAGGGGAAGTCTTGGGAGTGCTATGAAGATTCACCCTTTCTTCTGCAGGCAAACTGGGAGCTGGTCAGGCATCCCCTGTTTGTGGGGAGCAGGGTCTCAGGTGCCTGCCAGGGTGTGGGTGTAGAGCACAGCCCAGGTGGCAGCTCAGGCACAAGGGACAAGGAGCTGCCACTCCCTCTTCAGGGTAGCAGACCATGACCTCCTGGTATCTGCAGCACTCCAGGATCCCCTTCTGCCTTTTTCCCAAGAACATGGCATTAATTTACCAGCTGAGAAGCTGGCCTGGTGAGCTGTTAAAATGCATTGCTAAAGAAGGAGAGAGATTGTAGCAGAGTAATGTCAGAGACAGTACAGTGGCAAAAAAAATCCCAAAATAGGTTGAAGATGATCTGCTGGAGTTCCAAGACTGGTTTTTGAGGTAAGAAGTTGTGACTAGGTGAATTATTTGGAAAACTGGGTAATAGATCCTGGATAGAAGTGGATAAAAAATTATACTTTTTCAGTTCCAGTCACATGCAGCTCCTGGTTGGCTTTACTGTGAACTCAAACAACACAATGCTCCCATCTGACAGGATGTGAATGAGCGAGATGTCACCACTCAAATCTAAACATTTTGGTCCCACGCAAGAGATTAGACAGAAGGAAAGCAGCTTAGGAAACAGGGTGATTAAGGAGGAAGAAAAGTTTCCAGGCAACACTTTACTAAATTTTAAAACAAAAAAAGGATATTTATTCAGAAAACACAGCCAGGAAATGCGTCAGTACTTTGCAACTTATATATGAAATCCAGAGTGAGGCTATCATGGTGTGGGTGAGCAAAATGTGAAGAAGGTGTAAGTGAGAGACAACACAGCTTGACTGAGGCTGGGGAACATTGAGCATTATCTGATGAGCTTTATCAAACTTGCTACAAATATGCAGCAAAGGCTTTAGTAAGAAATGGTGCTGTTCTGTGTCAGGGTATGGGCTTATCATCCTTCAGTCACACGGAACTACATCCTGGGGTCTGGAATGTCACAAGGCAACAGCAGCACTGTGTTCCCACTGTGCCAGGCAGCTGGGGCTGGGAATATCCAAATGCACCTGTGCTGCTCTTGGAGCCTCTGCAAAGCACAAAAGGCACTATCAAATATTTAATGTCAGTGACACTGCAAGTTGTGTGAGCTCACTGCACAGGTGGCACACAGTGATGGAAACAAATAAATAAGTACCTGGGGCTCTGCAAAGATTCATAAGATAACTGCTTAAGCACAGATCTAGTTGGTAAAGGTAGTTTCAATTGGAGTTGATGGGATCAATTTGTTTAGGGTGGTTCATATACATTTGCGAGTCAGAAGTTAAGACAGGGTTGCTGAATTCCTCCATAGGAGTGGGCAGACAGGTGTGTTTGAACTAAAGGACAAGCTTAGGTTCATATTTAATTCTGAAGCAGGCTTTCACTAACTGATTTGCTCCATTGCTCCTTCTGGCAGGCTCAGAAATACCTGGACTGTTTCTGCATTTCTTTCCAAGAGAATGTGCTCATGTTTGGTTTAAGTGTGTGAAAAGTCTGTTTCCATAAAAGAGTCTGACCTCAAACTCACAAATGCCCATGGAGTGACTCCCATTAACCTACATCGTTTCTATAACAGGAGCAAAGGGGCAAAACCTGCCAAGAGCAGGAGTGATCACATTGCTCTTCCTTTCCTCACCCCACACTGATTTAATTACAAAACCCAACCTCAACATCCTGGCAGCCACCCTCTGTCAAGCTTGCTACTTGAGGATGAGACAGAATGTAATTGAGACACATCATTAGTTTCTTGGTTTACCTCCTTCAAAAAGAAGGAATTAACACAAAGTGAAGTGCAACTGAATGAGGATATGCTGGATTTGAACTGCTAGCAGTGTACAGGAGTTAGTGTTTTTCTGAATGCTACCAGCAGAAGTGTTTTAGAGACTTCACTGTTAATAAATTACATAATTTCCAATCTAGCTTTCATTTTTGTTGCTAACTTGCTTGTTTTCAGTGAAAATCATCCTTTAACTGAAAAGTAAAACAGCACATGCACACTCAGAATAATTTTGCTTAAAGGAGAGTGAGCATCACAGCAGTTCCCTACTGAAAGGGATTTTCCAGTAGATAAGAATGGCCCCCCTGCAGAACTGAATGGGAGCTCAAGTAGAAGTTCTGTTTCAGCACTGCAAATAAAACTACATTTAATAAAAAAACAAAACAAAGAAAACCAGAAATCCAACCAAACCCAAAACAAACTACAGCCAGACAATAGCTGCATTGTAATTTCTTGCAGATTTCCCATTGCATTTTCTATTTTCCATAATGCCGGCATAGAATCAGCACCATCCATGGAAGCAGACATATCAGAATGTGAGTGAATTCATGATTACATTAACTCTTTCATCAGAGTATTTACTTATTCAGTGTACACATATCTGTCCAATATTCTAGTAGTCTCTGTATAACAGTATCAAGGAAAATAAGTCTCAAAGTTGTTCAATTACCAATGCATCTGGTTCTTGTTATTTCCAATACTAATTTCTCAAAACTCTGCTTGCCTAACTTTCTGAAACACATAAACTCTGACAGAATTTTTTGCATGTTACATCAGAACCATAAACACTCCTGTAGAGGACATAGTTCTCCAGTACCTGCAAATAAGCTGTAGATGACCATGCAGCAGATCTTGTGATCTATCTGATCTGCATGCAACAGATGTTAAATGCATCTAAAGAAAGACAGCATAACCACATCAGGATTACTCTGTTCACATCTAAATCCCAAAAGCTGGATGTCTCCTACAGACAGTTACAGAGGGTATCAATCACGGTCAGTGATCTCTTGGCTTCCTCAACAATGATCCATCAAACAGCAAGCGAAACACAAAGCTAGAGGCCAGGGTGAACATGAATTCCTGCATCTCACATTTCCACACTCTATCTTCCTGGTCCTGGGGAGATAAATTCTGTTTCTTTACGTCTAGCATTTTACCAGCATTTTTGGAAAAGAGAACTGAATTTTACTGAAAAGGTTTTTGCTAAATCCTAATTTGAGAACTGTAGCATGAAGAGATTCTTTGGGCAGCAAGGACAGCTAGACATGTAGAAAGAACAACTGAGCTTCTCAGTGTTCAGCTTTTGAATCTGCTGCTTAAAAACAGGTAGTGCACTATGAAGCCCAGGTATTATTTTGGTACATAATTTTCCAAGGGACAAATTTATTGCAGATAATTTCCTGTAGCATATCTGAAACAGGATTAAGAACATTTCTTGCTTTTGAGATGTGTACTATGTTCCATTTTGGATTTAAAAATAAGAATACAATAAAAGATGTGGTAAAATTTCTTTGAGAGAGGTAATAACTCAAATAACATGGAAGACCATAAAACTGTGACTACAGAAGCAATTTTTTTTTTCCATTGTGAAACAGTATACATTGATTTCTGAAACCACAGGCTAATTATGCTCTGAGTGGATGAAGTACCTTAAGGAGTCTGGTCTGAGCATCAGAGACACAGAGATCACTATTTACTTTTGTCAAACCCAACTTACAGTACTAAAGACAGGAATATCTTGACAAAATTTGATTGCCATTCTTCAGGGGGTTATATGAAGTGACCTAATCCTGCCCTATGAGGCACTTGGACCTGTATTGCTCTAAGCTAGTATTAGGCTTAGGTGATTAGAAGAAGACACCTCAATAGTGAATAAAGGATTTTTTAAATTTTATTTTTAAAGTCAAAAATTACATGTGAAATATCCATCTTCTACAGTGGCCCACACAGCCTTCATGTGGCTTGATAACTCTGCTTTTTATATTAGTCCTATTTGTGAGTTATCCCATTTAAATGTTCTGGAATTTAATAGCTGCACTTCTGGATAATAGACTAAATCACAAAAGGAAATAATTTCAATCCATAACTGAGAAAAGCCATTAATTGCTGGAAAACATCCAGTCTCTAAACCTGAAGATATCAAATACAGTCTGGCAAGGAGGAGACAATTAGGCTGAGGAATTCTACCCAGAGGGAAAACATGCCAGCATTATTTCAGCTGGACTAATGACTACAACAATAACCACTGAAGTATTTCCAGCTACTGTCAATGCTGCAAGGATTTAACTCCATGGTCAAAACATCTTAACTACTGACAGTGATACGCTCAGAGACTGACCCTAGTGGATCATTTAGGAAAAAAAATGACTCTAAAATCACACAGGTTTTGATGTTGTGTACTCCCCACAGCCTCCCACTTTTTTTCCTTCTGATGTGAATTAAAGCTAAATGTAATGATAGAAGTGGAACAGGAGGTTATAAAACTCAGGAGAATTTAGGTCTGTGGTACTGCTTGGCTCAGTTAAAAGGTTGCAGGTTTTGGATGATTATAATAATTTTCCCATATAATAGCCAAATATCATAGTGGAATTTGTTAATTTGAAAAGCATCTAGCTCTCCTCCTTTCTGTAGCAACCTCTTCTAAAAACCAGACTTGTCTTAATGCCAAATTTCCTCTTTCATCTCTCCCTCCTGAAATATACAGCTTTGAAGTGATGGAACCCATGGTCTCCTCATGCCAAATAGGCTGGGTAACTCTTTTTGGACCTATTTTCCTAAGGCATAAAATCTGGAAAATTTTAGCTTCATGTCAAATAGCAGAATGAGTTAACCTACTCAGGTCCCTTAATGAATTTTGAGTGTGAAGGGAGTACATGGCATCCTAAATAAATCTAAAGCATCTTTTCCCTTGCTGACTACAGTAACAACTCTACTCTTCATTAGACAACACACTCTAGGTTGCAATATTCTGTTTATTCATAATCACTGTTGTCTACATAAATTTGTCATTTTCTAGTGAAGGTTTTTATTCTCTGAAACAGGGGCTAAGGACTTCATTATCCCAAAGATGCAAAACACTTAGTAGGCAAAAATACAGAATTCCATTAAAAACATATCTAGACTTTGGACAGAAGTAATGCTTATACTATGGAATAAAGTTGAAATGTGGCACAAGCCAGAGATTAAATCAGTTTTAAGTTTGTCTACCATAATACAAGGTGCCACATAGAGTGTGTGCACATTATGTGCCTTTTGTGCCTGGGAGCACTGACAGGCAGGAGGGTGTGGATGTGTTGTAGAAATGCTGTGTATCTTTTGGCAGCAGGAGATGGGCTGTGTGCCACACTGGGGGGCTGCAGGAGCTCAGAGGTGTGTCCCACCACCGGCAGTGATGCTACAGTACTGCCAATCTCTAGCCAGGTTAATTTGCCCCTTAAATCCAGTCTCTATTAGCCTGGCCAGCACAGCACAGCCACAGCTCTGCTCAGTGAAGCCTGGCCTGGTTTATCCAGCACTGCACTCTGTCAGCTCAGCAGGCACTGGGAGAGAAAGTCCCAGTTACAGAGCACAGGGAAAACACTGCTGCCACTGGTTACTGTGAGGGGTGTAATTTACAGACTAAGATGACAGAAAAGGAGGATTGCCACAAGGTACTCAGCAAATGCACGTAAAACAAAACAGATTTCCACTGACTGCCATGCTGAGGTTCCATCTGAGAGGGAGGTACTGCAGAAACTTTCACTAGTATTGTTCTTTGAGTATTACCCAGCTGCAAAGATCTCAGTTGGAAAGGCTAAAAACTTGCTTTCCAAGAAAATCACTCATAAATACAAAAAGAACCTTCTCAAATTGAAATAAACCCCTCAAAGTAAGTGCCTAAAACTAAGTTCAAGCAAAAGTAATCAAGATAAATATTTTGATTACTGAATCGACTGAATTCATGGAAACATTGGGTGAATTTCTGCAGCATGTTAAGTATCCCTGGAAATTGGGCTGTTTATTGGAAATGTGAAGTTCTGCAAGCAGCGGTAAAGATGGTTACTTTGTTTTCAATCTAGAAAAACTGTTATATCATGTATCAAATGTTTTATTCATCAAAACAAGCCATTGCCTTTTGTTCTCTGCACCCATCTGCAAATGCATCAGCACAGGCAGCTCTATAGGATGGCCTCAAAAAAAAGTCCTAACACAATCAAAGTACTGACCATCCAAGTTTCAGTTCCTTGGGAAATGTTCTCTGTGCTTGGAATTTTTGGAAATTTTATGTTATTCTAAGCATTAAACATTTCATTTGGAGTAGGTTTACACCTCAAATCTAAATTCAGACTATGGACACAAAAAGTAGTGTTAAAGAAGACATTTATTTTCAAATGGTCAAGCTGTTATGTAAGAAAATAATATATTAGAGCTCAAATTCTTACACCAGCTGCCTTGGCTCCAGATCAGGCACTGTAAATGTAACCTCCAGGACCTCCTCCAGAGACTCACTGAAAGATCTGGGATACAGAACAGCTGGAGCCAGGGAAAAGGGCATGTTGGGGATGGGACAGCATGCTATGCATTGGGAAGGCTGATATTTTATGGAGGGCTGACTATTGTTCAGAGGAGTGTTGTACCAGTTCTAAAATCTATGTAGGGATTTGAGTCAAGAGAGGGCACGCCTTTGCTCTTAGCTGGTGACATCCATGTTACAGCTGCTAGAGACAACTGGCAGAGTCACCCTGTGAGTTAAAGCTCAGGCAAGAAGGAAAGATTGTTTTCTAAGCAGGCTCAAATTTTAGGCCATTAAACTGCAAGATAATGATGGGTTTGTTGAGGAGCAACAAATTTCTTTAGAACTTCATTTGGTGCCTGTTTTAGCCAAAGGCTGCTGTGCTGTGATATTTTATGTTTAAACATACCCTACTCTGACAAGCCACCAAAGTCTTTAAAGTCTTCTCATCTTTATTGCAGACAGTACTTTGATCTCAATGCCAGAAAAGGTCAACACAAGAACTTCAGCATTAGACTTGTTTACATCCAACATAAAATACAAATAAATGAATGTGGCAAGGACATCTCAGCCTGATTAAATAAGGCCACATTTTCCTAGTTCCACTCAAAATGTTTTTGTTTTTGCCAACAATTGTGCAAGCAATATCATCATCATCAAATCCAATGAAATTTGCTTATTGAGGCACTTTCCCCCCAAAATGTTTCATCAGTCATAGCCCAGAAGGGCTCTGTCATAGGATAATTGCAACTTGGCGTACCAACAAAGAGCAGCCCAATGTCCTCAGCTTCCTTATCTATACAATAGGCAGGGATGACAGCCATTTTATTAGCTGAGATACTGTTGCCTCCATCAGATAAAATAGTGTGGTTTGTTGCTTTAATGTTTTCTGTCACCAGAGCAGAGCTGTTGTTTCCAACTGCATGTTTAGAGAATGGCTGTGGTAGCAGCTTATGTTCCCCCACAACACCCCTGCCCACAAACATCTCACAGAGTGAGTCAAGGAATGTACTAATTACACTTTATCCAAAAGGAATGGGAAGACCAAACAGAGTTTCTGCCACAGTAATTTCTAGCCAAGACATAATTGTGGAGTCATCCCTTGTCTAAATACTTTTCCTGGAGGAAGAAAAGATCACCAGAGACTGAATTCCCTCTGAAAGCAGCCAGCTGAGAAGCCACCCAAAAATGTTTTCAGCCATTCCTACTGCACTGTCTCTGCATACAGTATTATTAATCCACAGAATATTTAGTGAATTAAAATAATATTTTGGGTAACTGCTTACCTTTAACAACTTTCCACAATAACAAAAATTATAGCACTCAGAAATATGTATCTTGCTTCCACATGCTTGGTTAGATCATGCAGACTTTGAAGGCTAACAAAAAATCTGTCATGCAGAGCAATATGCAAACCCATTTAATTTTCTATTTAAATTCTTCCTGAGAGAATGGACTTTCCTTGAATTTCAAAATAGCAAGTCTGTTAGCAAAACTCTGAAGGTGGAAAAGTCTACTTGTCGACACCAGGCTTATCTCACTGTACAATCACTTGGGCAATAATTATATGAAGTGCTGTAGACATAATTTAATAATTCAACATTTGCCTACTGCTACTGAAGACTTCCCATCTGTACTAAGCACAGGGAAGTTCTCTGGACTGTCCAGTGGACTGAATGACAAATATTGTCCCCAACTTTTATGCCAGCAGGGCTATAGCACACTGCTTTGTGATGGGGGTGTTGATGGAATGATAACAGGAACAGCACTATTAAAAGTCATTGACCCAACAGGAAATCTCATCTTTGCTGGCTACTTAACAAGAGGTTGCCCCTGATAACAAAGAGCAAAGTAAGCAAGTGTAAACTCCTCTGGCAAGTACCAGCATGTCTGTTGTCCTTCACAGTTCTACACATGCCATGTGCCTCTAGAGAGTCGAGGCATTTCCATTGGTGCTCAATCCCTGACATAAGGACACCTCTCCCTGCTGGATCTCCACCTCCCCAACCCCTAGCCCCTAAGTAATTTCCAAATGCAAAAGGTGTGTTACTTCCTTTACACAGTAGTCTCCCTTCCTGATTTCCCACCTCCATACATGCTCCTGGAGCCACCTCCACAAACAGAGGTTGTGATCTGGATGCACCCTTGATTATATGACCTTGAGAAACACAGATTTCATCTTCTCTTATTGACTTTCCTATAGACTGTGGGTGGAAGCCTGTGGAAGCCTGTGGAATCACTTAACCTGCCTTTGTCTCAGTTCTCAATCTACAAAATCCTTTCATTTACCTTGTCTGTTTTGATTTAAACAAAACGAGCTCAAACCCTTAAAGGTCACATTTGCTTTGAGAGCAATATGAACTCATTTGGCACCTTGATCTTGTTTGGGTAAGCTTAAACCACATAATGAATCTTAAGAAATGAAACAAACTGAAACTTCCTTTCAAACACTGCTCTCCAGCATGTTTTACTTCCAGAGAAGGATGGTGCAAGATTAAGTTGCATAGTTAGAAAGGTACCTTATTACCCCATTAAAAAGCAGAGCTAGAAAGGAAATTCTGTCATGGATTTGAGTGGCTGGGAGGTTTAACCTTGAATACCTTTCTAGTATTGCAGAGAAGTTACATGTTGCTCGTGCTTGTCCCTAAGCCCTGTACAGTGTGGAGCACAGGAGATGACCTGGGGACACAGAGACGAGGTCCTCTAGCCCAGTCAACAGATTGGGCTGCCTCCTCATAGTAACCTTCTCCAGCAGATTAAACCCTGCTCTGAAGAAAAGCTCCTTCTCCTATGGAAAAAAACTTCTAATGTAGAATTTAAGGTCAAAATTGCAGGCAAAAATAGGGTTTTGATAGTCTATTTTGAGAAAAATTGCTTGTTATTTTTATGCATCAATGGGCACCTTGGGGCTAAGGTGCTGTCTTCAGAAATGCCTCCAGTATATGAAATAAATACTTATAAAATATTCATTTTTTTTTTAACTTAAAGCTTTAGCTCCTGAAATAACATTAACAACTCTAATACTTAAAATTTACATAAACCCCCCCAAACCCAAGCATCAGAAGCTCCTAGCAACAGAAATTATGAATTATTTTAAATAAAAGAAAGGCAAATATTTTCATGGTTCCAGTTTCCCGGTCTGCAGAATAATGCATACAAGAGTTCTGATTCACAGATACATAACTTGGCAAAAAGATTATACAAATCCAGTGGTCCTACCATTTATCTCATGAAATTCTTTGGTTTTTCAATTTTTCAGATACACCCTGGGCATAACACCCATCAGATCTCTTGAAAATTAATAAAATAATGAGTTAAAATGTGCCTCCTTGTTTTGTTGATGCATTTCTGAAAACCTTCTCACAAGAATGTGACAGAAGATAAACTACACAATAAAGAAGACAGAGACCAGCATATAATCATGGGAAAGTCAATGGCAGAGAATCACTCTTTTCATTACTTGTACATATTTCTTCAAACTACAGCTTCTGACACACTTCAGTCTTGCAGCTCTAACACCTACTGACAGACTTAGCTCATATCTGTCTACCTGCTTCATAGAGAAAATAACTGTGTAAGAGTCCCACCTTGCTTTCTGCATTTAGAAGCATGGAAGCACCTTCCCTTCCTGCTTTTTCACTTCCTTCCTTCTACTGCTGCTGCTCGCTGCCATGATGTCTGCCTGTGTCCTGAAACAGCCTGTCAGTGGAAATCTCAGTGCTGTTTCCACTTCCTTCCCTTGTAATAGCTAGCTCAGAAAAGAGGTAGTAGATTGGCATCTGGAGTATTGGGGCCAAGGAAACTACTCAGCTGCAATTGAAATCTTGTGTGTGTCAGGTGCCGTGGGTTCTGAGAAAAAAAGTCAGAAACTTCCACAAATGAACTGCAACTGCCTGAATCACAGCAAGGGGATAAAAGGGGCTCTTCAATGAACAGAGCACTACTTGGCCATTTATCAAGGATTATTCAATTATCTAATGATGAAACCTTTAGATAATAAAATATTTTTTGAAAGGTGGAGGGAGAAAAGACAACAAGGACTTTGCTGAAGCAGATGCAAAACTGACACATCTGCTTCCCTTGACACCACCAAATTGGTTCTTTCAATATGTTTCATTTGTTCTCCTGCCAATTGCTGATCTCTCATCAATTTACTTTCAGACTTGGAAGAAAATTAAATGGTTTGCTGACATATTGGTATTTTATCTTTGAAATGCAAAATATATATTTCTATGATCTTAGAAATGTTTCACTTCTTTGAAATGCTTGCAATTGTACAATGTTGGGCTTGATCTCCATCTGAAAAAAAAAGAGTATAACTCCATCTAACTAAATGAAACTAGGTAGTTTATCACAGCTGGTGATCTCGCCCCTGGTTTTTTTATGGATTAACACAGAATATATCATATACTTATCTAGAAATATGCAGTGTGAAAGGTGGTGACACCCTATATGCTTTAAACATGCTTGAAAATACCTGTACTAGATGATTGCCTAAATGCCTAAAAATGCTTCCTAATAGCCTTAAATAGTCAAAATGAAATGACAGAACTGTCATCACAGCAAATCACATAGGGAAAGAAAAACGATGCCAGCATTAACTGCATCAGCCACCTGCTCTGTATAGGTTATTAAAATGATGGAAACAGTATGTTGACTATTCCATATATGCAGGCCAAAACCCCCACCAGGTCCAATGTTTCATAATACTAGTTGTAATTTACATGCCTATAGTTTATACTATACCATAATTTATATAACATTTCTCAAAATGCTGGCTGAGAAAGACTGGTTACTCACTGGGGTACTCTAATTCCTTTCTCTGTGACTATTTCGTTCTTCAATCACAACTTGAAAAAAGGATTTTGGTACCAAAAACACTTTGATAAATGCCTGTGTTGTGCTTCTTGATATGCTCAAGACTGTCTTGACTCTGCCAATAATAAGTGGTCCAGTCTTTATTTTGTAATGATGACTAAATTCCACTTTGAATTCTTTGCCAAAGGGTTGGGGTCCTATGAACACCTATGGGAGCTTGTGCTACGATCAATGCAGGTGCAGTCACTTTTACTCAAACACAGGAAGAAGAAAAGGACAAAGACATGGAGGCAACGACAATGTCCTCTTAATTTGCAGTGTTTTAGCATGAAGGAGTTTAGAGACAGTCCTAAACAAACCTGCCCTCCCCTTGTCCTGAAAATCACACTAATCTCCAGCTGCAGGGAGTGCCTCCCCTGCTACTGAGGCTACTTCAGCTGGCAGAGCAGTTCAATCACCCCGAGCCCAGGAGTGCATCTCTCCAGCTGGACAGGCAATGCCTCATGTGCCAGTCTTGATTTCAGGTTCCTGCCCTAGGGATGCCTAATGTATTTTATCCAAGAATTGTTTATAGTAAAATAATCTGTCATATAAATGAATGGAAAGAGGCTCATTTTAGGAGCCACTGCCACTGTGACTGACCAATATAGATGAAAGTGCTTACATTTAGGCTTTCTTAACTCAAAGAAGCAGCTTCCCTCTCTTTATGCTAAGTTTACCCATCTGTAAAGCAGACACATTACAGTTTACCTAACTCAGAGAAATGAGATAATACAACTTTGGCAAAAGAGAGGCTCCATCATGTTGCTTTACTAGACATAAAAATGTAATATGAATATATGATTTTAAATCAACATTAAGATAGTGTAGACTCTGGGACACTTCTGATATTGCTTTGGCTGGATAATGCAATTTATTTTCAAACAGATTTCCTGAAGTGCTTGATATTCCACAAAGCCAACCTGTGTTACAAGATGTACATAGCTAATTTGCTGAGAAAAGAAATCATAAACAACACTTTATCCCGCATAATTTTATTCATGGGAGTACTTTTCCAATTGGTGCGAGTTTGAAGAATGGATTGGATCTTGGGTCACATAGCCATGCCAACACACCCCTAAGTTAGTCTGCTTTAAACATTCTTAATTTCCAGAGGAGGAAGGTGGTGCAAATTATTTAAGGCTGGCATATCTTTTTAAAAACATCCTTATATTTTCTTTTCTTTCTTCTTTTGTTTTTGCATATTTTCATAAGGAAAAGAAATCTCATTACACTATTACCCGTACTTTCCTGTGTGAGTATTCTGAGCAGGGTATTAACTGTATTAGCAGTTAGTTTCCAGGGTGGAAATGACAGCATCTGCCTCTGATTGTCCCAGCATAGCAAGTATGACTTTGGGAGCTCTCAGAACAGGCACCCACCACTGCCAGAAAGAGGAATCTCTTGAGCAAGATTATATTGTTCCTTTTTCTTCCCAGGAGCTGGACTGAATTTATTTGTAATGTGCACTAAGTGTCCACACATATCTTACAAATCAGCCATCACATATTTTCAGTAACATTGTTTTCTCAGGATTATTTTTGGTAATGTACAAAATGAAATCTGTTATCTCTTTGATGAATGCATTTTTAAGTCCAAGGAAGAACATGGGCAAGTGACACAAAGAAGAGAGTGAAGATTTGCAAGCAGTGACAAGAGCTGACAGAAAGGAAACCAGTATATTTGCGCGTGGCTTCTCAGAAGTCATCTCCTGCAAAAAATTAACTCTTCTTATCCACACTTGTGCAGTTCATATAAATTAATACCAAGCTTCATTAGATACTATCCTTAGAAATTATTTAAGAAAGGTAGATTCCAAGGTCTTGAAGACATTGGCCAGAAGATCCTGCTAGATTGGATGCTGAGAGCTGTCTCCCATGACAGTCCTGGATACTAAGCCACTGTTAAATGTCTGTCTTGACAGAGATTTATTTTGTATGTGCTTGAAACTGAACCATGTCACATATTTGGCAGGAAATGTAATCCCTTCAGAAAGAGGATTTGATCCTCAGTGAGATCTTGCCATTCTCAGGCAGGAATAGCTCTTGGTAAAGCCAGTGCAAGGTCTGTCCATGTATTTCTGTTTTGGGTAAGGGACAAGACCCAAATGTGGGGCTACGAGAGCAAAAGCTCCTGTCCTCAGCAATCCACATGGCCCTGATGGCATGAGAGTCCTACAGATACAAACTGCACAGTGCACACACAAGATGCCTCCATCTGAATTCATGCAGAAAATTGCTGGATATTTTTCAAATTGTTTCCCAAACCCCCAAGCAGCACGCGATGCAAACAGCAGCAGAAGAATTCCTATGAAGGAGAGTAAGGCATCTGGTTTGAACAGAATCAAACAAAATCACGGAATGAATGACAGCTGAGAGATCTTCTGTTAGAGCTGGCAGCTCCAGAATTCCCCCATCAAACTGATTCCCAGTTTTGAGACCCTCATTGTCTTGCCTTTCTCCTTTCTTCTGTTCAGACCATCAGGGCAGCCCTCCCCCTGCTATCAGCTGCATCATGCCTTTCTGTCCTTTCCTTCTGGCTGTATCTCCTAAATGTAGCTATCCCATCCCTCTGCTATTCCTGGTTTTCTGGAGGCACTCCTCATGAGATTCCCATTGCTGAAGTATATGAGTTGGGATTTACTACCCCCTTTGCCTGAAAACCTTAGGTGTGAATCTCAACAATGGCTGAAAGTGCAATATATCTGGGATGTAGCATAGCATTTGATACAATGGCTCAAAAAATCTTATTAGAAAAATATCTTATAAGGTCTTGAGTAAGAGTGCTGTCATGGGGATTGCAAAGCAGCTGCAGGAATGTAAACAAAGGATAAAGGGTCATGACAAACAGCACTGCACTGAGCTGTGAAGGGACATCCAGTTGGGAGCATCCAGGAGCTGGTGTTAAGCCCAGTTTCATTTTACATATTTCTTAATTCTCTGGAAAAAGAGATGAGCATTCTGAGAATTAAATTCATGGATGATACTAAATTACTGGATGCTTTTAATATCTATTAGGATAGATATATACATATATATATATATAGGACAGAGCTATTCTATAGAGGGAAAGTGGAGAGGATGGGAATGGGAAGAGTCTGTGACCAGACTCAGCTATACAAATATGTGAGGAAGGGTTTTATGTCCCAGCTGATAATAATGGGAGGCCACTGAAAGTCCAGCCAAAATCAACTTACATCTGATTTATCAAAGGCTGGAGCAGAGAAATAATGACAAAATCAGCTAGGAGATAATCATTAATTATAACATTTCTCCAAAAAATGCCAGATATTAATTCTCATTTCCTAGTCTCAATAAATTTCAGTGTTCGTGGTTTTCTAAGATTTTGTGTGGTTTCATGGTACAGAGTAGCATACAGCAATGTAGTACAAAGCCATGTGTCTTCCTGTAAATGTGTCTCTTTTCTGAGGAGAAACCATTAGTAAAAATCTTACCATTTTTTTGTATGACTTCTTTGCATATACTATCAACATGATGAGAACAGAAGTAGTAAAAATTGACATGGAGGCAAGAAGTCCTCTTAGGAATTTCACTCTCTACAAGCAAAACAGTCCACCCAAGTGGAATCTGCCTAGAGGTGTAAAAGCAAAACCACATTCTTCATGTGCCCAATAGGTCCTATGTTACAGAATCATAGAATTATCAGAGAATGGTTTGGGTTTGAAGGGGCCATAAAGATCTAGTTCTAATCCCTCAGCTATGAGCAGGCTTTCGCTAGACAAGGCTCCTCATGAAAAGTAAGGTTTTTTTTCCAAGCACCATGTTTTGTGTGCTATGGAAACACCCATGGAAAATATGCTACTGTCCTTATCTATTTTAGTGAGAATATGTGCAGAGTGCTTATCTACACCATACTACTCCATAACAGATTGTGTCATGCTCAGCACACACAGCTGAAGGAGGAGATGGAAGGGGGGACATTCAGAGTGATGGCTTTTGTTTTCCCAGGTTATGGATGATGGAGTCCTGCTGTCCTGGAATGGCTGAACACCTGCCTGCTTATGGGAGTGCTGAATGAAAACCCTGTTTTGCTTCTCTTGTATGCATGACTCTTGCTGCATTTGTAAAATCCTTTTTTTCAACCCACAAGTTTTCTCACTTTTACTTCTCTGATTCTCTCCCCTACCCCACAGGGATAGAATCAGCAGCTCTGTGCAAATAGCAAAGCAGCAGCTCTGTGGGGCTGAGTCACTGGCTGAAGTTAAATACAGAAAACCTTAACATGTCAGCTAAAATAAAGGTATCCATTAAAGATTACACCATTCCCTACTTTCCTCCCTGAGTGGTAAACACTGATATGGAAAACTAGAGCAAAATCAGTGTAAGAAAGTGTATGTAACACACGAAAATCTCCTCGGGCTGCTTTAAGTCATGACAGAGGACGACTTCAGCAGACGAATGAAAACCATGCCTGGCTCAAAGTACAAATCCTGAATGTTTGAGGAGCTGATAAGAGATGATTTTAATCCACCTTCTAAAATATCTATCACTGCTAGTGGCTTCTATTTTTCTCATGTAAGTATTGACAAAGAGACTACTTAGGGAGTAAGGTTAAAAATTTCCTGGTGGAGTTTAGTTACAGTACTATCCAAGTAAATATAAATTTTGGTCTTATGCCATGGAATTACTTGCATGACATAAAACACTAATGTGGGGATGCTTTATTTTTTAAGGGAATGCTACACCTAAAAATTCTTAGGACTGTCAAGGGAAAAAATCTGGACCTGAACCTCATCTGATGAAAACTTGTATAGTTACTTTAAATTTGGAGAATGCCTTTCAAATATGATAAAAACTTTTTTTAATGGGCTCTCTTGTATTATAATTTTCTCTCTTGTCTCAAGAATTTAGCATATCTTTTCAGTGGAATATTTGCAGAGACTCTTCCTTCCTCCAAAGTTTCTACAGAAGTTAAATCCAAATTTGCCTAGAAAAGTTATGTTGAGTTAGTTTCTGACAGCAAACAGGCAGCATCTTTATATCTGCACAGCATTGTGATTATCTCACAAATTCACAATACTTTAATTCTGAACCCTACTATATTCCATAGAGACAATATCTTCAGTGCTAGCCTGAATGTTCTGAATGTTAAGTGTCTGGGTCTGGCTGGATTCCCTACATTTTTTGTCCATGAACACGTAGCACATGGCTCTTGATTACTACTTTTAAATTGATCTGTGTCTGCTATGAAAATATATTGCTTCATAAAAGTCTTTCAGGGTATCAGCTTCCAAATTAATGATTTTTCTCTCAAGCTCTGACTTTGAGAGCTTACAGTACAGAATTGTGCAGTCCAGCTACTTGAATCAAATTGAAATCCATCCATCTGCAATTCAGATCCAAATTCGTTCAGTGCTCTTGGCTCATCTCTGGGTAAAGAGCAGCTGTTGTCCTGTTAAAGTGACTGTAAATAATTCTAACTTCAAGCTTCAACAGTGAAATTCACCCTGCATCACTGGGGACCACTTAATCCCCAGGATGTTCCTGGGTTTGGTCTTCAGCTGGTGGGAGCTGCAGAGTGGTGCTGCAGTGGTGCTGCTTCCCAGGGTCTGGTGCTGGCAGTGCCCAGCAGTGCCAGGAGCTGGGGCAGCCCTGCAGGGCACTGTGTCCTCCTGGGGACACAGGGGTGTGGGGACACAGTGCTGAGCCAGAAACCCTGACTTGGGCTAGCTGCACAGTGTGCTGCCACCTGCACAACACAGGTGAGGAGGGGAAAAAAACTGGGGTTTCTTCCTCTTGCTGTTTTCTCATTTTTAATAAGACTGTCACCATGCTTTTTAGGAGTTGCATGTGTTCTGCAACACAAAGAGTGCAGCACCAGAGAAAGTCTTGTTTACAGCAGAGATTCAGTAAAGTGTTTAAAGGAAGAACTTTCCAGTGAAAAGAGATGGGCCCTAACCAAGAAGGAAGGTACTTGTTAAAGCAAATCTATCAGAACAGCAGATGAATCACAATGTGATATAGCACTATTTGAAAGGATGTTTTGAATGAAGCTGTCAGCAAGTATTTTAATAGCAAGTCTTCAATTTCTGCTTTATGGGGTTTTTAACCACCAAGAAGAAAACATAAAGTAACAAGGAGGGATTTAGGAATTGTTTAGTGTTTGGCTGTTCAAAGAAAGAAAAGAGCCCTCCACATGCATCGCAGCTAATGAAAATTGCCATTATGGGGTTTTTTACTCCATCTGTGAATGCTAAAGGCTGTAATAATGTAAAGTCCTTATGATTTTCTAATTTTCAGTAAGGAGGGTATTATCTACTTATTTAATGACCCAATCTCTAATGGCAAGGAGCTGCTACCACCAGCAGCTCCAGCTCATTCACATAGTTCCTCTCCTTAATTAAAAGGCCTTTACAGTTAAAAATAAAGAAATAAATCAATCAAAAACCCAAACTGCCATCAGATGATAGGAAAATAAAAGGCACTTCAGGGATTTGCTTGGCATCCACTACTGGGAGTATTCTTTTGAAAGAACTTAGTCCTCCTTTAGGCACCTCGGATAGAGCAAGACAGTTCAAAAGTGCTCAACATATATTCCTTTGGAAAATCCATCCCTAACTGTGGCTTTGTGTCCTACAGCCATTGTGGACAGCAAGGCTCAATTGTAAGTCACCTACCTCCCTGTTGGAGGAATGTCATCAGCATCACCCTTTCTGCAGGAAACTGTAATAAAATACCTGACTGCACTCATCTGTGCTCTTGCCACTGCTTGCTGCTACAAGAACAGAGGCAGCAGGTCTATTTTTACCACACTGCCAGTGATAGCAGCAATAGCCCTGCTCTTGATACTCAAAGCACTCAAAGCCAGATGTCCACATTGCAGAACAGATTCCTTACTAGCTTGGATATCAGCCTCAAAATGGAACGTCGCTGTCTGCATGGCATTCCTTGAGGGTGATGTGCCACTGCCAGGTTAAAAGCTTTCTGAATGGTCATCAGTCTAAGGCCAAAACTCGAGTAACAATTCAAGAACAGTTTACAGCTAATAAAAGCTGTAGTAACTTTCTCTAAGAACAGAGAATAAAGCCCAGAGGTTTTATGACACATCCCTCTGCTCAAACAAGAAGCATTTGGTGGTATTAACATACTACCATGTACTAACATACTAATGTTTATTCAAGAGGAAATACAAAAAGTTCTTTTTTTCTTCAGTCTACAGCTGTATAAATATTATCCACCTAACCCCCAGACCTTGTGGGAAAAATGATAGAAATGGAGCTCAACACTTGTGTAACCCACTGTCATGTTCTGACACACCTAGGACTGAATATTTGACTTCTGTGAGACCAGGGATGCTGTATGATGCATCCCTGGAGTGACCTCGTTTTCTAAAGACGGCTTTACTAAGAGTTTCCTAGGTTTTAACCATAGAGCTGAGTATGATGCAAGAGTTGTGGAATCATCATACCAAGATTTGCATGACAACACTGAAAAAGAAGCCAAATTGTAGTTCTGCATAACTTACAACTGGTGCCCAGCACAGTTTGTATTTTGATCCACTCAGATGAAAACTGTGTTAAGTTTTAGAAACTTCTATTCTCTGCTTTTGAGTCACTTTTGCAGGCTATTTGCCTTTCCCATTTTCTCTGTGGTAGCTAAGGAGATGAAAGTCTTTCTGTATGCACCAGATATCCCTTACACAATGGGAGAGAAATATTGATATTTTTATATTGCACAGTTGGTCATATTTATGAATTGATGCATGCTTCATCATAGCTCTAAATAATGGAACATTTTGGATAGGAACAAAGGGCCTGAAACTCTTTGTCTGAGTACCTCCACCTTCCTCTCCCTTCTGAACTCCTTACAGGCTGATTTTGGAAAGGTAGAGCTTCCTCAGGATCAATGTTACCCATGAAGATGATTTATTCAAGAGAAAAAGTAAGGCAAAGCCTTCATTGTTATACAATTTTCCACCTACTCCTTTCCCATCACAACTAGGGAAAAATGCAGGACTCAGAGCTCCTATTTAGGCCTGCAGAGCTTAGCTGAATTTCTCTTTCAGTCCATGCCAATATCCTGAAGTTTCTCCTTAGGGCCTCTGATGTTACAGGGATCAGTGATGGAGACTGTCATGTAATGCAGAGATTATTGCTGCAGTATCTCCCTGCCTGCCATGACACTCCTGACGCACACTCTAAGCCAAGACTGTGTTACCCTCAGCCCTTCTGAGCTTTGGAGATACCCAAAATCCACTACAGCTTTAGGAGAGCAGTGAAGATGACTGCTCTCTGTCCCAGCTGGGGACTGAACATGAGAAGGCAGGACAATGGTTGTGGGAATGGACCCACAGCTCATCTGCACAGATGGAACAGGAGAGAAGCAGTAGTCCCCTAGTATAGGATGACTTCACCTTTCCTTTTCATCTTCCACCGGTAAAATTCTGGGAATGAAAGCTGCAATACTTCAGACTAATTTCACATCTTTTAAAATTGAGATTCAGACACTTTGCCACGAATAAAAAGTAAATATATAAACATGCAAGTCACCATCCAAGCTTATGTTCTCCTTCACTGTAACTTATGTAGATTGCTGCCTATGTGCATAGCTTTCATTACAAATAAAACATAAAAGCCAGTGCATATCCTGGAGAACTGTTTTTCCTTATTGCAACTCCATTACATGAAGTCTAGTAACATAAACAAAGGTTAGACTTGGTTGTTCTGAACAAATAAGCATTTATTGTCAAGGCTTTTCAGGAGCTTTCATTTTCCTTTTTGAAAAACAAGATTCTGTGCCAACCTAGCAAATGTGTAACATTAAATAATAAGCAAAATAATGGGACACCCTACCACACTATGTTATAGACAACCTCAGAGTGTCACAGTTTTACATGTCCAAGCTAAGACAGAAACCCAGTTATATTAAGCAGACATATTAAATCAAAACTCCACCAGCAGAGTCCCTTGGGTTCCTTAATGCTGCAACCAGCCTTTAGAGCACGAGGATCAGTCCAAGGGCAGAGTGCTCCATGGCACTGGAACAGCACACAGCAGAACACAGCCAGAGAACCTTTCCCCTGCTTCCTGTCCTGGCACAGTGGCAGGGAGCACAGGACAGAGCTGTCTCAGCCCTGAAGGAGCAGCCAGCTTTGTGGTGGGCAGGTGGGAGGAGAACCCCCCGTGCCTCGGCCACGCAGCCCTGCCTGTCTACTCTGGCTGTGGCACCACAGCTGCTGAGGCTCTGGCTCTGGTGCTCCCTGGATGTTAATTCCACCAGGATTCTCCATTTTAAAGTGATGGTGAATCTCCTGAACCCAGCCAGAAGTAATCACACAACAAGCTATCCCTTAGACAATGAGCAGAGATTATTCAGCTTCCTTGTACCCCAGTGAAACAGCAGCTTCCTTCCTGCCCGTGATTGAGGCTGTGATTAACCACACAGTTCAAGGTGAAAGAAGAATGCAGTTCCAGGCATATATGACTCCCTTTAACCTCAGCAAAACATAGTACCAGATATTTCAATTAGTGTGTACCAAGGTCACAAAATCAATTTCTTATCGCCGAAAAACACACATACTGTAAATTTCATTTTCAAGCCGTAATCTCTAAATTAAATCTGTGTACCTAAAAAATATACAGTGCAAAATTGCAGTCCTTCAGTCCCCTCCTTCCCTTGCAGCCTAGCAGCATTTTCACAAACATCACCTGGCTTTGTGCTCTATATTTAGAGCACAATGTTTGGTTAGATTCTAATCTTCTTGGAGAATGTCATTATCTCTTTCTTTGGCAAATAGAGGCCCAAAGTGTCAATTACCTTCTTAAACCCTTTCATACACACAGGGCTGAGTTGGGTTTGATATTCTATCTGCCAGCAACCCAGTCAGCAATTTTTCACAGTCATACACAGAAAAATTGTGCACCAGCATATCATCCCAGATAAATTACACATTTCAAATGTGGTTACATACAACTTCACCACTCCTGGCCAGTATATTCTGGCAGAAGAAAATAAAAAACAACAATTATAAAAAACGAAAAAAATCCCAAAGAGAACACTTTTCTGCAATTGAACTCTGTGAGTTCAATATAGCTTTACAGAGAAAAAAGCAAAACAAGTCTAAGATTAGTGGGATATGAAATGTAAATCAGCATATCTGTGCTGGAATGACATCATCTGTGATGTGTGTGTTTCCTGGTGACACAGCCCTGTTCTGTGGGTGACACTGACTTCATAGCTCCAAAGGCAGCTGCAGACTCTGATGGCTGCAGCAGCCTCTACCATGGGCAGGTCTAGGTTGAGAAATCTCAAGGAAGTGGAACGTATGGAAGCAATTTCTTTACAATAAATCTTGGTCTTCCCTTAGCAAAAGCTAATTTTGACTATGCAATCACAGAATGAGTGAAACTGACAATTTTGAGATTATCTTTTTTTTTTTTTTCATAGTAAAGTTTGCTTTTTATGCACATGGCTACATATCTGCAGGTCCCTGTGTACACGATTGTGTGCATTTATTACACATGTATGAGTACACATGTTCAGGAAATACTTTCATCCTTTTACTTCAAACCAGCAAGTGAGAAGAACATATTGTTACTGTTGGACCTCCTGGGACTACTTCAGATGTTAGAGACACAGGAAGGGAATCATATCTCTGGTAAACACAAAGTAAACAAACTCTGAAATAATAAGTTTAAAGCTCCTTAAATGAATTTTCCCACATCCCCTAAACCTGTAACATATTGATTCTTAGTACCATAAAGCAGGATGAAAGGAGTATTTTCTCAAGAAAGGAAATTAACCTTATTTGGCAAGGGTTAAAACACATTTTGAATTAAACAAATAGGAAACCATCCAAGTGCAGATGATCAGACAACAAGTCTGGGTAAATTTTTGAGAGGCAAATCACTCTTTTCTGCCATGTCATCTACACACATTTTAAAAACTCTTTTTAGATGCAAACAGGACTAATTTAAAAGAGAGTCTGGATATGATTAAAGATACAGCAAGAGGAAGTTTTGTTTCTTTCTGGTCCTTTCAAAAATGCATTACTGTATTTTAGTTATGCTCAAAGTACCATTTCAAGAAAATATAAACAAAACGTGAAAAAAATAGAGGTTTGGGTTTTTTTTTTTGGCTCAAATCTGAGAATGTAAGGAGTCTATCAAAAATGTCCCTAAAATGGATTTTGGCCAAGGCTTCTTAAGGTTAGGGTCAATCTTACAAATGGTTTTTGCGGACTGTGTCTTTGGCCCAGGTGAACTGTGTTTTCTGGCAGTGGGAAGAAGAGCTAACTCTCTGAAGATCCTCTGTCTCTCTCATTTGGGGGGAAACTGGGAGGGATTTCTTCATATGAGTGAGAAAATCGGATTTGACACTTTGGATGCATGAAACACTTTGAGTCATAATTTTATGGACTCAGCCATTTACAGAGGTAAGAGAATTGGAGTGAGACAGCCTCCACCTTGCCTTACTCAGCAGGGTTGTATTGTTACTCCAGCCATCCTGCACTGCTTTCTTCCTGACTCATGTTCCCATGCATCACCAGGGACTGTTGTAACACGTGCTCCCCTTTCAAATTCCTGACCCACTCTTAAAAAATTAATATAAAATATATTTTGAATAGTAGCTATAAAAAAAATAAACTCAAGGCTACAGAAGCTGTTTTGACTAATACTGTTAGCCAAGGGTATGGCTATTTTCAGGATCATAAGCATAACTCCATCCTTTGTGGCTGGAAGGCAACCATACAACAGCTGGTTAGTCCCCAGCAGCCTACAGACATCACAGCCATCAAGCCCTTCCCAAATTCATAGAAAAGTGTGACATCTTACACATGAAAAGGCAAAAGCCATACATAAAGCTGGAAGCCTCCAAATGGCCAAGAACCTGTTATGTTAACATTAACACCAGCACTTTCCTAGGCAAGTGGACTTTTGTGCACCAGAAAATCAAATCCCCACAGTTAATTTGTCCAGACTTTTCACTTCCATGATGTGCCTACAGGTTTAATCTGGAATGTGAAATCAAGATACTTCAGCTGGGTAGCATTTTACAGCTCAGCAGGCAATCTCTGCTCTTCAAGAAAAGTAAAAAACAATTCAGCTACATTATTACCAAGGAAGACAAGAGGGAAGAAAACCTTCTGTCTCCTGGAGAGGAACCCTGAAGCCATGGGCTCAGTTAGATATAATACCTAAATATGCAACAAACAGAATGGTGCCTCCCAACAAATCTTGGGATCACCAAAATTCCCAACACCTAAAATTGCAGTAGGAATTTTGAATTTAAAGGTGACTCCTGCTCTTTCCCTGAAACCATGCAATAGCTCCAGCAGAATATAAAGGCAAAGCAGTAGAGATTAAGAGATACAGGAGGAGAAGGGGAAAGGAAAAAGGGTAAGGAGCATGTCAAAAGGGCTGGGAATTAGTGATTTTCTTTGGCCCCCTGTATAGCACATCCCAAGTTTTCCAAGCTGTCACACATTGAGTTGAGCCCTGTTATTAGTGTTTGGCTAAGGCGTATCTTTCTCCTGCTGTGCTATGTTAGAGCAGCTGCAATTTGCCTTTTTATAGCTTGTGGTAACTGATAGCAGTGAAATGAATTTAGGAAGTGTGTGGATTGGATCTTCCATATCAGTGATTTCAGACTATTTGGTAAACACAGAAGTGACATCCAGTGATGTATGCCTGCTGTTAACAAAAAAAAAAAAAAGTCCTTTGGTGAATCAACATTTGAATTAAATAATTTTCTATTGAAGAGCACTTTTGTATATAATAAAATTATTATAAACAGTAGCTTTAAAGGGTCATTTTAATTTGAAAAAAAAATTCCCTCAAAACTATACACAAATTGGGTGCTGCAGAATGGCAACACCAGTAAATCCAAACAAATTCAGTGACAGCAAGAAAAGTCAATAGTGGGAATAAGCAACATCATGTTAGAACAAGGAACTGAGGTCTCACAGGAAAACTCCTTTTTATAGCTGGCAAAAGTCAGAGAGTTGGTCTTTTGACCCTCCGTGAAAAAAGAAAATACATTTGTGTTCAGATACTGAGCATGCTTCCAATTTGATTCAGCTGGATTTATACAAATTGCCCTGTGCTCTAACAGGGATTCTGTATTTTGATACAAAATATCACTTTGCACTGATGTATTTTTTACCTGTGTAAAGTGATGAATCCTCCCACACTGCATTTCAGAAACAGAGTTACTGCCTTGCTCCAATAGAAAGTCTCCGTGACAGCCTAAATCCCTGCTCAATATTTCTGGAAGAGCAGTAACTATTTTACAAGTAAGACTGATTAATCTTGCAGTATAATTTGCAAGTGACATTTACAAGGGAATATTGTGTAGGGATATCTGGGAGGGATATTTTGTTCAGGCTTTTCCTGCTTGCCTGCCTACCCTCCTGGAACAAACAGCGCTGCTTCATTTTCCTTCCGTATTTTACAAAGTTAAAGTAAACACTGTGATCACACTGTTTACTTTAATTTCCTGCAGTGTGCCAGCAAAGCAGCAAATTGGCAGTCAGCAATCAAGAAGCAGCCAGCATTTGAAACAGCAGAGCTGCTTAGGAAAGCATCACTGATGCCAACTCATTTTCCCCTTTGTTTTAAAAATAAAATATTGGCTTCTATGAAGTTTTACTTCTATCCTTATCTTTTCTAAAGGATTTGAAATTTTGTTTGTTTCCTTTAATTTTCTTTTGGAAGAAAGCTGGAATTATGAACAACACCTAATTTATATGTCCAACAACTCTTCTTATTAAAAGAAATACATTTACAACTGAGGCAAATATATTCTATTTATCTGTAAAAAAATCCGTGGCATTTTTGCATGAAAGGAAGTTAACTCGTCTATAAATCAGTTGTTTCTGGGTATATCTTTATTTCTTATGCCAAGAGCTTTAGCCCATGTTATTTCAATTAGGTGTATGATATTGTGAAGCTAAAGCCTCGTGCACTACGTGCAGAATACACATCTGCCCAAGACAGTCCTGAAAAGCAAATAGATGTACTATCAGAGGTCATTCTCTCTCATTGAATACTACATAAAGCAAGGAATAGAAATACAAAAGAAAAAGTAAGGAGACTGGGATAGTATTTTGTACCTCTGAGGTGTAAAGCTTGACAAGGTGACTCATTTATGGCTTTCTGGAAGATACTGAGGGAATTTATTGCCATGTAAGTTATAATTCCAATATATGAAAGAGGCCAGATACTGCAATCAGTTATTCTCCTGACTATGTGCATTCCTGCACATATTCTTGCTGAAGACAATGAGATTATGAAGAGGATTAACTTTTTGTTAGAGTGGCCAAAGTATGCCTTCAGAAAGTCCAAACCATGACCTAATTTAAAGTGGTTGAAATCTTGAGGGAAAGATAGTAAAAGGATAATTATTTTAAAAGCCATGACTTTGACACCAGGAAATTAAATTCATATCTATGTGTCTTTATCTATACACAGCAAATCCAATAATCTTGAGCTCTCTGCAGTCACTTAGCCAGCTGGCAAAGGGAGCAAAGTCAAAACTAACAAACCCCATTCCTAAGGTATGTTGACATCAGTGATTCATGATTCATCAATAATGGTGCTAGGAAATAAATGTAAGAGGGCATTATTGCCTTTTGCAGCACAGAAAACTTAAGGGAAAACCTCTAGGTGTGTCACAGTGAAAAGACAGGGCTAACAAAGAAATAACTTTTACAAGTATTTAAGAGGTGTTACAAGCAAGTGAAAGTAGGGAAACAAATGTGAACCTTTCAAAAACTGTAAGAATGTATCTATAAATAAAAATGAAGGGTTTCTCAGCTATGAAAGCTTAAGAGGACTAACCTGAAAACTAATATTTTCTGTTCAACGTGTTTACGAGGAGAAAGAATTTGAATTGCTTTTTTCAGGATAAAGTCTCAAAACAATGACTGTTCTGGTTTAATTGTCCACCAGGATAAGCACAATGAAGAAGTTGGCTTTACGTTATGCAAAATTACCAGTGTTGATGACAATAATTATGACTCTCACAACCTATCTAAATAACTATAAGGGCAAATATGTATACCCAATGTACTATATAGACTCTTTAGAAAATGCCTGTATTAGCACATAATTGATGATCTCCTCTGAAGGTGACTGCACTATCATTGTAAAAGCCTAAGATTATTAACTGAATAAAAATGGGTAGCTATCTCTAGAACAGCAGATACACCTGCTGCTTTTGCCACACAGAACAGCAAGATCTCATACATCATTAAATAACTGAGGCTTTGCTTTATGTTCTCACAGCTTTAAACTATTTATGATAGGGTGTAGCCTATATTTCTAATCTTTTATAGAACCTACCTAATTAAAATTCTGGTTACTTTTTTATGCTATTAGAGGACTGCTGCACAATATTAATAATGCACAGTGTAACATGCTGCCCTAGAGAAACATTGTCTCTCTTTCAGGGCCAGCAGCCACACAGTTCCCATATAAGCTTTGCTGCTTTGCTGGAGGGTAAGTGACTTTGGTGGCTGTTGAGGTATTCCAACAGGGAAAATGTTGGTCTCTTGACATGAGACTTGCTCCAAACCATTGCCATTTAACTGCAAAGCACCACAAATACATCTAGTATCTTGCTTGCCTGGACTGACATTGGAAATTTTATTTTAAAGACTGGGTCTTTAATTTATTAATTTCTAATAAACAATTAATGGATTAATAAGATTTGTGAATGCATATTTCACTGCACTGAATTTTCTTTAAGTGCTCAATAAATGTTTTTATGAGATTTGAATGTAGATATTAGAACAGGTATCTTTACTGCAAATTTAATTGATGATTCATAATCACAGACTTTCTAGACCAGTACAGACAATATAGTGGGTACCAGATGATGCTAGGTAAATAAATGTTAGTTTGATTTATTCCAGGCAGTATTGCTAAAATTGAATTGTTTTTCTTGTTTCTCTGCATTATTCACAAGTACAAGTCCTTGACTCTGCAAACATGATATGCATTTATTGTTCAAATCACCTGACCTTTTCATGGTACTAAAACTGAACCAATGCAAGAGCAAAACCAGTGCTGTGAAGACCATTTCTTACTTTCTTTTGACCAGCTTGATAGACAAATAATGATTAACCTATCATGGCAAGGTTATCATTAAATTCAAGCAATATATTTAAAAACTACGTGACACTTGATGCAAAGAAGAGACTGACAGAACAGTGTTTGTTCAGATTTTAGAAGGGAAGGAAAAAGGCAGCAAATAATGCTGCCTACACTAGCTGATGGGAGCTCATGAGGGCTTATGGAGGAGATGAAGGTAAACTATTATTGGAAATGTATGGTGGCAAGTGCACATGGGAAGGAAAAGCTACAAGCTGCAACCAGAGAAATCTCAATTAGAGATCAGAAAAAACGTTCTCACACTTATGGCAGTCAGACACTGAAACGAGGGCCCAGACAGGTGCAGGTTTCAGCCTTGGAGACGCTCAGAACTCAGCTGGCCAAAGCACTAAGTTACCTGCTCTAAGTTGAATCTGCTCTGAGAGGGGAGCTGGACCAGGTGGCCTCCAGATGTCTCTTCTAAGTAAATTATTCTAAACTAAATTATTCCATGATTTTGTAATTTCTCATTTTTTGTGATTTCTCATTTTTTGTTATTTCAGCCATCTATATTTCTCTTAAAACATTCCCACCTTTTAAAAACGTAGACACCTATCTTAAAAAAAAAACGCCTTTGCATTCTAAACTGTCCTAAACAAACATACTTCCAAGCACAGCATGGCAAATGAGCTATAAAAATACAAAATATCTGTGGGCTATTTTCCTACACTCATACCAAACCAAAGTGTTTCTGCTAAGCAGTAACTGCTAAATTTCTCAAGATGCTTGAAACACAAAACCTGTCATGGTAGATGGTTACCACTCATAACTACTTCTCAGGATACTGAAAATGACAAGATTCATATGAATTTCAGCATGTCTGCAGTGGGACATAGCCATACCTAACAGTGAAAATAAGTATTAGAGATATTCATAGTAGAAAACAACTCAAAAATGAAGGCAGGAAAAATATCCTTTTCTTTGGATGAAAGACAGAGTCATCCACAATACTTTAGTAGGATTTCTGGCACAAGTCTCTTGCAAGAAGTTGTAGTAGACAAATAACACTGTCAGGTCTCTCTGGCATTCACACCTCCTTGGTTTCCTAGAGCAGCCCAGGAGTTGTTATTTGATGGTGATCAGCTGCTGGGAAGAGTGGCCAGGTGCTTGTGTGAGGCAGGGAGCTGAGGGCTGTACAGTAGCCACCATACCAGCCCTAACCCCAGAAATCCTGAGTCACAGGGGAAATTGCTGAAGGTAAATCTGCAAAGATTAATTAGCAACTCTCATGGAAAAGGAAAGCTGGAAAACAGCTCACACTCAACTGAGATGCATGGCATGCTGTATCAAAACACCAGGCTGAATGTAATTTATACAATTTCTCAGAATATGTTAAAGTTTTTGGCTTTGAAACATTTTAGTATATGACACTGTTGTGACATAAAGTTTAATCCTTGAGCTAGAGGGCTCTTGAGTAAGTTTTTCAAGTGAGCACATAACAAAAAACAGAGGTAAAATCTGTTTACCTTTACAGACTGTTATGCCATTTCCTGTGTATCCTTGGGAGCAATAGCACCCTGTTGTCCCACCCTGAACTTCACACCTGGCATCTTTGTGACATGTCATGTTGCAGCTTGGAGAAGTGCAGCCATAGTCCAGCAGACTGGAAATCAGAACTGGAACAAAGGAAAATTGGACTAATTAATTATCTTAAAACTTTATTCTGAGCTCTAAAACAAGATCTGGGCCAAAAGTCTCCACGCAATGGGTGTATTGCAGTAAACATCACCACAGACTCAATTGTACTGCAGGACAGGGCACGGGCCACCAGCTACAGGAGCTTCTTTGGTAAAAGAGCCGACACCACAGATAAAGGACCCGGGCGTGTTCTCAACCAGTGTGAAACTGGCAAACAGCATAGAAGTTATGTAGTGATCTGGGGGAAACATTTGGCTTTCAAATATCTCTAGTAGTTTTCAGTAAAGCCCAGGAATTTATTGGCACTCTGAATTATGTATTGAGCATAATCCAAACTGCCCTACATGACCCAGGGAAAAATACCAAAGAAGGTTCCCCTGGTCAGACTTTTTATTCTTATAAGCACCCCCATACTTCTGTAGCTGACACATAGGCATGGTCTGGTAGATTAAGATGAAATGTAACGTATTTACATCATTATGGCAGAATGGTTTAAAAGTTATTTATGGTGTGGCAAATTATTTAATCTTTTCAAAATACCATAACTACTTTCCCATTGTATGAATGCATATGGTTACAGATCACTTTACTATCACGCACAACCTTTAATAGGTTAGATATGAGGCATTTAGCTCAGAAGGAAAACTTTCTTACTTTGTAGTTTACAAATTCTTAGCAGGACATAGTGAAAGTTGCAGAACGCAAAGATCCTTCTGGGTGCTGTCTTCCCCTGCAGTTGTGCTTTTCCCCACTTAAATGTCATTTTGGATATTTGCTAGCCTACTGTTACAGTTCCATAGCCCCAAGAAATCTCACTGAGATGTTGTTTTCTTGACTTAAGACGTCACGAAAAATTTAAAAGTCTAATAATTACACACAAATTTAAAATAATTATATATAATCCAAGTCAACTTGGATATCAACAAATTTCGCATTTTCTCTATGTTTCTGAGAGGAGAGACCATCTTCCACAGGGATTAAAACAGAAACTTGTGAGATTCTTTTGTCATTTTACTGTTTTAAGCATGCGAAATCTAAAAATTTCCCAAGCAGATGGAGAGAGAGAAGGAAGAAAACCTGAAACAAATGCACAGAAACTCACAATGTTTCTGGTTTTTTTAATACAAAAGCCACAGTGAGATAAAGACAGGCATTTTTGGGTTTGCCTGTGGGATGATACTAACCATGCAATTACCAAATCCAGCAGCAGAACAGATCAAACCTACAGAGGCTTCCAGTCCTGTGTATCCAGCAGCTTTCAACCATCCCCAGTATAACAATTCCTCCTTGTCAGATCCCAGTCCCTTCTCACCTGCCACACACTCCCCAGAGACAGAGACTTCACCTACCTAGGAATGGAAGCAGTTTCATTGGTGATGCTGTTGCTGTGCAGTGCCTGGTGCAGAGCCCCTGTGTCAGAGAAAAAAACTCCCTGCTGTAAAATATATAACCATGTGCAAAATACACAGGTATGGCTGTGAGGAAAGCGATGTCCCAGCACAGGCACAGCCCTGACACTGCCCTTTGTCCCAAGCCTCACACTTCCAAAAGTTCCTCAGGCTCTCAGGCAGGACAGGAAGGGTCGGGGGGGCTGAAGACCTGGTCTTCTGGCAAGTAGGAAAGCAGTGAGAAAGTAAAAGGGGAAGAAGAGGCTGCGTCTTGCAGAGGATATCAGAGAGGAGTCCGGGTGAGGAGGTTAGAGGAGCATGGAGCTGTTTGGGAGAGTGGCTCCCAAACAGAGAGGGGCAGGGGGAGGGTGAAGCTGGAAGGGGTGACTGCAGCCTGCTGGCAGAGCAGGAGCAGCAGGTGGAGCAGAGGAGGGAGGGTGAGGAAGAGCTGGAGGAGAATAGTAACTTGCTCAGTGTTTACAAGCTCAGAGGTAATGGTCTGCACGCTTCCTTCCTCCTCTTCCTGCTGACATGAGTGTGTGTGAGCCCCGAGACTCCTTTTGTTTGGAGTCAATCCTGGCTAACTACTGCTGTTCTTACTGCTTTCTTCATTTTTGAGATGGATATTTACTGCAGTTGAGCAATGTTGCTTTAAGGGTAATGGGATGTAAGGGAGGTACAGGAAATCACTAAACTCCGCTTTGTGAGGAAAACAAAGATACACCCAGGGAGGAAAAAGGCAGGAAACCTAGGGACTGAAGGAGACCAAATTTCTCTGAGTTCATGGGTTGTGTAGCAGGACACGTTCAATATAGCATTTGGCATGACTTTGTGTTTAACATGAGAGCAGTTCTGTTCTCTTTACAGCATCCTGATGAGACTTCAGCATGTACTTATATCATGCATTGATATGGCAATATTTTCTCTAGGCTTGCCAGGAACAATGTGCCTACAGTCATTTCCCAGCTTCCTGGGGATGACGACTCTCATGTTGAAGCACTGTGAAACTGAAGCAGTGACGTCTGCCTGTCCTTACAGGTGCAAGCTGAGGGATGTGCACAAACAGCCATGCTGCTGGGAGAGTGGAGAATCTCTCTAAGGTAAATAAAACACATGAGGCTGTGGAATGTCACTGTGACAAAATATATCATGTCTGACTAGAAAGTTTTGAGGCTGGGGCTTTGGTATGTACCTCATGGGAAAGTGTCTGTCTTGCTCTTGGGAATTATCTTCAGACCTGGCTACATTTTTTTCTAAACATTTTAGGAACTATTTGCTCACCATCATTTTCCAGCTTCATAGTCACTGCTGGCTGGAGTTCAGTGGGTAAAACTCTACTCAGGCCAGGGAGGTGTGAGGCATGTAGAAATAGCATGGAGGTGTCTGGTTGACACAAAGTACTTCTGGAGCACCTTGGCAAAGAGAGAGGAAGCTCCAGGAACCGGATGTTAATTTCTGATGAACCACAGAATAATGAACAAAGGGTCCAGGTGCAGGAAGATATTTTCCTCCTGTTTGACTTTGTGATGGGGGAGGACTTACAGGGTAAGAGAGGAGGGGACTAGGAATTAGTTTGTTTTGTTAAGTTTTCTCGTAATCTAATTCATGGAAATGCAGAGGAACAGAAAATCAGATGACCTGAGGACAGCTTTGATCTGCATGTCCTGTTCCTTGTGTTGGCATGTGCTGCATAATAAGCTCAGCTGATCTGTACTAACTTAGAGATCCTTCTGCTAAACTTCAGAGGATTAATAGGGGCTGAAACCCTATACTGCAGAAAATATATGTTAGTGTTTTGTGTCTTATTACTTCCCAAAATCAAGCTAAAAGGTTTTAACAGTAAGCAAGAGAGCAAGAACTTACAACCTTAGATTCAGGTCTTAAGAGCTGGAAACACATTTTTTAAAAGTCAGAGATGTACATTTCAATTTTGTCTAGACATCAGCATTCTGTAAGGGGTGTCCAGATAGACAGGTTGGAGTGCAATTTCATAACCCCAGTGATAGTAAATTTATAGTAAAAACTTTAATTCCTTTTCTGATTCAAGATCTAAGGATAGAGGAGAAATTTTGGGTGACACATAAAAAACCCCATAATCTTACTACTGGGAGCTAAATGCCTCCTTTTCTTTTTACTAGAAAAGCATGTGATAACACCTTTTCACGAGTCAATGATTCAAACTTATAAAGGGGACTATGGCAATCACATCAGGACGTTTTCCACCTGGAATAGGGCTCCTGACCTACTCCCTGCAGTCACAGGTATCGTGGGTGACATGGAGGGCAGTGCACAGGTCTAATTGGCAAGTGGTTTGCTCTGTGACTGGCAGTGGGTGAGGAGGCAGCACATGAAGAAAGATGAGGAAGAACAGAGCAAGGACAGGAGAAGGTAGGCGAGGTCAAGAGCAACTCTGGGTGATAAAAGGAGCTTCGATCAGATTTAGAAGGCAATAGGGAGACAGTGAAGAAGAGGGATTTAGGAATATCTTAATGAGATCTCAATACTGGGAGCAGTGGATTACTTTTGCATTACACTGCTTTAAAAACTGGCTAATGTGAGTGTCATTTAGAGGCTGAAGACAGCAAGGTCGCAATAGGAATGGATGTGGAGAAGGATGGACTTGACAAAGATTTTATGGGGAGAATGAAGAGGAAAGAAGAGATTTCTGAGGCATTTTGGAGATTAAACCAGGAGGATTTACTGATAATATCTATTGGCATACAGGGACAGGAGTTAAACAAGTGGAGATGAGCAGGTGAACACATGAAAAAGGAGACACTTTCAAATTTTTGCTGTCAAAAGTTTGAAAAAAATGCTGAGAAAAAAATATTGAGGTGTCACAAAACTGAAGTATTGATGAGTGTCTGTCTTTACAGGCAGGGAGGAGGGACATGCACAAATGTGCATATTCCTGAAAGAGTGGAGAATATGTCTAAACTAAATCAAATAGGTACAAGAATGTGGAATGTCAGTACTGCAGAATCCATCATTAAGCAATGTTAAAAATAAATGGTTTGTGGAAACATTTCAAAACTCAGTCTTTCCATTCTTATACATAGACAGCAAAGCCCCAGTTCTATACTTAACTGTGTTGCTCATTTTATAAATGGGCTCATTTATCTTTGTAAGACTGAGTTAGGAAGACATAAGTAAATGAATATACATAGGTTAACAGGCTTGACTTCAAAACACACATTTCTGGTTGCTGATCACTGTGATTATGACATCTTAACATGTGACTGTAGAATTCTAAAGCTGATTTTTTTTTGCTGGTGAACTGATAGGAAGGCATCAGCCTGCTTTTATAAATTATTGGGTATTTTCCAAGCTTTGCATTATGAAAAAAGTATTTATTCATAGTGGTTTTAAAGGTAGTTGGGATGCTGATTGTGCAGACAATGCTGTGAAACTAACGTGCACAGCTGATGGCTTCCTAGAGCTCAATCTTAGGTTGCTTTCAAAAGATAAATATAGATAAATACAGAGCACTACTTTCATTTCAGAAACTGCCTATAGTGCCAAAAAAGGAGCAAAACCAGAGTTAGTATTTTGTGTACGTGATCTACTGTATTAAAGATATTGTTTGGTGTGATCAAATTTGGGCTACTAGCTGAATATATAAGAAAGGATCTCACCAAATTTGCAGTTTGCCATAGGTTGCACACCCCACTTTCAGACCACAGCAGGTCACCCTCAAAGGAGATGGTGAGAAGATGTATCAGATTGAGAGATCCTGAATGCCCTGGGTAGGGTTTATACATCTGCAGCCTCCTTGGTGTTCTGTGTATTTTCAGCACTCTCAAATGCCAGTGTCTAACCCATCCCAGTGTGCTCCAGTATAATCCAGCCTGTATGTGCAGAACAGCCAAAGGCATGTGCCTGCACACACATTTACCTCTATCACACAGGCACATACATGTATCAGTTACTGAATTGGCATAGTAAATATTTAATGCCAACCATAAAATTATGATAATTATGATCATGATCTTTTCTTTCAACCTTTGCTTTAATTTCTGACAAATGACTGATCTCTTAAGTCACTAAGTTTCCTGCCAAAGAGAAAATATGATGTAAAACAGGCAGAGAATGCACAAATGCATTGGATAAAGGTTTTTTTTCTGATGCTTGCTGTGGTTTTTTATATCAAATTTATTTATTGGTTTCAAATCAAGTCCTATAACTTCAAAAATGTAGATGGTCTTTATAATACTTCAGAAATGTTTCATTTATCCTTGTCACTAGAACAATTATAGGATTTTTTCTTCTAGTCACTGAAATCTGGATACAATTGAAAATGTACTTAAATGTCAGATCAAAATAATGAATTTCCATTATTGGTTAAAATTATTTTCAAATGAAAAAATTCATGGAAAATATTGCTCAAACACAGGCTAGTCAATCATAGGGCAGCCTATCTCAGAGGGCTCTAGTTCAAAAGTAGGGTCAGCATCTGTTTTATAACTGTCTCACCTCGCCTTCCTGTCTGAGTGCTTTACAAATCCTCATCATTTTATGTGCAAACATCATATTCCATCTGAGCATACAGGACTGAATAGATCTCTTGGGATGATGTAACTCTAGGCAATTCTGAAGCAATAAACACACAAACTCACATAAACATATGCATGCACACATCCTCCTAAATCTGTAGCTATGTCCATCTGAAGGAAATGGCACATTTCAGTGCTCAGAGCCAGTTTCTTTCTTCTCTTTGTTTTACCTTGGATGAAGTCATGAAATAAGGGAATTTAAAGTGAATGCAATGTTTCTGAAAGCCAGATTAACTGCCCTGAAATTGGGCTCTGTTTCTGCATCTGCTATAATACAGCAGAGATGTACAGATTGAGTATAAAGATCCCCACAGCTAAAAGGGATAAAGTAATTCAGTTTCCATGTCTGTTTGTGTTCTCCTGGTCATGCTACAGTGAAATTGTAACAATAGTCACATCTCTGCAGGAGGAATAGAGTGAACTCCATGAATAATTACACCAACGAATGCCAGACTACCAGTTTCTTTTAATACACTCATTTTATACCAGAGCATCAGAAGAGAAGGACTCTTACAGTGCAGGGCTAACACCTGAACCAGCAGACGACCAGACTGGGTCCTACAGGCCCAGAATTACATCTTTGTGTTTTTCACATGGGAAAAGAGTTCTGATCCTTCCTGTTTGCCTACCACAGAACCCTAGACTGGCAGTCCCTGTCCCAACCTGTCCAGGTGTTTACTCTCTCAATGCTACAGGCAACCTCCCAGCAGAGCAATATCCCACAAAAGCCATCTTGAATTTTTTGTCCTCAGGTAACACTCTGAAAACTGCTTAAATTATGACATGTGTTTGGGGTTTTATCAATTCACTTCCATATCTTTGAAGAATGACTAGATCCTAAGCAAGGATATCAGGATTTGGTGGTGCATTGATGTGCCATGGGGTTGTATCTTGCAGAAATGCAGGTCAAAGGGAGCAGAGGAGGAGGTGTGACCAGCTAAACATGGCCACAAGAATGGACAGGACTGTGGTCAGAATGAGGAATACACAATGGTGGAAAAGAAGATGCTATTTTCCATCCTCTCAACCCCTCACCATTACAGATGTCCTGGATAACAGTTCATAAAAGTTCTGGTGCTCTGCTGCTGCTGTGTTCTGCCTCACTTCTCACAGTCCTGCCAAGGCCAGCGCCCTCTTCCCCCTGCCACCTTTCCTTCCTTACCACCTTATGCCTTCAACCTTTTTCCCAGTGACTCCTCAAGTATTTGTCCATTTCCTATCTGAGAACTCTTGCAGAAGGAAAAATATTTGAGGACCGTGACAGGAAAAAAAATAATACTCAGAAGAGGAAAATAATGAATGATCATTTAGGATTGAGAACGGGAAGTTCATTGTAGGAACGGTCAAGAGTGCTTTAAGTCAAACCCAAACATCTGCATTGCAAACAACAATCATATAATCACTGACTTTCTGCATTAGCCCTTCCTAGGCAGAAAGTACTCTGTGGTGCATGGGCCAATAAAACAATTACTGTGTAATATTCCTTCTCTGTGATATCATCCCCTTCCTTGAGGGTTCCAGGAACTTGGGAATTTGCTGGGAAGTTGCAATGTTTGGAGAAAAGTTGGCTGTAGCACACAGTGTAAGTGAAGCCTCTCCATTCAATGACAGCATGGATAATGCTTGGAGAGAGAGCATGGACAGGAGGGACAGGTCCTCAGGCAACCTTGCTATCATCCAATTGCTTTTCCATCACAGCAGTCACTTCATAAAGCATGTCCTTCATGTAGACTGACTCCAGAAAGGGCTTTCTCTGGACCCCAGTACTATACAGCAGGGAGTTTGTAGCAGCTACGGAAAAGTTCAGACTTTTTTGCCTGGGCCAGTGACTGAGAGCCATGTTCTCCCTCACTCATGCTACAGGGTCATGTTTCTCTGGTGTTGGGGCACCAATGGCTGAGTGCTGGCAAGCCCTGTTGGAGCAGCCTGAAATGAAAACCTGAAGTATGCAAAATGATTAGTGCCCTGATACAAGCCTATAAACTCATTGCTAAACCTTTCTGCCCTTTCTCTCCTGCTAGACATTGGATTGTGACATACCTAGAAGAAATTCAAAATATGCCCCTCACAGATTTGCGTATTTTGTGTGGTGCTGGTGCTCCTGATGCTCTCATGACTTGTAAAGTAAACTTGCAAGTTTAACTTGTATCCTTCAGACCCCTTCTCACATGTGCCTGACATTTCATCGGGTGTTGTTTGACTCTGTCCTTTCATAGTTGCATTTTAACTTATATTGATGTAATTTCAACCCCAAAATGAGATATTAATTAAAAATAAATAAATCTGGTGATTTTTGTTTCCCAGTTTGGACTCCTTACAAGTCTACAAGTCACTTTTTCTATCTCAAATTAACCCTGCTCATGGCTGGAGTAGGACTGAAGAGATATTTTTAGTCTGGACTTACCCTCCCCCCTGGCTTACAGCACTATTCCTTCTTCACTGCTGCTGGATAGTGCATCCATCCTAACCCAGGGGTTAGAGCTAATTCACACCCCATCAATAAGCACAAGTAGTTTAAATGATTTCTTACAGTGTTCATTACTTTGTACATGTCTGCAGTGAACTTCGTCTGGTATCTTGTTAGTCAGTCACTCAGGTTTTATTAGCTCCTCCTGAAATTCCTTACTTTGCTCCTTGGTTTATATTAACTTAAATAATTGTGTATTGTCAGCAAATTTCAGCACCTTGTTATTCATTCCATTTCCCATATCATTAAATATGAGTGGTGAGCAAATAGCGGAGGAAATTATTCATGAATATTCATTTGAAGTTAAAAGCAAATTCCATTTTCACAGCATTTGTGACTAGCCCTTGTTCACTTTCCGCAAACAACGGAGTGCTAAAGATTTACTAGTGTAAATGCATGCAGAAGATTCACATTTTATTCCCATATAAAAAATAATTCCTCTAAAAATTTCCACCTGCCTGCTTCTAGACAAAATTCACATTTCAGGAGTAGAGGACATGTCTCTAGACAAGGAACATAGTCCCAGGAGCTAACAGTATATTTCAAAAGACCTATCCCTTTTTTATGCAGAGACAATCTGACACAAGACAAGTGAGGAGAGAACTGCATTTCTGACACATCCCATTCAACCTCTGCACCAGCATTCACCCAATGCCAAGCAAAGACTTGCAGACCTGACCAGCCTTCTGTTGCCATGTGCATGGGCTTCTGCCCACATTTCCAGCTAGCTTGGCTTATGGATTGGCTATTCCATGCATCCTGGCATTCTGGTCCAGTCCTGGCTGGGGCTGGGGGAGCATCGTGGGCTCCCTGCCAGTGTTGGTACAGCCTGGCTGTGGTCAGCTGAGCCATTTGTGGGCTGTTGGCCTTGGGCCCTGCTCTGCTCTGCAGCTGCACACCCAGACAAAACTTTGGGCACCCGGTGGGTCCCTGGCCACCTTCATTCCAAGAAGCAAGGGCCTCCCTCACCTGTACAGCAGAGGTTGCACTGCTTACACCAAGCACAGCTCCTTTTCAAACATCACTCTGTGTGTTTCTGAAACAACATAATGAGATGTGTCATAAATCAAGACCATAAAAGAATGAGCTATTTTTATAATAGCAGTTAAGAACCCATCCAGTCTGTTAGAAATTCTATTATGGGTTGCACAGCAGTGCTAACCTAGATCAAGGTTATCTCTGGAATCCATGTAGATGTTAAAAAGAGAGAAAGAGAAGCAAGGCTTGTGAATGAGGCAGGGAATCTGTAACACTGTGACACAGTGCATGAGAAACATCGTTGTAGCCAAGTGATTAAATTGATTTGTCTTGCAAATGCCAAGAAGGTGTTAAATGGAGGTAGCTGGTGAGCAGTTTGATTTGATTGCCCCCATACTTTATTCCTTTTTTTTTTTTTTTTTAATGGTATCAATACTCTGTGAAGTGTGCATATAGGGAAAAGATCCTCTTCATTTGCTTCAGTAAATTCAAATCTATGCTCCATATTTAGCTCCACATGAACACAATGTCACACACACACTCAGAGTGGACAATTTGGCCTTCTGGGTGATTAGCTGAAATTGTTTTAAGGTCTGCTCCATGCATTAATATAATGACAAAAACAGGATGGAATGGTTTGCAGTACTTAAAAGGCAGCAAGAAATATGTGCTTGCCTCAGTCACATGTAGTTTTGTATGTGAACACCCAGGTGTGGCAGGCATTTCCTGAATAAACTCCTGCCTGCAAGCTAAACTTAGTGGAAATTTTGCTTATGCATAGCTATAGGACTTGTTCTTTAAAAAAGCTGGGATACAATAAGTCTATTCATGAACTGCTTTCACTGGTGCACTGAAGTCTTCACTTAATAAATCAGACGTTTTCAGATTAAATATTTAAAATATTTTGGAAACATACTGCTGCTGTATGTATGTAGCCCATTCAGTGCTGATTATACCATATGATACAGCATTTTTCATAAGATTGCAGGAAAGGAGACGTGCAGATAGTCATATGCAACTTCCTTCACAGAAATGCCTGCATTTAAAGTGGAAAAAGAAAGGAAATTAAAATGAGATTCCATTGTTTAGATGAGAAAGTGCAAAGGTTCATGACTAAATTAATGTAATTCTGACTATGACCTTTAGAAAAAGCATTTAAGAGCTTTCCAATAATGACATCATACTTACTTGGTGCCTATGCCTTAGTTTGCAGTTTAATAACTTAATGAATAAACCAACTATAGATTTCTATTATATGCATGATATGGTATATATGTTATAACCCTTACACTCATCACAGTTGCTTTAATTAATTCAAGTGATAATATGCTGGACTTCAGCTCACAAAGCCCTTCCCTACAGCCTCACAGTCATGATCCTAGAAACATCTGGGTGCACAAATGGATGCATGTGAACTGTACCAGTGTGTTTCAGGGAACTACAGGGGTGCAGAAGATGAACGTATACATTTGCTGTTCTATATTTCACATTGTTTGTCAATCTCCATTTATTAAAATTCTCCCCTAGGTATCTTGAATTATCTTTTATTTCAATATTTTTGGAGCCTCCCTATCAAGAAGAGGGTTTCCGTGGAGATTCTGAGATTTTGAGTTCACTGAATTCAAGGGAACTATGCTGCTTTATGCAAGCTGGGGATTTAGTCTGATAGTCTCATCTTAGTGAATACAGAGCAGATTGAATTTATCCAAACTTATGAAAGCCACATGAATAAGTTCGTTTGAACAATTCTGTTGTATCCCCTCTGTATTTTCAGTGCAATTTGGATGACTGAAATTAATTTTTCTTCCCTGATTATGTTTTCTACAGACACTGGAAAGGTTGATGAGTACAATATAGTTTTAAATGATGTGCCTTATTCATGCCTTTTTCTTTATGTTCCATTATTGTAGGATTTGAGTGGAACCATATGATTATAGTCTTAGGCTGTCATGCAAATGGACTAATTTTGTTCCATTTCCCATTCTCCTCACTGTCCTTGTCAATGCAATGGATAAATCTTACTCTGTGTTCTGTTCCTCATAGACTTACAAGGCTGTCATCAGAGTGGATTAATCTACTGCCTGTGTTATCACAAAATTCTCTGTCCTAACAATGACTTATCACTGAATTTAAAGCTTGATATACTTTATGCTCAATCTGTAGACTTAGTCTTCCAACAAAAATTGTAATGAGAGCTAAAAGTGGTACAAAAATAATCCATTCTTATCACAGTCTTTGAATTTTAATTTCGTGGATTTCCTTGAATACAGTATTTTACTGAACAATAGCAAGAGAGAACACGATAGAATAACATACTTGAAATTTCAATTTAAAATGTCACCTAAATTAAGCTCAACAAATTGTTTAATTAAGTGACCATTGCTGTATTGGAGGTTATTGTCAGCACAATCTCTGTGCAAGGAGTTCCTTTGATAAAAGCCAGGGTGTGGACAAACTATTACTGAGCAGCACATAAAAACACCACTAAAACAATTATAATGGTGGGACTTAAACCTAAAATAAGAAAAATTTTAGAGTTATTTCTTCCACATATAATCCTTTAACTCCCTCCTTCATGCTTAGCTGTTGCATGGTTTTTAAACTGACATGTGGTTGTTATGCATGCTTGTAATTTATTCCTTTCTCAGGGTTCTATATTACAAGAAAAAAATGTTTTAAGAATTTCTTTAAAACATATATTTATCTGTGTGCTCAAGATACTAGATGAAATAACAATTTTTTTATTATTTTTTGCCCTCTGATATAAGGTATAAAAGGCCAAAAGAAACTGATTTCAGCTACTCTACATAAAAATAATGCCTTCTAAACTTTAAGTTATCTTATTTTTTTAGCATATTAGGTTTTTCTACATGGGAATTTTCGAATAAGGCAAAGAAGTCCATGCTAGATTATGTTAAACAGAAGAAGGGGCTTCCACTCCACCTCCTAGAACTGATTTACGGAAATTCCCATGTTAACCATTTCATTTACAGATTCTGGGTTTTTTGACTTCATAGTTGGCAATTTTGGCAAGGAACCCATTGCACACTTTTGCTTTTCAGCTTTGTGATTTTTCTCACTATGCTTTATGCTTTATGGGATGCCTCCTACAACTGGCAGAAGGCCTGAGACTGGCTGTGTTCAACTGCCATGATGCTTCTCCCATAACTCAGCTGTGTTTTGCCAGCTCCATTTCTAAACTGCCATGAGAGCAGCCTGGAAGAGACACTGCTCACTTACAGCAGTCTTTAATATAAACAGGATAATGTCTTGGATTGGTACTCATGCAGTCAGATGGGTTTGCCTGTGTAGCTTTGGAGGTGCTCTCATTATGACTTCAGAAGAAAGAAATCTGGAGGACGAAGTGAAAAAGGGTGTGTGATTTGTTGTGGTTTTGGTAGTTTTGGTTTTTTGTTTCCTTTGTTTGTTTGTTTGTTTGGAGGCCTCTCTCTGCAAATGTATTCAGAAAGTGCAACATTGCTGCTTCCCTTGGCAAGCTGTCAGTGCCTGGTAGGATGAATCCCTGGGAGGAAAAGCACTGCTGAGGAATTTTATGACAGTGAAGGTAATGATCCCACTAAGCTGTTTGGTGCTTATTTGAAGCTACAGGATATCCACATGAAAACCTTTTTCTCCCTATAATTTAACACCCTTCTTGCCTAAAATGCTGAAGAAGTAAAAGCTTGAAAGGCAGCACCAGCAAGTGGAGAATGTACTGGGTGTTAAGGATGTCCCCTACAGACTGTGCTGCCCTGGGTGAGAAAAAACTGTCTCAGAAATCGAAGACCTGAACAATTCAGAAGATAAAATCTGTCTTGAAATGAACATACTAGAACAGACTGTCTGTTTTGCCATGAGCTGTCCTTTATGACACTCACTCCCACACGTCTCACTTTGCACCCACAGTATAAAGAATGTTTTAAAATTATTAAAATTTCTAAGAAGTGCTTCTACTTTGAACATTAGCCAATCAATGCAGCATTTCAGATCCAGTGCTTTCTGTCTGCACTATAGCACTGACACACAGCTCAGTCTTGGGAGTGAAGTTCCAGCCCTGATTTTTACAAATTTCACAACACGTATAGAGTAAGGGTTTGCATGAAGAGCTCTCATTTTTGCAAGGTCATATAGCTTATGATCACTGTTAAAAGCCTCCTCCTGGTCAGATCTCAGCATTTATGTAGAAAATATGTTTTTCTCTCATTATTGTTTGGGAATTTTGCCCCTTTTCTTGGGTTCCTCTTTGGCTACAATTTTTGAGAAACTTTCCAGTGTGTTGGTAAGCATGCTGGAAATGTGCAATGATAGAACATCTTGCCAAAGTGCTCTCTGTTTTCCAAGAAAACAGGAAGGTGTTGGTAGAACTGGCTGAGGCTTGGTCCTGTCTTTTCTTCAGTCACTACCACAGAATATCTTTCCTTTGACATGGCGCAGGGAGTAGGAGCAGGAATTACCATCTCAGTTTTATTTACTCCAACAACACCTTGTAGACATTTGCTTTTGTGACACCCTTCCAGATGGGACTGAGCATGCAGCTATTTGAGTCCCAGAGCTCTACAGATGTCCAGATGGAAGACTAGAGTGCACAGCAATCAGTGAGTAATTGGCTAAGTGATAGACCTGCTGCAAAGCAGCATTACCTCAGCCTTAAGGAGGATTAATTACAAAAGACCTATGATGCCAATTAATTCTCTTTAAAAAGTTGTGTGTGGATTCAAGGCACTTTAAGTCAAAGAAGCTGTAGTTAATTCAACATAATATGCCTACATAAATAAGCAAGTGTTGAAAGATATTAAGCACTTTATATAGCACACTAGCAAACTATCTGAGGCTTTTTTTTTTTTTTTTCGGTAAAGGTGTTCTGGAAACAGTAATAAACCAATCCCCCTGGCACCAGAGGTGGTCTTCCTAAAGCATAGTGTAACCTCCAGTTTCGTCTCACACACAGCACCCAGTGCTGAATATTGAACATGAAGCTTGATCCCAAAGTGCTGATAAAATACAGCTGATTTCTCAGCTTAGGCTGAGAAGATTTGTTCATGCTTAAAAAAATAATGCCTCAAGTGACAAGCCCTCAAGATTTCAAAGAAACCCTAAGAGAGTTTTGTTCAATCAGAAGGTAACAGAGATGCTCTTCCTGACACATCACTGCAGTCTCAATGGAATAAGACAGACACTGAGGAGGGGGAAATACTACTGATCAGGTTAACATGAAAAATTTTTTGCAAACACTAATTGGAATGCAAATCTTTGTACCATAAAAAACTCGAGCTATGAATAGAGCATTGCAGTTTAATTGATTAAATCTGTCAGCTTCTAAAAAAGCCAGAGATACACGCTCTGATATACTTGACTCCCAACAGCTTTATTAATAGGTATATGGTGCTTCAGCTTCCTTAGAGATGCAGGTATAAAACACTGTATATTTTTACAGTGCAGTAGATTTCCTATGAAAGGCTCACAGCAGAGTGTGACTCACAAGGTGAGCAGGACGGTGCCTGTCAATGGGCACAGCTGGGCTGCCCAGGCTGCAGAGCTGTACAGCAGCACGAGTGGGGCTGACACTCACTGACTACCAGGGACCTGGAGAGGTTTGCCATTGTTCCATGAAAGAAGTTACAATAAACTGTAACAAGCACAGGCTGTAAAATACCAGGAAATCAGAGACAGAATAAGAGAAAGAAATGAACTCCGGCTAATTGCTATTATAATTCCATCACCATTTTTTCTCATTTCTGCTGTAAGAAGCTAACAAATTTATGAATCCTGCACTGAGAGATGTGCTTTCCATTAGATGAGTAAGACAGAGTGTATGGGTGTATGTGGGCAGGGTGTAGGCCCCTCTGCTTATCAGTATGCTCAAGCTTAATGCTCAGTGTGACAGCTTACCCCACAGCTGCTTTCTCATTATAACTCAAGTAGGTTAGTTTCAAAATTATACATCCAGTAAGTCACTCTACAGATGTTCACTGTCACCCTATGAATCCTCTGCCTTATATCCTCAGTGTGAATTATTTTTCTCAAATCCTGGACCAACATTTATCAAAACATAAATTGGAACTTTTCAAAATTACTGTAATTAATGGAGAGTCTGTAAATTCCTTACCTATACAAGGGCAAGAATAAAACCCCGCAGAGAAATGCAATTAAAAATTATAGTATAAATTAAAGCTGAGCTACAATGCTTTTGTTAACCTGCCATCCTTCCCCAAACTTAAAAAGATCAAAAAAGACTTCATGATCCTATGACCAAAATAACAATACTCATGTATACAGCATGACACAGGGTATCATGCTGTTTTATTAGTAAGACTGCTATATGGCTTGTGTTTTACTACTGCAAAAATATTCATAGATAGTTCTTGCATTTTGCATTGCATACCTGGTCTCACATTGTGGCTCAAATATTTAGTTTTTGAAGAAGAGAATATGAAAAGAGGAAATAAAAAAATTAAATAAATAGGCTTATATTTCTACTCTGTGTAGAACCACATAAACCTTTTCTGATTTTCCAGCAATTCTGAAGAGCCTGAAACAGTTCCACACCACCTGAGTCAGAATGAGAAAAAATGAACTACCTGAAAACATAAGATAGCAGTTTAAAAATTAAAATGTTAAAGAAAAAGACCTTCTTGTAGAAAAATCCTTTCAATTTGGAATACTGGAATATCAAGATATTGAATCACAGCAAAGCACTTTAACTTCTATTTCAGTCTTTATTTAAATTTCCATCAATCTCTTCTTGACCCTAACAATTCAGAGAAATTGAAATGGAGCCAAGGTAAAATTCATTGCCACCCAATCAGTGTTTTCCAACAAAATTTGACCTACCCCTACTTTCTCCTGGTACTTGGCAAGGAGATTAATTTATTTATGAATTTTTCAACTTTACTTTTTATGTTTTTCTATAGGAAAAAACCAAACACAACTGGGAAGGATGCTCCAGCATAAATATGTTTGACAGCTCATGGAGAGATAACTTGCTGCTATTAATCCTGCTGGCTAATAACAGCATAAATTTACCCTGCACACAGCCGTCCTTCTAAGGTATGAACACTCAAGTTAGGCCATATTAAATAAAAAGTGAGGGAGGTGTTACAGTGCAGCTGCATCGAGGCTGGGTGGGTGGGGGTTGGGTGTGGGCAGCATCACAGGGAGCAAAGCACCCAGCCCTGGTGGGGCTGAGGCACCTGAGGGTGGATGATGTGGGGAAGTCTCCAGCCAAGGTTTCATGGCCAGAGCAACTGCAGCAAGTGAAATTTGGAATGGCCACACTTCCAAGACCCATCCCTGACCTCACCCAAACAACCCCTGCGGGGTCACGGAGAGGGAGTCCCCTGGGGAGGTGGAGAGCAGCAAACCTGGCTGCCACCTGTCCTTGCAGGGCAAAGCCTGCTCGGTGCAGACAGACAGACCAGACACAGGACATGTAAACCACTCCTCCCCTGCAGAGGAACTGGGCCTGAAACCTGTACAGTCTGGCTTTATTCAAAATGTCCTAGCAGGGAGTTACAGGGTTCAGGGCATTTCAGTGGAGGAGCAGAGATCACAAGCACTGCCCTTTAATCAACACTGAACAATATGTTTCCTATACAGGCTGACATAACTGTCCATATTTCAAGGGGCAGGTTTATACAGCAATGGTTGGAAATGAGCAGATTTACTGCAAATACCACCATAAATAAACTTTCCTGAACCAACATTGGTAACATAAACAAATGATTATGTCTGTTGTCTGAAATGCAGCAAAAAGCAAAATTGTGGCAGGTGTGACACCTGATAGCTAAATTGAAATTTATAGAATGCATATGGCAGAACTTCATTTTTCTGTTTCATTTAGTGATCAAAAACTAGATGACAGACAGTGTAAAATGAAAACAGATGAAATGAATTTCCGAATGGATCCTGCCAAGTTTCATTTTCTCCACAAGTTCTTGGAAAGCCCAGAACCTATTCCCAAGTGCACAGCCAGAATTTGCAGATTCTGCTCTTTACCTCTTCATCCTGCCATCTGATAGTTTGCCAAGTCCTATGTGCTGCAGAATGATTGTGAAGAGAGGTCTGTTTATTATGGTACCAAGATAATCCTGTCAGACTTGATAGCCTAATTTTTATGTGGCGTATAAATAAAATATAATAATATATAAATATATATGTACACATGCACATATTAATTGTAAAAGTTTCAAAGTCACAGTTATTATAATGTGTCCTCTGCTGAAAGTAGAAAGAGTGGATAACAAATGAAGTGTAATGGAAATTTGATACGAGTTTTTAAATGCGGGCTGAGGTAAAAGGTGAACATAAGCAACAGATCCTTTTACTCGTCCGATATGAAACGAGATTCTCTGTGGAATAAGTTTCAGACAGGCATGGAAAATTTATTTTTAATCAGCTTTAAAATACAGTCTATAATAAGCGTGCCCTTAGGCTGTTATACTGTGCATGCCATCATAAAAAGAAGGAAAAAAAAAGCAAAGATCTTACAATGAGGCTTAAGAAAAATGGTCAACTGGATGCTAGATTTTTTAATCTATGGTTGTCTTTGCCCCTGCTGAGGATTCCTATATCATCCTTTCATCAGGAGAGTTTGGCAAAGCCACTCAGCGGGTGCTGCATGTTGGGAGCCACAAAAATCAATATAGGGAGTATGAAGGCAATTTTTAAAAGCTAATGTGTGAAACATTAAAAATCCATGCAGTATAAACCATGTATAATCTTAGCAACTCCCCAGCTCAAATGGATCAAACGGCTGAAATTGTAGTATATTGCACACTAAAGCGAAGTAACCTTTAAGGCTAAAGATTGATTCCTTTGGGAAAGTATTTACAATATGGTATATTAAGCACTTCTGCTAGAAATCACATGTCTTCTCGTAACAGGGATATACACTTGTGAAAGTAAACAACTGGACAATGATTTCAGGAGCTAAAAGAAAGGATTCAAGCTTACAGGGGAAAAGCTCAAAATTTATGCCTTTTCATAAGTGTTTTATTGGACAGTTTTCATTTCAATGCATAACATCATTCAATGATGGCTTTTAATTAGAACATATTAGTTACAAATTTATGTAGTGTTTTCTCAGAGACAACATGTGTCATACAGCACTAAAATTATTTTGAATAAAGCTTTATAAACCTCTTAAGCATCTGATAAGGTCCAGTGCTAGAAAAAAAATTGCCTTTGGCAGTATTTCCATGTGTTGAAGATATCCCACTAAAATCAAAGTGATTGTTCTGGGGAAAAATTGTGCAAAACACCAAAGCATGCTACAGTCTACCCTACAGAGATGAGAGATGGGGAGTATTTCTGTATTGGCTGGGTAGCTGGAAACATGAAGAACAGAGAGATGAGGGGACATGCCAAGGTTATGTACAAAGTCTTTGTCAAGGCAGGATCTAAATATACATCTTGAGAATCCTAGAGGGCACAATATTGTCTCATTTTGAATCGAAGTACTCTTTCTAATTCAGTGCAATCTTCCAAAACAATTATAGCCTACAGCATATGCACAATATCCTTGAAAAAAATTAACATGTGTTTTGTATAAAATTCCCAGCACAATTATCCTCCTAGCACACTAGTATGAAATCAAGAATAAAGAGGTAGGTAAAAGGAAACAGCAATACACAGAAAACATTGAAAAACGGAAAAAATGGAAAATTTCCACCAAACCCCAAACAGAGAACTGAAGCAGACATTCTTGCCCTTAACCCTACCAAATTGTCCCTGTACTGGGCAGCCAAATTAAAAGGGCAAAGGAATCAAAAGGTGACTCTACTTGGAACTTGTCTCAGTTTCTGTGCAAATACACACACAATGTCTCCAAAGAGATGTACTTTGCCACAGGAATAATATATTTCATGGCTCCTTTCTTAATTATTTAATTCAGACCTGTGGATGTCCCTTGTTAAAACTTTTACTGTGATGTAAAGTCACACCTTTTATTATTTAACATTTTTGTATTGTGAATTTTTTATTTGAAGAATTTCAACTGGAACATTAAAAATATTCTCCTTCAGAACAGAAGTGTATTAAATACAAAACAGATTTGCATAAGGCTTCCTAAGAGTGAGGGCATGATTAAAAAAGCCCCTACAACACCTAAAATACCTGCTAGCAGTCAAGAACAGAAGGAGGAGTATGAGATGCTTCAAAATATAATGAACTCCTGTGCTGTAATATTAAAGAAAAAAGAACAGGATTTTCAAAAACGTCCAGGGGAAAGAAAAATGAAAGACAGTAAGATTTTTGAATAAGAGAGAAGGAGAAACAATCACCAAGGACTTAGGCATGGCAAAATTACTGTGTAAACACTTCTCTTCATACTTATAATAGAAATTAATCGGAAGCAAAGATGTATGGGAATCAAAATCCAAGAAAACAAAGGGAAAATGTAAAACTGATCTTCAGTGAAGGGAATGTAAACATCTACTTTAGTTAACCAAAGAATACTTCAGGATCTGAAGGGTTTTGCTATTTGGGGCAAGGAACTAGCAGAGATGATAGTGGGGAGCACCTGACAGATTTTGCAGATCAGGCTCCACCACCCAAACGTTAAACAAAATGTAGTGCTCAAGTTTAAGCAGAGAGGAAAGAATGAGTGACCAGGACATGCAAACTTTTAACCTGGCTTTTGTTCCAGGTGAAGAACTTGAAAGGATCACAGAGGAATTAATTTATGAGAACTGATGGAGTGGAAAGCATCGCAGCAGAGTCAGCTTGTGTTTGCTGAACTCAGGCTAACATCACCCATCAACTTTTTCCACAGACTGAATTGAGCAAAAAAGAATGAGGTAAAATGAATCTGGACTGCAGCAAGACGTTTTGATCTAGTTGCAATCAGAAGAGCCACTGAGATAATGGAGATGAATTACTGGCTCAAGATGATGATATGGTGGATGGTGATTAGTTTTCAGATTGTGTATTATCAGGCTGAGTCATGGTTTAGCTCAGCCAGCACTGCACTACATAATCTCTAGTGATTTTAAGGCAGTGATTAATTTGTTCTTGGCCAAATCTATTGTTGGAATTGGAAGCAGCAATAAATATATTCTTAGAGTTACTGTTATATACATTAAAAGCATCTGAGGGAGACTCTGGCTATTGATGGAGCAGCAGTTATGAGCGAGCTCTTGTGTCAAGAAATGGAAGAGATGGTGATTCAGAGTTTATAAAACAATTTTTAAAGTGTTACTTAGAAAATGATTACAAATATAGTGCTGGGGAAAAGCAGTGACTAAAGAAGGGGAAGAATACACATAAAATGGCCATTGAAAAGCCAGTTTTCTCCTGGAATGAGTACAGGGGGGCATAAGCTATGCTTGTTGCATAGTAATGTGTATTCAGCTCGAGCTGAAAAGACCACCAAGCAGAAGCACTTGCAGTTTCTCACCGCTTCCAGGAGTGTGCCAGACTGTGTGTGGTACTGAGTGGAGAATTCAGGTCAGCAGCATTCCCAGTTCAGAGAGAAGCTTCAAAGCAGTTCTAAATGGCCCCAATTACATTTAGAATTCCATAGAATATGCATTTTATGTCCAGTGGATTTTTTGTAAATGACATCACAAAGGGAAAAATGGTTCCTGAAATGGAAATTTAACCTGAAATGCAGATTTCCCTAGTCAAGATGCCATTGAGCCTCCTTCACAACAGTCTTACAAAGGCTCTACTTTGCCTTCCAGCAGCACCATTCCACATATCCCTATTCTTCCTCCTCCACTTTAATGCCCAGGCTAGGATTTAGAGAAGACCAAAGTACATTACTAGTTGGAGATTGAAATAATTTGCACTTGGGTAGGGGGAACATTCAGCAGCCCTGACATTTTTACTGCTGCACTGAGCCTCAGCTGCTTCTCCCCAGGTAGGGAACAGCCTCTGGACTCTGTCTTACTATTTCCCATGTTAGTCACCATTCTGCTAGTCAAGATACTTGTAGAAGAATAGATAAAAACTCATAAGAGAACTGATCACCTTTTGAATGTTCTGTACCAGCCCTACTTTGTTACAACTGGATTGATCTGATGGGGGAAGAAAGATTTCAAACCCAGAAATGGTGTCAGTAGCAAAGCTATGTTGATTTACCTCAGTATGCTCATTCAGAAATCAGTCATTCCAGTTCCAGTCCAGAGCTGGTGGGACTGGAATAATAGTCTTTGTTGTTCAATGTTTTCTTGATTTTTCCTTTATATACACAAAATTTTGAATTCCCATACTTTTAGCAGGATGTGTTTTTACTTTTTCCTGACTCCTCTTCCTGGCAGGAAACTGCATCAGCCTCTCTGTATTTAGTGTAAAAACAGATTAAAGAGTCAAGACGGTGACTTTGGACAATATTTTGCCATTATTTATTTCTCAGAGTTTTCTTCTCAACAGTAGGTACTATATCCAGAGTATTTCCCCCTGCTTTTTTAGTGTCTGTTCTCTGGGAAAATGAAGAAAAATAATAACATTTTTTTGGAAGTGTCAGCCATACTGACAACAAAAGAGAAAGAAACCATTTTGGCTTTATTTTAGCAAATTAACCATATGCCTTATATCAGTGGGAGATGTGCCCCATTGAGAGGAAATAATCACCTCTGATTTTATGGATATCTATGCCAGGCTATGGGCTTGGCTTCAGATCTGCACACAGAACATTTATCCATGCTTACAGCTTTGTTGGAATTATTCTTCTCTGCTTATGCTGACAGAGACCAAAGTAGATGGCAAAAAGAAGAAATATTGTTTTAGCCTTGCTGCCACAGAAGGGACCTACGTCACAGCATACCATAACATAATTAAAATAACAATATAAACACAACATTACAAGATTATGGCCCAAACACAGCATTGTTCACATTCCTTGATACAGTTTGAAGACAAATGTCTCCTTTTCCTACTCACTGGAATAGACAGCAAAAAGATTCTGACCCACAAACATTTGTGCACAGGTTCAACTTCTACTCCTAATAGTAATCAAACCTTTCCACTGGCCTCATTACACATTAAAGTTGAGTATAAAACCTAAGAACTCACAGGGCCAGAAATATGAGTCAGGGTTTAGAGAGAGAACTGAGGTCCAGTGGGATGCAGTTGCCAGGAAGTGACTATATATCAGAAGAAAAATTGAATTCAGACCTCTGAGATCCAACTAAATCACAAGAGCACATTTCCTCTATTTAATCATTAGATAAAAAGTGAGGTTGAAGAAAAACTTCAATTTGTTTGGAAACATTTTTCCTTCATTTTGGTGTCAGATTTCAAAAACAGTACCTTTATCAAATTCAGAAGGGTAAGTGCCCATGGAAAGTGCCAGTGGAAGACTGATTTCTCATTTGCTTCTTGCTGTTTTTTTTTTTACTCCCCTACCAAAAATTCCTAAAATATTCTAAAATATCTGTTGTTTATATCTGAAGGAGACAACAGTTTGAAATACGCATACCTGTTTCCAGTGAGTCGAAAGCACAATGTAACTACGATTTTATTACCATATCTTTTGTTCTCTGGGTTTCTATTTCAAAGGTTTGATCAAAATTAATGTGGTCTCTCTACCCAATGGCATTTATTTTGGTTATAAGATTAGAAATGTAAATTTGCAATAAAAGAAGAAAATAGGAAGCTGTTTTTAATGAATATTTTACACATGACTAATTAACAGAATCCCCTACAGGAATTTGGAAGTAATAAGGAATTGACTGAAAATAAATTAAAAATTAATAAAGGGGTCTCCAAACAACTTTGTTTATGAGCATTACCAGTTGCATTCTTAGTTATGAATATTTCAAGCTGCTTTACTATTCAGGATGTTTTATTCTTGGAGTGTTCATAATTTTAGAGGTGATTATACAAAAAAAGAAGAACAACACAAAACAAAATGTCTTGAAATGATAAAGCCTACCTGGGGAAAACTGGCTAATGCACAAATAACGGCTTAATATCCATTGTTTCTGTCTAATAATACCTGTGGTATGATGTTCCTCTTAATCCTCATCTTCCAAACGGAGGGAGCAGAGATGCTCACTAATTCATTGAGAAAAATGGAAAACTTTTCCGGGGTGTTGTCTGAAGACAAGAGCTGCAGTGGCACCGCCGTGCACAGGCATTGATGGCTGCTGGCTGAGCCTGGCCAGGGCTTTGCCCCGGGGCTGGGCTGCAGCAGCAGCAGGCTGGGGATGGGGCTGCAGCCCCTGGGCTGGGGTGTCGGGCAGTCCCCCCTCACCTGCACTGAAGGCTTTTGTGAGTGCCAGAAAGCCTGAGCACCTCCCAAGCTATTCTGCTCCCGTTTTCTCTGCTAAATCTATACATCAAAGCACGTTGCAAGACAATGGCACAATCAATATTTATGTTTACAGTATATCTTCATTTGTATCAGTAAAACAGAAATATTATGTGGGGAGGGTAGAGGGGAGGGAGAAACACAATGCCACGTGTTCTCACATGCCTAATGTAATGTTTCAGCTAGGTTAAAAGCCTTTGAAAAAAAGTGATTTAAATTCTCTGGCATTGTCTTAGATGCAAAAACTGATATAAAAAATTCCTCAGAGAACTTAAGCTAAACCATCTAACACCTTTAGCTGAGGAAGGTCAGAACATAACCTGAAGAATAGAAAAGGAAATAAATGACCACTTCTAAATCAATAAATAGATCCCCTTCACTGTTAGATAATCTGAGATGATCCAATCAGTCTAGGTATCCTAATATCAAAGGTAAATTACAGCCAAACAATAGAATAAGACAATAAACACTGACTCACTGACTAAGGATTTCTGGCTGTGCCTTTTTTTTTTTTTTTCTTAATTTAAAAATAAAATTAAACCATGGCAGGTATTGCTCAGCTGGTCATTTTCTTCTCTCTGAACTTCAAGGACTGAAGCTTTTTCTTGGGTCATGTGCACCAGGAACAGAGTTCAAAAAATGTGACACGGTGAATTTTTTTTTTAAAGCAGTGGTGCTTCCTGCTGATACCAAGTGTTCGTGGAGAAGATACTTGGTATGAATCTTAAGAAGTAAAGAACCAATACATTCAGTGTAATCTGTGTTAAGGTTCCCTCAATGAGAGCTTGGTAGTCACTGCCCAGAATAAAATGAACAGCATAGTATTTTTGTAAACTGGCCCCCCATAAATAAGAATATAATACTGCTTCTACTGGTAGTAATAAAAAACAATACACTTGGTCACATATTAAAAGAGAAGTCACACACACTAATGTAGGAATTTCTAACTCTTCATGTCAGTGGCACAGTTTTTCTGTCCAACAGAGCAAAAAGCTCTTTCCTAGCTAAGTGCTTGGGCAAGTATCAGTCCTATTTTCCTTCAGTTGCCAGGCTAATATGTCTCACAGAGGGTGCATGTTACCAGTGTTTGATGGCTCTTTTCAAGGGCTGTGTCAGACAAGATGTATGTGTCTTATTTTTCTCCCCCCATGCCCAGGGAGACAGAAGAATAGCAAGAGAATTCTGCTACCTCCCATGATAAAATTACCCACAGAAAAACAAGATTAAAAAAATATGAAAACCCAATCCCACCTTTTAAATTCATTAATTACTTTTACACTGTCACTGCCACCTGAGAAGTTTAAGGTATCTTAAATTACAAGCTAACATGTAGGGTGTGACATCCTCCCTTGGAAAAAGTCTACAGATCTCTTGGGAATAAAGAAAATAACTCCATCATCATCAAATGCAAAATCCCTTTAAGTCAGTAAGAACCCATTATACTTCAGGCCTGGCAGTTCTCATCATATAATTACAAGTTTCTGTTCCAATGCATAGAGGGACTGGAACTTCTCCATCACACAGAGGAAGACCATGTATTTCTCTGATTAACACCACCGACTAATTAATTTTTTTAATGTTTTCTAAAATAGAAGTACCTCCCTGTGTCTTGCATGATGAAACCTAAAATATTCATAGTCATATTTGATCTTAGGCAAACTCCAATGAAACCTAGGAAAGCTCCTAAGTCTGAATTCCTATCTGAACGTGACAGTTTTCAGATATCCTGTGCTAGTATTTTAAAATAACAGTAAGTACTCCTGAAAAGTCAAGGAATTCTCTCCAAATATGAAGTCACTTGTTAGCCTCTGATCTTTTTTCCCATTGCCCTTGTCTAACAATGAACCAACTAAATGAAGCTTCAGTTTTCACCAATCTCTAAATGTGATATATTTCTTAAAAATAAGTAATTGATTACGATGACTTAGTTATCAGTAAAAGCTTTTAAATAAAACCTAAAATACATCCACATTGTGAAAAGAAATTGTAGCTTCTGAGGTTTATTGATAAGGCCATTCATTAAGGACTTCGGAGCTGATTTGCTCGTTTGAGGATAAGCTTCCTTCAATATTTGTTGGATATTCATTCAATTCTTCACTGCCTTTTTTCTTTCTCCACTTTCGAAAACATTTTTTTAAAAATTTTCCTTCTTTTATTTTCTCTAAGGTAGGGAACCACCTTGCAGCGGGAGCTCTCTGGGAGCGCGGTGTGACCTTCAGCGTCAGCGGCCGCAGAGCCGGAGCGGCTGCGGTGGCACAACCCAGACCTGGGCCACAGCTTCAGCCACGGATGCCTCAGCACTGCTAGAAAGGCTTGTGGTGACACTCAGGGATGTTTTACAAACAACAGGCCCACAGCTATTCCAGCTGTGAGTAGCCAAGTTGCAAGCAGCGGTGGGAGGTTCCAGGCCAGCAGTGCCCAGAGCTGCAGGGCGCTGTGGTGGGTTGCACTGTGACCGCCGAGCCTTTTGCCATGGGAGAGGTGGAAGGGAGGAGGTGCAGCCACCCCTCCCCTCCCCTCCCTGGAGCACTACAGACTCTGCACAAAGTTCAGCACCAAGGGCTGTGTCTTTACAAAACCAGCTGCCAGGTTGTAAACACTGTGAACGTCAAACCTTTCAAACCACTCTACGGAAGAAGCAAACCATGCCTTTGGCAATATAGAAAGATCCAATGCAGACCCTGATTGACACTTTGCAAGAGTTCTTTAAAACAAGCCCCAGAACCCATAAGAGAAATTTGTATGTATTTTCTACAGTTTTGGTGTGCCAGTTCTCTAGAAAACTCTGGCAAATCTTCCTCACAAGATACTCTTAACAGGGAAGTACACAATGAACCAGACTTCTCAGGTCATACTGTTCAAGAAAACTGGAAACAACAGAATAAGAAGTGAATAGTGAATGAAAAATTTGAAGTCTCTTAGGTATAATTTCTTCAGGTTCTCATCTTACAATGAGTCTTCAGAGCAGATATTACAAGGTCCAACTCTATAATTCATATTTATAATACAGCAGTAAGCAGGTGAGCAGTAGAGGTAGCAGTAATTTGCACTGGCCACCACAGAAATACTTAGAAATGATGACTCTAATGGACTCTTGTGATTAAAAAAAAAATTACTCAGTGCTGGAAAATGACATGCAAAGGAGTCTTGTGAGGACATACTGTTTGTGTATACACTGAGTCATGCTCCACAGGAGAAATAAAATTCTTTTGCTTAAAAAATAAAAATAAAATAGAAAGGACAAGTAATGATTTGAAAGCAGAAGTCTGTCCATGTATAGAGAGCTAAAAACGATTAAAAAAACCAGATTGAAAAATGTGTTTAATTGACATTTCTAGCATCTGTTTTATTTTCATCTTCAATTAGGAGCCGAATCCAAAGAAAAGAAGTGTTTTGGCTCTGAGTCAAGTTAAATTTTTTCAGATTTAGTTCATTTTTATCAAGTGCAATTCCAATGTCTTTTATTTATTTATTTATCTATTTTTATGGCTCAGTCTTTTATAGCACATCTTGCATACGTGGGAGAGTTTTAGATCAGGAATAAAGCAATATACATTATTATTTCCAGTAAAAGCTATAGAAATTTTATGCAACTCTGACATGCCTTCCTATCCTCCCCACTTCTCCCTTCCCCAAACAACAGTAATTTCTGGCAGTTATTTGGACCCATTGTCTCTCCAATGCATGTAGAATTTTGAGTTCTGGCAAAAGCAATGATCAGATATAATTTAGTCTTTTATTTCAGTCTCCCAGCAGAGCTCTTCCCACAATAAATTGAACAAAATTTCCTTTCCTATCATGAACCTAAACCATGGTAAGTTTATGTCTCTTCAGACACCACCCTAGCTTCTGTCCTTTCCCCAGATTTCCTGTTTGCATGCTGCCAAGACCAACAACTCTGGCTATTTTTGAGCAGGTGGATGCACCTTCCCATCTCTTTCTCTGAAGTCTGGTCACTCTTGTGGACTCAGAATTTCTGGGGATGCAGGTGGTGCACTGCCTTTGACCATTGTGGTGGATCATACATCCCATTAGAATCATTCCAAACTCTCATGGAGCCCTACACGTCAAAATTCACACCCAAAACAAATTAGGGGGCCCATTAGAAACCACTACCTGTGATTTATTTGGTACCTTATTAATAAACCTTTAAAGGAGATTTAGCTAAGACACAGATGTGTAGGATCCTCACTTGAAAAGAAAAGGTTGTAAGCAAGTCCTGAGAATTTTTTTTTCTTTAATGACAGTACACTGACAAGCACAGAGCTTTTTAAAACACAACTGACTACTCACTGTAGCTGTGAGTTCGAATAAGGTGTATTTTATTGCTTATTTTCCTTGTTGCAATATCCAGGGACTGTAATGTAATTTGTTGGTGCCATCTGCCCTATTCAAATACATTAAAATAAGGATTCTTTGCTGTATTCTGAAGAACATAGCCACTTTGTCCTTTGATCTCAAGCTTGTATTAAAAATCTTGTTTGGATGTTTGATTTGTTTTTACAATGAGTAAGCAGGCAATGTTTTGCCGTGGGTTTCCGTAATCAGATATTCACTTCTTTCAGGCACTTTTAAATAAAGTATAAAGTGTTGGCATGGAGAAAATGTACAAAGCTATTCTAAAAGGAAGTACACAGATTAAAAATGGATAAATATGTTCAAATAATGAAAGACTATAAAATAAACCAAAAGCTACATTGTAATGTAGGCAATGTATGAGGATGACAACATGTTTACCTTAAGTTTCTATTTAACTCTACTGACAGCTATTCCTAGTAACACTGGAATAATGATAACACACCTTCCATTCTTGTTCCCTTACATATA
>VZTR01010145.1:47788-109781 GCA_013400775.1 Chaetops frenatus | reverse complement strand
TATGTATATATATGTATGTATGTTTTATGACACATAGATACAGTACTAGCATTTCTTCTGTAAGCTTAGCTCTGATTCAGGGCCTCAGCCCTGCAGCCTGAGAGACTGAATTACCTCACCCCAGAGTTTTCAATGAATGGTATTTCTGTGCTCACAAGAGCTGAATCCCATGTACTAAACTGAGAGAGAGATTAAGTGCTTACACCTGTCTTACCTGGGACCCTCCTGCTTTGATACCATTTTTAGCTCCTTGTAAGAGATAATTAAGCCCCAAAAACACTTTCATGGAAGATCTTTGAGCATTCGTGTACATCAGATCAGGGCTGGAATCTTTAGATTGCTGATCAAGACCCTTTTTCTCATAACATCAAAGTATTTCTTTTTTATTCCATGAATAGTCCTTGAAACTGCTCCACTGAAAAACTATAGCAGAGCCAATTAAGCTGTCAGATGAAATTGATTGGGCATTAAACTGAAAAATCTATGTTTAAAGTCTCGCCTTCATGCAAGCTGGCTTTACAACTGGACCAACCTGTAGCAAATAGTCAAGACCATCAGAAATGGTATGATGGACCACAGTATAAATGGAAACTTGCAGTCAGTCAAACGAGTTTGCAGTTCATTGATCAGCTAAGATGTGAAAAAAAGGTCTGTAAGTTCAAGTGTGAAAGTAAGGGGAGTTCTTACACATCTTGTTTACCTGGACCAGAAACTAAAATGCCTGGATTCCTCAGTACTGTGGAGCTGAATTTAAAGATTTAGTGAACCAAGATACTGCCCTAAACAGTCTGTAACCAAAACCTCAGACAAAAGAAAGGGCTCAACATCTGTCATAAGTATTTCTGAATTAAAATGTCGCAGCAAAACTATTTTGTATTTCACACACACACTCAAAAAAAAAAAAGTGAACTGCCTTTTGTGTGAATATTGGCCATTCCAAAGGTGCACAGGAGGTACAAATTTTACATACTTTTCAACATAAATTATGTTATCAGTCATATATAGCAGCTAAAAATATATCTGGAAGAAACAGGAGAATTCTATGTAAAACCTTTATAAACAGGAGGATTGGATTTTGGCCAGTAACATCTTTTATCCAATGCCTGATCAGGTAGAAAGCTCTCCTTCCTGGTGAATGGTACCCTGAGGGAGGGAGGATGGCATGAAAACTGAGCACTGTTAATACACTGAATGATTTCTTTTATAATGGTGTATTACTAATGACTCCCTAGTTAAGATTGGGTTGAGATTTGCATTTAAATCAAGGCTGAAACAGCCTTGTTTCACACTTTAATGGTTGAGCAGTCTCTAAATTTGGCACAGTAAACCTCAGAGTAGAATTTTACTTGTTACTTTCTTTAGTAAATATTTACTACATAGTTATTAAATATTTGCAAATGAAAGTTGCAAATGAAACAGCTTTTTTTTTTATGTCTTATTTTCTTGGATTTTGAAGTCCTTAAGTCCAGCAAACTTCACAAATACCTAAGTGCATATATGTGTATATGCACACCTTACAGTCCTTCAGGTATTTTTTTACCTGGTAAATTACTGCCCATGTAGACATTCTGGAGATTCTGACTGAAGCACACGCTGCTGTTTTGCCAAACCAGCCTACTGGAGCTGTATGTAGAGGAGACCCTTCATCCAGGCTCTTGTTATGTTTAAAATAAGTCTCTTGTTCCTTGGGTTCACTCAGCCTTTTTTCCTGTGTGGAGCTGGGCAGCTCATCACATATATCCTACCATCATTATTGTATTAAAGCTTGTTGTTACAATCATGGATTTTTATGATTGTGTATTTTGATCCATAAAAATGACACAGTCACAACTGTAATGGGAAAATAACGCTGTTTTGTTATAGAGATGCTTAACAAGGTGATAGAATTAGAGAACTGACCCACAGCTAATCATAAGGACTGGAAGAGTGGGTTGTGAAATTGGACAGGATTTTAGTAAGTAATCTAGTTCTTCACTCCTGCTTTGAATATTTTCATTGCAAACCTCCCGTTAGCCTCATAAGTCCTTCTCTTCCTCACCTTTTTTATTACTATGGCCAAACTCCCTGCTGCAGCACAGCCTCAGTCCAAGGTGCTTCATGACTCTGATGTGAGATGTTTCTTTTGTAGTAAGCCAGAAGAAATTCACCAGACTGAAGACAAGCAAGAGGTGGGGATTTGTATTAGACTAGGTTTAAGGTGGGTAGGGTTAAGGAAGAGGCCAAGGAGAGAAATAATAAATCAAATGCCAGCAGAATATCAGGTAACTTCAGAGTTTATTTGCCTTTCACAGCTGGTATTACTGGGATGTACAATCCAATAACCCCATCCATGGAAAAGAAAGCAAACAACAAACTTGTATGGACTTCATACAGCATAGCAAATATTTAGTTTAATGTATAATATTACAATTGGGTTATGAATAATGGGTCAAATTTCTCTTGAATCAAGTAATGCTGAATTAGTAAATGAGTAGCTTCAGATCAAACAACTTGTGGTAAGAATTAATACAGTTCTTGAGAAAACTAGCAACTAGCAAAAAAGAAAAAAAGGAAGAGAGAAAAACATTAAAAGAGCATAACAAATAGTTCCCAGCTTCAGAAGGGCAGAGAGACTCTAAAGAGCAGTGAACCTTGGGTGCAAGGGAGAGGTTGCCACATCCTGCCCCATGAAAAGCACTGAAAAGCGGTGCCACAGGGATTTTCTCCTCTGTCCACCGTGTTTCCTTCAGTTCCTCTACTGTTTGTCTGTGTGAAAGACCCCCTTTTTTTCCATTACATAAAAGGACAAGAAGACATAAAAGATGGGTCCAGGAAGTTATGCTGCCCAGATAATGACCCTTTCTTTGTTAAAATTCCTAAATGTGAAATCCCAAAGAGAACAAATTCAGCCTCTTATCTTCTATTTCCCTTCCTCCTTTTGTCCATGTTGCTGTCAGTCTCTTTGACACATTATTCTTCAAACACTCCCTATCAACTCTAATATTTCCCAAGAAGGAGACTCTTTTATGTTCTTCATCATCATGAAGACACCATACATTTCTTTGGGTCAATGAACAACTTTCTCTCTGACCATTCAACCTGACAAGTAAATTACACTCATACTTCAGAAGAAAATAATACATCTATGACCAAGATCAAACAAAACCCATCCTAACATTGTATGATTCACCATGGGGCCTTTACTCGTTTCAGTGTAACTGGAAATGTAGCTTATCAATGTTAACTAACCCAAATATTTTCATGCTTTTAAAATCAAATGGAAATTTCAGGATTTCAGTTATCCCCAATGTAGAAAGCCTTTGATTATTTGTTGCAGTTTCTGCTGACACAGCAGCTTTTAAAGAGAAAAGCTACTAGGCCAAGCATAAACCAAAGGAACGTGTAAATGTTCTATTCAGAAGCCCTAACTGGCTGCAAAAGAGACACTACTGGTGCAATTTAAGTGAGTGCAAATGACAATAAAGTGCTGCAGGTCATGGAAGGGAAAGCAAGTGACTGTCAGAAAAAAGCCCGGTGATGAAGCATAGGCAAAGTAGGACACAACTGAAGGGATGAATATTTAGATATAGGACTGAAAACAAATATTTCCATGGTAACTTAATTTAAATTTTTTGGTGGGAACATTTGAAAATTATTATGGCTGCAACAGGAATTAAACTATAGGTTTGTCTTGAAGCCTTTATTTAGGCTTTAATTTAATTCCTATCCAGCATCATATACTAAAGAGACAGCTAAAATGAGTAAATATTGCAAGGTTCTCTTAATATTTGAAGGATTAGGTGCATAAAGGGTGTGGCATACAGAAGTAGATAAGTAATATAAATCTCAGAGATCAAGGTGCTATATGTGGGATTTTAAGTTTGAAGTATACTTCACTGAGATGGGCATAGCTTACTGTATAGTACATACAGCAAAAAAGCAGCAGGAGATAGGAAACTCCCTATGAAAAACAGGACAGTCAGGGTCTCTTCTAAACTACTTAAAAACTAAACAAATTTTTAGACATCATTTATCATAGTTTTATACTATATTACTGCTAAATAATTTCTTTGGTTTGTTTTACAAGAACAACTGTGTTGTAAGCTGAAAAACAGTATTAAATAAGCAATATTATACTATTTCTTAGTTGAATCAGAATAACTGTCAGCTTAATACAGGCATTTCATACAGCTAAAAACTGGTAACTGGAACTCATAAAATAATGGAGAGGCCTTATCATCAGATGCTGTGTCTTCCTGCTATAAGAACTAAAATAACAACAGTGATTAATAGCTGTGCAGAGAGATGCTCAGCTGCTGAAACATCCTTTACTGGTATTTTTGGTCCCCAAAAGATTTTGAAGATGTAAGTCTTCATTAAAATATTTAACTCTTGGAGATCTTTGAGTAATTTGTACTTTAGGAAGATTTTTCCCCCCCATTTCCTAAGGTTGTTCTTATTCTGGATTTTTTTTTTTTTCTTTTTCTTTTTTTTTTTTTCTGTGCACAGAAATACTAGCATGCTATAAAATCTGTGGGTAGAAACAGTATAGAGAATAAACATCCCTTTTCTGGGCAAACTTTGAAATACTGAGATTTGGAAATTCAAATTCTTCAAAGAGTTTGTTATCTGCCAGAGTATGTAAAATGGTTTCTGCTCATACTTTAATAATCAAATAATTCTGTTGGTCCATCTCACCCATTTTCTTTTTCACATCAAGCTTTCTACCTTCGAAACTGTGATAGTGTACTTTTCCTTAAGTAAAATAATGTTTTCCACATCAAAATCTACACACATGGAATCAAGGGTGGAGCTGAAAAGAAAATAATGAATAACAAATTTGCTAAGATTCAATAAAACAAACAACCTCCCTTCATTTTTGAGTGGGAAGAGAAAAGTTTTTAGCAAATTCAGGCTGACTTATGAAAATACTTTCACTCAAAAAATGAAACATTTTGTTTTGACATGTTTTGGAATTGAATTATTCCTTATGGGAAATACCAAAATCTTACACTTTGACATTTTCTAAGAGAATATTTCTGCATTTTCATTTTGAAATTTATTTTTCATTTGAAACAGGCTCAAAAAAAAATTAAATACTTTAAATGGGGAAGAATGTTTTGTTCAAGGTAAAAAAAAGGAATATATTTTTTTGTTATCTTGAAGAAAACACATAAAAAGAACATTTTCCAGTTTTTTCCATATTCATAAACCAATACTTTTTCCTCTAATTTTTAGTTTGATGAAATCTGTTGCTTATACTCAGAACCTAAAAGAAATATTACGGTTCATTCACTTTTATTGGTCTCTACTACTTTACTTCAGCTGGACCACAGTGTTTATTGAATGAACAAAATTCTATATTCTCTGTTTAAAAAGGAGAAGGAAGAGAAAGGGAATGCTGTCATCTGCAGTGTGTGTTCCTGACTGTCCATCCCTCCCTCCCTCAGCTGATTCCCCATTTTCCATCTGTTTAATTTGCTTAAGCAGTTAATTAATTTATAGTCAGCATGTGTCAATATGTTTAGTTAGCAAGTAGCTGTCACAGGAGTATCCCATCTCACTAAAGAAGTCAAGGCAGCAAGGGACTAGTGGGGAGATGATTTTTACTTGTCAGATGAGAATTTAATGATAGAAATGTTGGTATTTTGTCAGAAATCATGCTTTACATGACAGGAATAGGCATGGGACATCTTATCTACCTTTTGTTTATAGTGGAAGGATACAGCCCTGTCCTCATGGGAGCTGCCCACCAGGGAGGGAAGGGCAATTTACCCCAGCATTTACATGACCTGTTCAAAACAGGCATACCAGGGCAGGATTCTTGTTGTTTACACTTTTTAGAGAAAAGTTCTAGAAGCTGTCAGTGCCCCTGTGAACTATGAGCTGTTTTCTTGTTGTTTTTACAAGCAAAGGAGAAATTCCCTCATTGGTTCTCTTCAGATCTTTCCTCCCCCTGAACTCTGGTCCCATTTCATATTCGGTCATTTCCTATTTCACAGGTACTTTGGGTTCTCTCACTAGAGTGGGCCATTCACGCATGGAGACATTTCTTGTCAAATCAGGCTTGAAATGCCACTGCACTTTTGCTTTTATTAACCACCTTTACATGATAATCATCACCTTGCTTGCTGTGACTTAGCACTGAACATTAGAGATCTGTGTGCAGCAGATCACTGCTGTTGGTGAAAAATGTGGGTTTTTCCCTCTCCTCCCTGATAATTGAGGCTTTGCTTAGATGGCAAGAGGGAAAATATTAACACCTGGAAATGAGGGAAAAACAAACAGCATTGTTGAGCTTCATTATAACTAAGAGCTTTACTAAAAGGAACATCAGTGCAATTAGAGTGTAATCCAAAGCCCATTAAAGTCATTGGGAATCAGTCCACTGAATTAAACAGGCTTTAGATCAGGCCCACACTGCACATCAGAAGGCAGTGCTATCTGAGGGAGGTTGCATTTCGAAGTGTGAATAACACTGCTACAACACACAGCTTTGCTAATAGAAATTCCAGCTCTGTCACATTTTCTGGTGCTGGCATCCTCTTTTCATCAACATTTGTTTTGTAGCAGATTGTGGTTATTATTCTAAATCCAAAGTGCTTTTGAAAAAGCACTATCATCATCTGGGCAGATCTGCTGGATAGTTCCTATAACAGGGTGGCCATGGCCATGGCCAACACAGAGCAATACTGAAAATCCACCTTGGAAACATGTCATTTTAATGTCCTATCAATTTTATAGACAGTTGAAATGTTTTGTAGTTATGACCAAAACTGGCTCTGTAAGCAGACAAAAAAACCACCATCGGGGTCAGTTGCTCAGAATGCCTGAATGTCTTATAGAAGCCCCATGTCAAAAGGCCTTGAAATAACCATGCATTTCATTCCCCGTGATGCTGCCAGGAGAGGGGAGGTGGCAGGAAGTATTCTAGCCATTAGTAACAAATTTGTCCCTGAATTCATTGCTGGTACCTATTGCTGGCCCTGCTAATTATGGTGAGTCAGGGCAGGACGGATTGTTGCATTCACTGAATTTTGAATGAAAAAAGGAGTGTGCTAAGGGAGCTGTAAGGAAAAATATTCCTTCACCAACATGTAGCAGGCATCAAGGTGCTGGCTTTCCTCTTCCTCCTTTTGCATGGATGAACTTTTTTGTAGGGATTATGCACTCACTCTACCAGCTACACTCATGGGCAAGGGATTTGTGCAGAACCATCATAGCCAGGAGAAGCTCAAGGCACCCCTGTCCTGCTGTGCTGGAGAACTCTGCCTCTTACCTCTATGGCAAATCCTGCTTTCAACATGAGAGTCATTGTAGGAGAGAAAGCACAAGTCTAGATAGGTTGGGAGGAAGGGGTTTTCTGACTAGACCCATTTTTCTCACTTGACACATTTCTAGGACTTTTCCAGAAGCTGTGTTTGTAGCAGAGGTGATGTGAAGGTAAACCAGGGACTAGGGGATGAAGGGAAAAAGCTATGAAAGAGATGCAAAAACCCAAGGAAAATTGTTAATTAGCTTGATGTAGGAAGCTAAGAGCATATGGCTGTTCTGTATCACTCAGTCTGACAGGTAAGAGAAAAGATGGGAGCTCTCTGGGGTTGAAGAAGGCAATGACTGGAAGAGCCCATCAAGTTCAAAGGCAACCGGTGCAGCACACAAGAAGACAATGTTCTTTGGTGTGGAAGGTTGTAAAAAGCCTTGAACAAATATCTTTTTTTTGTATTTCAGGCCAAGTAAGGCAATATTAACACTGTCAACTAATTTTCAGTGTTGTCTTTTTCCATTAGCAGCCTCCAAGAGATTTACGGAGGAATTCTGTGGCAATATCTGACATACAGACAAAGTAAAGGAACAGTACATGAACAACACTTGAAGAACCTGGACACTCTTAGAACAAGGCAGGGAGAACAGGTAGAAACAGAGGCAAACAGAAGACACATTTCTTTTTCACACATCTATGACAGAATTCAAGACAAATTCAAGACAAAAATTAAATCAATTAATAAAAGCAGAAGAATATTAGTTTATAAAATTCTGGGACTGAACTATTAACTCTTAGATATGAGAGTTTACAAAACCCCCAAAAGCCTACTAGAAATGCTGTTGCTGAGAGCATTGAAGTTTTGCTACCCATGGCAAGTAATAAAATATGGGAAGCCAAGATGTAGAGTTTGCCATTCCTGTTATAAATATGCATCCTCCTTCACCCAGCAGAGAAGATAGATTTAAATTATCAGTTCTTCAATTCAGCTGCATCATTTGAAATTAATTTCCCTAAAGAAAAAGCAAGGGATCAAACAAAGTTGATCTCTGTTACAGTCACCAAATGAAATTGAACTTGACGCCAAATATTAATAATCCTTGGGCATAACCAGTGGTAGAAACAGCAAATTTCTGACTGAAGGCAAAATATGTTAGCTCTAATAAAAAAGGCTTGGATTAAATTGATGATTTGCAGATAAAGCATCTAACACAATTATATTCTGATAAACTCAAATGTCAGAAAAAGGCCAGAGTATTTTGTCATGATGCCAGTGTCTGTCTTGGATGAGGTAAGTAAGAATTTGTACTTCTGTAGCTGCTTTTTCTGAAGAAACCAGAATGACTTACAAGCATCACTTCACTTATGCAAACAACGGAGAATGGATAATTACAAGCTGAAATAAAACTGCTCTGGTGTGAAACTCAAAAACAATCTACAAAAGTTTAATCAGTTGGGAAGACTATTCTCCACTGGAAAGAGCAATAGCACTTTGGAGATGTAGTATGAACATACTTTTATGGAAAGTGGTCAAGACCTCAATTTCACATTTTGCATTTTCACATTCAATAGCTTATTACCCCAAATACTTTTCTTCATCTTTAATTTAATTACAACTGGATGCTGAAATGATGTGCATTGAATAACTCGTGCCCTTTCCTAAAGCCTATTTTTCTGCCCATTTAAAAAGTCTGATAGACTTAGAGGAGAAAATGGTGTAACAAAGTGTTATCATATTGTGAAGCGAAGGAAATAAAATCAAATTAACACTAATTTAATTTTGAATACAACTGTCCACAATAAAGTCTTAAAGTGATTTATCTCCATGATTTAAATGGCCAATCCAGATTAATTTTCTGGTAGTCATGAAGATACAATCTTATTCAATAGTGACTGACTTCTCACTTCTGGGGAAGAATTTTATTGACAATTTAAAAAGAGCAAAAGGTGTTCATTGCAAAAGTGACACAGGAAGAAACCTACTTTAGCTATTAACTGGATAATTTAACTCGGAAATGACAAGAAGAAGATTACATCCATGTTACATAAAACCAATAAGTTCAACAGTCATTGGCAATATAAGAGGAAGTGGATGAATTATCACAAACTTCTTGAACTTTGAATAAATATAAAGGCAGGGACTAAATGTATCAACATACAAAGCTTTGAAACATGTTCAGGTCAGAGGGTGATAATTTTGCAATTTTAAACAATTTTGATTTCCCTTAAGGGCAACTTTCATCTTCTATTTTATCCACTCTGAAATAAGGTGTTGGAACCATGGTGTCAAGCTCTGCCCTTTTAGAAATGAAATTTTATCTGTCAGAATGCCCACATTCTCACACACTGGCATCTTAAAATGATTTTGTGAAGAAGATACTTTAAGTCATGTTTAAACAGAACAAAATAAAATCAGCTCATATATATTCTCTGTATAACAGAAATTGATTTTAACATTACTTTGGAGCACATACATCACTTCTGCATGCTGCTTCCTTTGTATTTTCTGAAAAATCCATCTCCCCTCTAGCAAAATCAACAAATACAGAATATTGTTGCTTAAAAACACATCACAAAATGTGTCTGATAGATATAGGTATCATGTGATGAATGTCTAAATTGCCATATTTCCAGATGCTGGTTTGGGTAGATTTTTTACTCACTGTTCTTTGCTATTAGCATCTTTGAGTTTTCTATTTCCCCAGCATTTTGCTTTTAAGAGATTTTAATCATGCTTAGCTGCACAAAGATGTGGTAAAGGGACTAAGATGGAGGTAGAGAAAGAAACAAAGCAGACACCTGTTATTTTCTGTTCACCAACATTTCTATGTAAGAGGTCTTTGCAATATTTCCAAAAAACAATACTCTTGCAAAAACAGAGAGGAACAACTTAATCTTCAGGCTTTCCTAAAATGTTTTCCTGAGGCAGCTCAAGAAAAGCAGTAAAGATAGACATATAATTGTTTTGATTTCAATAAAAGTAACCAATTTCACCTCTCAGGTCAGGTGTTATGGTGTGATAATGCCATTTAGATGCAGAGTCATTTCTAGAGCAACAAGCATTTTCATAGCCCACGGAGCAGTGGCCCAGCTCTTTAGCTGGCATAAATCAGCACAGTTGCACTGAACCAAATGGAGCAACTCTGATTTACATAAACCAAAAACACGGTCCTGTGTTTCCAGAACCACATTTTGTAATATCCTGAGGATATGTTTTGAAATAAATAAATAATTCAGGGCTGTGTAATTCACCTGGCAAGCTGGACTTGCTGTGCTGAGCCAACACTGGAGCACAGCCCTTACGGCTGACAGGCGCCGTTAACTCACAATTTCACAGCACTATGGACTAATATCCAGTCTGACTCAAGAGTATGACAGAAACCACTTTCCCACCCCAGATCTCTATCATGGAGGAATAGCAAATTGTTACTTAGCAGAAGAGTTTTTTTCTGAAGAAATTGGCCATTAGGTAGACATCTCATACTTGCAGAGAGCATGAGACTAAAAATCCTACTGTAATTAGTGTTTGATGAAAATGGAACACCCAAAGCAGGGCACAAGGAAAACAGAAGAGCAGAGTTATAAATGAAAATGGTTTATGTTGGTTATCAAGGGCTGTAATTTAACAATATGAGAATTTTCTATACTAAGCATCAGGAAATATATGGAAGCCTTTGGTAATTCCCCTCAGGCCCACCTGTATCCCATACTTCAAATTAAGGAGAGAGAAAAATACACTGGTTTAAATTTTACAACAATTTTGGCCTGAAGCAAACCACACATTTTCCCCAACACAGATCAGCTGCATTTAATTCCCCAGACAGCTGGCATGAACACAGCCTCTCCACAGGACACCTGAATTACAAAATTAGCACATTCAGAACTCTAAATCACATTCCATTACATTAAGCCCTGAGGTCCAACGTTATGGAGAAGGAGAATAAATTGCAGAACTTCTCCTGAATTAACCCTCTTAACACACTCTCAAAGTTAAATTGCCCTTTCCTCCCCTTTATAGAGTCATGGAAACTTAAACACTCCCTCCTGCCCTTTCTCATCTGTTTCTCTTCTTACTTAATGGCAAAGCTTATGGCACATAAGCGGAATACCTTGTCAAAAAATCACATTTGTAAATTAGCACATCATAAGCTGTTTTGTCTCAGGAAATGTGCAGGTTGATTTTTATGCCTGGTCCTTCAGACAGTACTGACTCATCCAGTTCTCCCCAGCAGCACACTGTGATGGCACATCTGCCTAAAACAAGCACGTGCCCATCAGTTTTTCTTGTGTGCATGTTGCTGCAAACAAAGTAGTAATTCTTGGGAGAAGACATGCAAGTTTGTGAGACAGTGTTGTGTACAGCTATGCAGCACTGACCTGATTGATTGATGCAAATTTGCTAGTTCTTGCTATGCTATGATTACATTATTTTTCTGTTGCAATTGGTGTGAATTTTTGTGTTAGGTATTGTACACTAAAAGACCAGTATTTTACAGGCTCAGCTTTTGACTCAGTGGATGAAGACAATTAAAATTGTAATGAAAAAGTAACAAGAAGGTGTACTAAGCCCAGCTAGTCGATGTTGCCTCTGCTCTAAAGCCAGGTAAAGCTATGCAAGTCTATTGTTCACTTTCAACTTTATTCACTTAAATCAACTATTTCTGAGGTGTTTTTGACTACATGTTCATTCGGTGCATCTTTGCCTCTTATTTTTTGTTCCAGAAATTAAATTACTATTGTATGGGATGCCAGAAATCCATGACAACTGTGGCAATGAGTTTTGCATTTTACAGAAAATTTCAGTGCTTGGAGAATTAGAACAAGCGACAATTCAGTGTTTATCTCCAAAACTTTCCCCTATCCATCTTTGCAAAATGTATTTTATAAGCAAATAACCTATGTAGTATAAATCCTCTTGTAAATAGTAGATGTAAAGCTTGTGATAAAACAGACTGAAACAAATTGATTGTGCTAAGAAAAAACCCTGCCAGCTAAGCTAGGAATCCTGATCTTTTATAAGGCTTGCAAGGGAGCTGCAGTAGTTAGCAGAGCAATTTGTTTACAGATATTTGATCTGAAGAACTGGCTCTCGTGAAGGCAGCCTGGTCTGGAGAGGCTCCTCCTTGGGCTGTGAGTTACAGCTGCCTCCCTCAATGCAGGGGACTGCCAGCACCCTTGTCCTGGAATAGTTCAAGAAGGTGAGACATCAAGCTCTAGAAATCAAAGTTAGCTGAGACAGAGACCCTTGCAGAGGCGCTCTGTGCTTCAGAGGCAGCTGGAGCCGGCTGCAGAGCAGGGACACAGGGCTGCGGAGCAGGGGCACTGGGATGCGGAGCAGGGACACTGGGCTGCAGGGCAGGGACACTGGGCTGCGGAGCAGGGACACTGGGCTGCGGAGCAGGGACACTGGGCTGCGGAGCAGGGACACTGGGCTGCGGAGCAGGGACACTGGGCTGCGGAGCAGGGACACAGGGCTGCGGAGCAGGGACACTGGGATCCGGAGCAGGGACACAGGGCTGCGGAGCAGGGACACAGGGCTGCGGAGCAGGGACACTGGGCTGCGGAGCAGAGACACTGGGATGCGGAGCAGGGACACTGGGCTGCGGAGCAGGGACACTGGGATGCGGAGCAGGGACACTGGGCTGCGGAGCAGGGACACTGGGATGCGGAGCAGGGACACAGGGCTGCAGAGCTCGGAGGGCGGTCCCGCAAAGGGAGGAGGATGCTCCCGACAGCTGCCGGGGCTGGGGTGTCTCACACACATGGGGAATGGTAGAAGATACACGGCTGACTTTTCATTTTCTGTCGGGCATGTCATGTGGTGGGCTCAGAAGAGGTTATTACTTTGTTTGAGGGCCTTCTGTTGCCTTTTTGTTGCCTTTGGCTGAGCCTCACATGTACTTTTCCCTGCTGAGGAAACCAGGTGGATATCTTGAGGGTCACTCCACGTTGTAAGAAAGAGATAGGTAATACACACATAAGCTTTGCATCAGAAGGCTAAAAGGGAAGATAAAATCCCCAATATTAAGAAATCATATTGTAGGAGAGGAGAAGAAAAAAAATAATTATGGTGCAACAGTTCCATGAAGAAGGAAAGTGACTCTCTGCCCCTGGGGATACTCAGTGTTAGATTTTAGACTAGAGGAATTAGACCATGTTGTCATTTGTCTTCTGGCTTTTTTGCATTGAAAACTAAAAGCATAAAACAACTTTTGAAAACAGATTTAGTTTAAATATGTGCGTTGCTGGCTATTTCAAGAAAGGATTTGAAGAATTCAAAGAATTTAATGAAAAATAATAACAACCAAAGAGAACAATTTGTGGTAAGTGGAACAAACAGAAAATAATGAAAGCAAACTGATTCAGTCTAATCTACTGAAACTAAACTCTTAGCTGAGTACATGATAATGGAAATAATTAAAATTACTGATTGGATGGGGGACAAGAAAATAGCAATAAAGAATGTTGAGCTAAAGCATGGGAGAAACAGATGTTTTTGCAAATATTGTGTATGGTAGGCTTAGTGAGAATAAAAAAGTGGAAGCATATTTGAATATAAATACAATATTTCTCATAAACAATGTTCCCAGCTTCTTTTTCCCATGGCTTTTGCTGTCCTTTAGTAGATTTAGTGAGAAATTTATCCTTGGGCGTACTTTTTGCCTTCTCTGTCACAGTGCATCAATTACACTCCACACCACACAGTGACACTGGCTTGCAACATTGTTTTATGCTCTAATTTGTTATCATTTATGAAAAAAATCCTATAAAACCTATTTAAGAGAAAAAACGTTTCAACACATTCAACCACACATTCTCATCCATGGTGAATTTTAATGTCCTATATTAGTCCCTGCTAAAGACAATTTTAGGTTGTAGAATTCAAATGTCTTCTCCCTCCACTCTGCACAGATTCAATCATTGTATCTTCAAAGTCCATGGTGTGTGTCAGCTCGTGCTCCAGAAGCCAGCAGTGACAGAGAATTGAGATGTGCTGCCTTCTTGCATTCTTTATCATCCTTGCCTGGGAGAAAGAATATTCTTTACTGCAGTCCAGTAGCTGTGAAAACACAATTGACTATTCAGTAAGCATCTACCTGACATTATTTATGAAAAAATAACTCAAAGAATGTTTACAAGAGGACAGTGTCCATCTTGAAGACTAAGGGTCAGAAAGCTTGGGCTGTGTAAGTGATGCTGTCACCTACTGTTCTACTTATACCTTCTCCTTCTGTGATAGGTTCCTGACATCTGACTATGAGTAGGGGGAAAATTACCATGAAGATATATGTTTTGACAGATCGTTATTGCCATCAGTATATGATTTAGATAGGAGCACTGCAAACAAACTCTTTTTTCAGCTGAATCATATTTTAACCCTGCAAGCTGACTTTGCCATCCATCTCTTACTCTTTCAGTGTTTGGAGGAAAAAATATTTATGTTCTTCTAAAGTACAATCAAATATGGTACTCATAAAAACACTACCTAAAGAGCCACAGGCCTCTTTACTCTGAAGAAAACACAGGTAAATTCATTTATCAGATTATAGATCACAGTTTTCTAAGAATAGTATTTACATGGAGGTTATTAGCAGAAAAAACTTATCTATTCCAATTTAGAAATTTCATCCTCTGCAACCTAAANGTCCCGCAAAGGGAGGAGGATGCTCCCGACAGCTGCCGGGGCTGGGGTGTCTCACACACATGGGGAATGGTAGAAGATACACGGCTGACTTTTCATTTTCTGTCGGGCATGTCATGTGGTGGGCTCAGAAGAGGTTATTACTTTGTTTGAGGGCCTTCTGTTGCCTTTTTGTTGCCTTTGGCTGAGCCTCACATGTACTTTTCCCTGCTGAGGAAACCAGGTGGATATCTTGAGGGTCACTCCACGTTGTAAGAAAGAGATAGGTAATACACACATAAGCTTTGCATCAGAAGGCTAAAAGGGAAGATAAAATCCCCAATATTAAGAAATCATATTGTAGGAGAGGAGAAGAAAAAAAATAATTATGGTGCAACAGTTCCATGAAGAAGGAAAGTGACTCTCTGCCCCTGGGGATACTCAGTGTTAGATTTTAGACTAGAGGAATTAGACCATGTTGTCATTTGTCTTCTGGCTTTTTTGCATTGAAAACTAAAAGCATAAAACAACTTTTGAAAACAGATTTAGTTTAAATATGTGCGTTGCTGGCTATTTCAAGAAAGGATTTGAAGAATTCAAAGAATTTAATGAAAAATAATAACAACCAAAGAGAACAATTTGTGGTAAGTGGAACAAACAGAAAATAATGAAAGCAAACTGATTCAGTCTAATCTACTGAAACTAAACTCTTAGCTGAGTACATGATAATGGAAATAATTAAAATTACTGATTGGATGGGGGACAAGAAAATAGCAATAAAGAATGTTGAGCTAAAGCATGGGAGAAACAGATGTTTTTGCAAATATTGTGTATGGTAGGCTTAGTGAGAATAAAAAAGTGGAAGCATATTTGAATATAAATACAATATTTCTCATAAACAATGTTCCCAGCTTCTTTTTCCCATGGCTTTTGCTGTCCTTTAGTAGATTTAGTGAGAAATTTATCCTTGGGCGTACTTTTTGCCTTCTCTGTCACAGTGCATCAATTACACTCCACACCACACAGTGACACTGGCTTGCAACATTGTTTTATGCTCTAATTTGTTATCATTTATGAAAAAAATCCTATAAAACCTATTTAAGAGAAAAAACGTTTCAACACATTCAACCACACATTCTCATCCATGGTGAATTTTAATGTCCTATATTAGTCCCTGCTAAAGACAATTTTAGGTTGTAGAATTCAAATGTCTTCTCCCTCCACTCTGCACAGATTCAATCATTGTATCTTCAAAGTCCATGGTGTGTGTCAGCTCGTGCTCCAGAAGCCAGCAGTGACAGAGAATTGAGATGTGCTGCCTTCTTGCATTCTTTATCATCCTTGCCTGGGAGAAAGAATATTCTTTACTGCAGTCCAGTAGCTGTGAAAACACAATTGACTATTCAGTAAGCATCTACCTGACATTATTTATGAAAAAATAACTCAAAGAATGTTTACAAGAGGACAGTGTCCATCTTGAAGACTAAGGGTCAGAAAGCTTGGGCTGTGTAAGTGATGCTGTCACCTACTGTTCTACTTATACCTTCTCCTTCTGTGATAGGTTCCTGACATCTGACTATGAGTAGGGGGAAAATTACCATGAAGATATATGTTTTGACAGATCGTTATTGCCATCAGTATATGATTTAGATAGGAGCACTGCAAACAAACTCTTTTTTCAGCTGAATCATATTTTAACCCTGCAAGCTGACTTTGCCATCCATCTCTTACTCTTTCAGTGTTTGGAGGAAAAAATATTTATGTTCTTCTAAAGTACAATCAAATATGGTACTCATAAAAACACTACCTAAAGAGCCACAGGCCTCTTTACTCTGAAGAAAACACAGGTAAATTCATTTATCAGATTATAGATCACAGTTTTCTAAGAATAGTATTTACATGGAGGTTATTAGCAGAAAAAACTTATCTATTCCAATTTAGAAATTTCATCCTCTGCAACCTAAAAAGCTCCAGGGATGCCCTTTTCTCTCCAGAGAAGACATGAGCTTGTCTGGGGTGTGGTCTTAACTGGTATCTAATTTGGTGACACATAGATCCCTAACATTAATAAATATTAGCAAGGAGCCATGAAGATGACAGATGAACTGGGGCATCCTCTATGTAAAGAGACACTTGGATTCTTCAGCCTGGAGATCAAATGGCTCAAGGGCATCTCATCAATGTGTAAAAATACCTGATGGGAGGGAGTAAAGGAGATGTAGTTAGAGTCTTCTTCATGGTGCCCACAGGACAAATGAATTGAAATACTGGAAATTCCACTCTAATATAAGAAAAAATAATATTTTTTTCCTGTTCAGATGATCAAAAGAAGGAACAGGTTAAACAGAGAAGGTTAAGAGTTTCCATCGGTGGAGATATTCAAAATCCACCTGACCATGCCCAGAGCAACATGCTCTCACTGACCCTGCTTTGGGCAGGTATTTGCAGTAGATGATCTCCAGAGGGGCACCTCTGCCCACCTTAACTATTCTATGATCAAGAGGCCAGAGCTTATCATGCATTTTTAAAAACCTCACAGAAATTTCCTGGCTGAAAAAAAAAAATAAATTATTGCAGCTCTGATGTTTGACCATCTTTATTCTTATCAGGTTCTCAAATTCATAATGAGAGACAAAGACAGCACATTAATATCCTTTTCTAAGAGATAATACCATCTACTAAAAGAACAGACTTATCAAATACTATTTGGAGATAGTTGTGTTCAGTGAAAAGACAAACAAAATATGGATTAAGTCAATGAATTTTGCTGATGTTACATAAATAGATGTATTTTTTCCCTTTTAATATTAAGCCAGGGAAAAAAATCCACATTAATTCATTCTTTCTTTGCCAGAGAACTCATGAGCTGTCTTGAGGGAATCACTCAGAGGTCTGTTCTTATCTGCACAGAGACACAGGCTGGAAAGTTTCTTCTTCATTCCCAAAAGGCAAGAAAGGATGAGTGAGAGAGAGACTGACAGACAAGGTGTCAAAATCCCGAAAAATTTGCTATCACAAGAACAGGAGATAACTGAACAGTCTGAAACCTGGCACCCTAAAGTGCCAGCTTGGATAGGATGTGTTACAGACTCAGCTTGCAGAAAGCTGTGCATTCTGCTATTTTCATACACTGCAACAGTAGCAGCAAGGCTAATTTGTTACGTTTACATAAGGCATCCCAAGAGAGCAATGGCCTTGGTTAAATGATTTTATTAGACTCGAGTGTTGGTGAAGCCACGGTTGTTTGGAGCAGGCACCGTGCTCTGTGCAAGAGCATGCAGGTTCCCTGGAAAAGCAGCCATGAGATCCCTTTGGGAGCTTGACCTCGGGCAGCACCTATTTGCATCAGAAGGAGTCCAGATCTGCAAATTGAACAGTTTGTTTCACTCTATATTTGCAAAATAATCTAAGGTCCCCAGATAGATCTGCTGTATCTGCATACACTGAGCATCAGTGTGATAATATTCTCCAGTGAAATACTGAAGTTTGACCCTGGCTGTCTCCTCTGTACTCTGCCATGAGTGCAAAGAGAATGAAGAGCTATTTTAACAGGATGGCTGGAGATTTCTTTGATGTAGGCAGTGCTGTGCCACTCACAGTCACTGGGAACATTGCAGGGTGGGCCCAAAAGAAAGGCTCTGGTCAGATGCAGTGCTGGTAGAGCACAGCAGACTCAGAAGGATCTCTCCCATCCAGCAGACTTTAAAAGAGTTCTTAACTATGCACTTTAGGGATCACCTTCATTTGAAGCAAAGTTCTCAAGGAAAGTCAGCAGGAAGCCCACCTTTTATCTTTTTTGACCATGCCCTTAATACATTATGGAGAGATCTTTATCATCCACTCACACGAGCTTCCTGTGCAGGTACCGTGCAAGATAAATGATGGACAATACTAATTTTATTGTTAGAAAGCCTAGAGTACCCCAGATGTTTGAAGAGGTCATTTACATAATTTGATGACATGTTCAGATGAAGCAATAGTTTTGTCTTATTTTATAAAAGTAAAACAGAACAAATCCTTCTTGATTGTTTTGTAACAAAACGTGGCTGCACCTTAGCCACGAAAAGTGCTGCAAGCAGGTAGTGGTACAACCCTCCTCCTCCAAACTTTTTTATCTTTACTAGACTTTAAGATAGGAGCCCAGATCTTTCTTTTTCATCAAATGAATTCCATAAGTCTACTGGGTAAAGCAGTTCAACCAGAGTGATGTAATATGCAGGATGTTTGCAAGCATAGGTTTAATACGACTACATTGTTCCATATTTATAAATGTGTCACTTTTTACTGGCACAGCTTCACACATTTTTTATGAGAGCTGCTCTTTTCTTGGCAAAGCAACACATTCATTACACCAACATCAAGGCTTCAATGAATAGAACCATCTTTGCATGACTCAGAGGTCTTACTCAGAGGTAGGGTAGATTGAAGAGATAAAGCAAGGAAAAACATTCCTGAAATACAGGAAACCAACTGGGAAAGACATGGGTTTAGGAGGGAATGGGGGATGTATATATTCTGTGGTGTATTTTCTTATTTTGAAAAGAGTCAGAATTCTCTTGTGGGATTGTCTCTGATCCCTTCAAACTATTTTGATGTATATTTGTATGCTTAAAATTATCTCTCCTCCCCTTTATTGTGCTGTCATGTTAATGGATTCATGTGTCATTTTTAATTTTCATTACAATTTCTGTAAGGGACATGAAAAACTCAAATGCCTTAGTAATTTGTAAACTACCACAATGTACTTTTTCTTTGGCCTGACCTTGTCATTATTATATAACTTAATTGGCCAACTACTCCACTTCTTTTCTTTTTCAGAGCCTTATTATAGTGGGAAATGAAAAGAGACTTGTCATTGACCAGTCAATCAAAAATACACGCCATTGAGAGATGAAAATAACAACCTCTCAATTAATTTAATAGAATTAACACTAATTATGATAAAAGTCTCCTGAGATAAAGATTGAGATCAGGACTAATGAGCAGACATTTAGCCATTCCTCTGACAAAGCCTGTAATAAAATTAGGAATGGGTACAGTTTAATTCAATCACAAAATTGCAGTTCCAAAATTTCTACCTCAGACTAGCCGATATTTAAGAGACCTCCATTTTCCTCTGTATTAAGAGTCAGAGTACATCTCATTTTGCCTGTTCTGTTGGCTGAAGTGTAGATCTGGCTGTAATTTCAAACAATATCTTTCCCAAGATACTTGATGACATTTTCACATTTTGGACCACCTCTCTGATGGAAGGTGTAATCATTTTGCTATTATGCTGTTATTTCTTGCAATAGCTTTAGTTTTTCTCACACAGTTTCTATCTTCAGATGGAGTAATTTTAAACTAGATAAGGAAAGGGAAGCCTTCTATTTTTTTAACCATTGCCCATAGCGTTTGCAACAAGATACTCTGTGCTCTATCACAATAGTAACAATAATTTAAAAGAAGTAAAATAAGCAATAGACATGACAGAAACTGGTGCTCCAGAACTGACCATAAATCATTGAGGTCAGAGAAGAAGGAAGCCACTGGGAGAGGCTGCTTTATTATTACTATGGGAAGATCAGACACTAGTCATTTAGTACCTGATTTAAGGTAACACAGGCTTCAAAACGAAAAAAAAAGCTGTTCAAGACAGAAGCTTTTCATTTCTGTGAAAACAAGCACTGTTATCACAGAATCCGTGGTTATCACAAAAAGTATAGCCAGCTATAGTTATCAATATTTGTTGGTCCCGTATCCTGGACAAATATTTAAGATGATATATTTTGGCTCACTGTATAAAAGATTGCATCTCTAATTTGAAACTCATGGTTAAAATTGAGTAAACATTACTTTCATTTAGTTAAATTATTTTTCTTGTAATTTTAAATGAGACAGATTTCTCTCCTGCCTTGTAAAAAACTCCATCCAGAGATCCTTTCCAAGATTTTCACCTGCACTTCACCTTCTCTCTGCTCTTCATAGGCCACCTCTGCAAAAGCCCACAAACAAGAAAGAGAAAATGGATGCAGTTTTGAAAGAAGTCATCTGACCAGGCTGATTGCCTGATGGACACCAGATTAGAGGGCACAGGATAGGGGAACACTGATCAGGTTGAAATTACCTTTCTTTCCCCTTCTTTTTTATTTCAGGTCAAAGAGCACCGATTTAAAATGAGAGGATGGCCATTGGAAAATAAGCACCTAAACCTTTCTGTCATATGCTGCAGTCATTCAGAATTATTAGGTTGCACATTATTCTCTTTCTCTCTTGAACAAATCAATTTACTACTAGGCAAATAAGCACATAATGCAAAATGCCAACTTACAGATTGGTATCATTAAAGAGAGAGCATGGTTTTATTGGTAGAGGACCACATTTTGCCTACATTGCAGATCTCTGGGCAGAAAGATTTGTTTATAGGGGATATGTGACCTGTTACCCATGGTACATCTAAAGAAAATACAGCTATGGTCAAATGGGACTAAAAGTATTTGGATTGTCATGCAACTACCACAAACAAAACAGCCTGATTCTTCACACACCTCTCAGAATTGGGAATTAATTTTTTATAGTTGATGAATAACCAAAAAACAAACAAACAAACAAACAAAAAACCAAACAAAAACCAAAACCCAAACAAACAAACAAACAAACAAAAAAAACAACCCACAAACAACCCACAAAAAACCCAAAAAACAAACAAACAAACAAACAAAAACCACAACAAAAAACCCCAAAAAACCAAAACAAGCAAACAAACAAAAAAACCCACCAAACAAACAAAAAAAAAAAAACCAAACTCCCAAACAAACAAAACAAAACAAAACAAAACAAAACAAAAAAAAATCCCAAAACCCCAAACCAAAAACAACAACAAAAAAATCCCAAAACAAAACAAAAAATTACATAGAAAGTGTTTAATATCTTGAAATGCAGGAGTCTCCGGTGGTCTATATCTAAAGTTTAAATAATTATCCAATTTTCATTATATTGCTGAGGCCACATACAAAAATTAAAATCTCATTGATTAGACTTATTAAAGTTGCATTCCAGTAATCTAACAATAACTTAATAGGAAGATAGGGAAAAATCTGCCTTTAATATAGAGGTTCTGTAGCAGTTTTGAAGATAGTAATCAAAGTCTGGGAGGAAGAGGATTAAGTTAAGCAGTCTCAAGTGTTGTCTCTTCTGTTGTATTGGTATAGTATGGTTCTAATATAGAAAATGCGGTCTCCATTTAAATTATTCATATTTTTTTTTCTTTAGACAATTTAAAAACTTGGTAAAATTTTTATGAAAGCCAGAGCCATAAAATAACTTTGACTCTGTGTTCCAAGGTAACAACCTTTAACTCATCATTATGTCTCTCAATAAAAGCAAATTTAAAAATTTACATCTTTCAAGAGTGATGAGGCAATGTAAACAAATATGCGTAGCTCTGTTCCAGGTTGGGTGTCTGTCACTCAAATCACTGTCATGCCACAAGCTACCCCTATACAATCAGCAGGGAAACTGGAGATAGATGGGTTTACAGGATGATGTCTGCATGAATGACAGATGTTTGTGTTCTAGCAATATTATTGCTTCTAATAGCTCTCACTTTTATGTTCAAAGTGTTGCAAATTTACCTCCATACCTCAAAAAAAAAAAAAAAACCAAACCCAAAAAATATAGAACAGAGAATCATTATGAATTCATTCCTCCCTTCCTACCAAACAAAAGCATTTTTTTTCAACAGCAAGTAATTTGGGCAGCTGGTGAACTGTGGAGCTCACCAATCTATGAGTTCAAAGACACACAGGCTGTGTCTTCATGGTTCAAGGCAGAGCCGACATTGTGCCCGGAAGGATTATCAATCACCAGCTGCACAATATCATCTGCTGGAAATTGGGAGCCTGATTAATAACAGGGATTCAAGAATGCTCCTTGAAAATTGTGATCGTTATTGACTAACTGGACTGGTGACTTTCTCTTTTCATGTTGTTTGCACTCCATTTGTGCTGCTTTCAGTTACCCATAGTGTATATTACTATTTCTGTTATGATTGTTTTCCACATTATATAAAGTCAATAGCAAAGTGTCAGGTGAAGCACGTACATTTTTTATCAATTGTGTATGAGACTTTTTGCCCTGTTTATGATTTTCTTTCTCATTCATTAGTGGTTGTAGTGCACCTCTGTTTTCTACTCTTTTCATTGTGAGAATATCTAGAAAACAAGGGGAATACCTAACCCCATTGGTTAAAGCAGCCCTTGAACCTGTCCATCTTTTCAGAATTCTATATTTTCCCTAAAGTATTGAATCAATACTTTGGCAGTTTGCTTTAAAAAAGGAACAACTTCAGAAAGTTTGATTTTCTATTAGCACACCCACATTAACTATTTTAAACCTGACTCTGATTACATTGAACTTTGTATATTTTTCAAGTGATAAAGCCAACCTATTGCTGAAAAAAGGGACTTTGATTTTCTATCCCTGAATCACCCATTACATTTTAGGAGTCCTATGAAAAGGGATAGATTTAAATAAATTTTTTTTTTTTTTTACTCAGTAAATTCTGTTTTTAACTCCTTCATATTTATCTTATTTCCTTAATCTAGTCTGAGGAGTGTGCCACCAAATTTTTCTCTTGACTGGTATGAATGAACTAGAGCTTGTGTCCATAGGATTCCCAGCAAATGTCTCTCACAGGACTGCCAGGGCTGACCCTTTGATCCTGAGGCAATACATTCAAACTGTTTGGCTGTTTAAAGAACTCACACACTCTTCAGAACCTCCAGTAATTATTGGCAACTGTAGGTCCATTCTGTAGGTAATTTTACTCTCCAGATCAGTGTCACAATAGAACAATTGTAGAAGCTTCATTTTTTAATGTGCTGCCTATCTTAAAAAATGGATGTAAGTTGGCACTTTTGCCTAGCATCATAGTCACTACCACATTTTTTAAAATTAATAAATACATCAACAGAAACTTGCAGTGCAAAAAACCTGCAACCCAAACTCTCAAGCAAAACCACCCCAAACTAAACCTTAGCATGATAGGAAATAAACCAGTATTGACAAATTCAGTATATTTTGGCAACCAGACCTCATGAAGGACAATCAGCATAAGCCCCTTGGAAAGTTTTAGAACTCATGCCCTTGAGACAAGGTGTGTACCCCAAGAAATAAAGCAGATCATGGAGCAGAAGACAAAAGCCCATGAAAATTAATAATGAGCATCCATGAATGGCTTTTATGAACATAGAATTGATTTAGCATAGATCACCTCTCTTATGTTCAATTACTATGTATTTTTTTACTTGTAAGAACTGAAAGTCTCAAACCTCATTATAATTATTTGCAAAGGATATCTTCCTTTTCTTTTAGTTAGGGAAGTTATTTTATTCCCTAGGTGGTTTGAAAGTAGAGATTGCGGGGAAGTGATATCCTCACCATTGAGATTATGGCATAGCCTCAGTTTTGCAAGAGTTTTTGCTTTCTGTATGGTCAGTGGTGCTGCAGGGTGGGAGTAGCTGGGGTCTGCACATGAGTCCAGACTCACAAGCTGCTCTGCCCATCCTACTTGTCTGGATAGCCCCCAGCACACTCATTCTGAGGCTCCATTCTGGCATCCCGTTTCTGCCTTGGCAGAACACATCCCAAAAGCTCCAAGGTTAGCACTATGAATTAACTTTGATCATAAGTTCTTTTCTTTATCAAAATAGGAAAAATCCTCACCTAAATCTATTTGATGTCTCTACTACCACCCTCCTCCTACCTAATCACAACAAACTCATCACACCAAAATTTTAGAAACATGTTTCTGCACCAAAATATTGTCCAGTTTTCAGATGATTTGTAGCTGACTATTAAACCTCTTCTAAATCCGTGATTAGAAGACAAATATTGATGCTCCACTAATTAGAGTGGAAAGAATTTCACAAGAAGGGAATTTTAAATGTACCCATTGTACAACGCTGCATAATCACATCCTGTAACTATGAAATGCGGTTAAGGCACCTCAGCTTGCTGGGGACTCAGATGTGGGCAGACTCTCCCAGTATCTCAAGCTTCTCTGTGAAGCAGTGGAATAAAGAGGATGGAGTTACCAATGCTGAGTGTCTCATTAATTTGTGTAATCTACTGGGAGGACAGAGAGGAACCCCAAGGAAACTCCAGTGGCTCTCAAAATGTGCAGCAGAGAAGTCTGCTCTTTCAAAAATTCAGCTCCATTCTCAGGAGACTAAAGAGAGGATGTCTGCCTTGAAAAGACACTTTCTTCAGCAGCAAGAAATAATTTTCACTGATTAAATGGAATGAAATGCAGACCAGGGCACTTTAGAAGGAGGAATTTTCTGCAGACTGAAGCTGTTGAAGACACATTCTCAAGAGTGGTTTTTAAGAAGAGGTGAGGCCTAGAAGCACAAATGTGAAGAAGCCTCAGTAAGGGAGCAGAGACATTTCCACAAAAATACAATTTGCTGGAAACTATTCTCAGATGTGCAGCATTCTGAGCAAAGAACTAAGCTTCATGATGAACCCTGTAGCATCAGTGATTTGGGATATGATTAGTGTCCCATTGAAGTCAGTGGGAAATTTCTTCTCCATTCACCTGGCTTTCCATTGCACCCTTGTGGGATGGAAAATTCAGAGTATGGTTTGTAGCCTTACCTTACCTTTGTACCTTAGTATGCAGTCAGGGGAGAAAAAACACTGCAACCAGGCCAGCTGCCACAGATGAAAAAAAATGATACAGGCAGAGTGACAGCAGGTGGAATATCAGCCATCTCTGGACAGACGAGCAGGTGGGCAGCATGCAGGCAGAGTGACTGCCAGTGAGCCCAAGGAGCACCAGCCAGCAGCACAGGGCTCCAGGAGCAGAGCAGCAGAGGTGTGGCTGCATGAACAAATTGATGCCCTTCAGTGCAAGCAGCCACACGTCAGCCAGTGTGACAAATCAGGGGAGCCAGGGACTACTCTGGCCAGATAAAGGCTGAGGATGAGTGGATCAGTCCTGCTTCAAAAGACATCCTGGGTAGTACACTCCAGGCCCATTTTAAGTCTATTAGCAGAGTGTCTGAACAAAGCCACCCCTTCCACCCCTTTCTGAAGTGCTAGTGTTTAGGCTGCCACTGCACAGGAATCTCCATCCCTGTATTGCCACTTGCAGATTCACTTTAAGCTTAAAGGAGCTGTTTGCATCTGCTGTTCAAGGGAAAACAGAGTTGTGACCTAGGAAAGGATGTCTGGAGGCTGCAGGGTGCCCTGACAGGACAGGCTGCAGCAGGAGCTTAGCACAGCTTTCTCACTCTCTAGTATATTCAGGGATGTCTCTCCCTTCCTGTCATTCCTGCAGGAAGCCATGACTTCCCTGCTCAGCTCTCATCTCCAACCAGTCCCATACCACCACCACCACCTGATGGCACCAGTACTGGATTTAAAGAGGAATATAAAGCAGAAGGAGCTGTATTTGTTGCACTGAAAGAAATTCACTGCTATGCAGACAATACCAGCAACATTAAGAAATATCTACGGGGACATTTTCTTCTGGCCACAAGCTTCACTTACAATGACAGACTTAAATAGGACTGAAGCAACACCCCACCTGAGCATTCAGAGCTTTACTGGAGCACACATGGGCAGCTCTCATTTCAATTGTTACGTGTGCCATGTGGAGAGATATCACTGCCCACATTTCTGAGTAGGTCTAATTTATTTAAGACCTGCAGTAGGAAATAGTCAGTTTGATAATTCTAATATGCAGCTCCCCACAGTCCGTATGATTCACTTTTATTAACTGGCTGGTGTTGCCCTCCTGCTGTATTAGCCCAATACTGTCCTCCTGCTGCTCTGTCCACCTGCTTCGAATTTATTTGCAAAATGCATCTCTATTGTAGGATCTTCTCCCTGAAGGCGAACAAGTTAATAGGTTTGCTCTACTTGATGTACTCATAGATTCCTTCTGCACTGGGATTTGACTACTGATTATGCATTTTTTCATCTTCTAAGCTGAAGATATATATCCCCTAGGCAAAGGAAGATCCTTTAATGCAAGATACTTTAATCCAAACCCTGAAATGGGCACATATGAACATGAGTCATGTGTTATTACCAGTTATGTTGTAGTTCTTGTTGCTTTTCAAAACAAGATACAAATTAGACTAATATTTAGAACTCTTGAAATTATTTCCCCTGCTCCCCTTCTGGAGAAGACTTGTAAATGTAACAGAATGATAACCTACCTACAAAATACTTAAACCATGAAGGAGTATAATATTCCTACTATAGAGTTGCACTCAATCGTTTCATTAATTTGTAGACAGAATTACATTTTTATTAAACCTTACACATGAATTTCTATACAGCCTTATTTGTTTCAGCCTTGTTAAATTGTATGCCACTCTTCAGTATGAAACTGTAAGAGCTCCAACTGTGCAAATATTCTTTCACATATTACAGAAATAAATTTGTTGCTACCTTCTCTTTTTTTCTTCTCACCTAAATTATTATATAGCATTTTGCAAGCACTTATGGATTTGCTGAGAAAATAATTCCTTACTGTGTTGAAATGACCATCTTTCCTTGTAAAGTATCTGCATGTACACAGATGATGAAGGGAAAGTTTCTTGTTTTCAAGTGTAGTGGAATACACTCTTACTGAAAAATTAAGAATTTCTGGAGAGAATTTGGCAGAACAGATGTATGCTTTCCCCAAACGAGTAACATGCATCTGTTTCCTAGAAATATAAACAACAGCAAAGCAGTCACACAAACAAGTTGTGTGGGTTTTTATTTTTTTTCCCTACAGATGGTTCTTATTTTTATACAAAGAATTAAGGGGGAAAAAGCCACAGAGGAAATTTCTAAATGAAGCAATGAAGTGCTTTCTTATCAATGACATTTAAATGGTCTCCAGGATGAAATTTTGTTTCATACAAATCTGCCCAATTGTACCTGAAAACCATACAAAAACCTTCCTCATTAAAATGCTGCCTTTCAGCCTCCCTGCTTCCATTTAGTCACAGTCTGATCTCCCTATCAATTCATTTTTTCCATTTCTGTTACCTGTAGATCATTTTGTCTTGCTCCTACAATGTGGATTTAGAGTTTGCAGTTAGGAACTGATATGATCCAGTGCAAACCCTTTTGATTAGATATTCCTGTTCCATGCTCAAAGCTGACAGGAAGGATATGCTTTTTAATGTCATGAACAGCCTTTCCCCCTATCCCCATAATCGTGCTTTACAGTCACTAAAAAGTGAATTGAGTCACTAAAGAGTGAATTGATAGAAGAGCTACCCAGACTATCAAAAATCCCCACCCAGAATGGCAAAATATCTTATTGTAATTAAGTATTAGGATTAATTTCCTAATCCCTAAATTTTTCAATTTTTCCATTAGAGGGATGGGTCTCTAATTAAATTTCACTTTGGTCACTGTAATGAAAACAATATCATCTAGAAGTCCAGCCTCAGTCAGATGGTGTGGACAGCAATGATAAGGCTGGGTAATTGCAGAATTAATACCTGGCCTCTTATTGTGTCTGAAAGCAATGTAACAATATATAGACTTTCTGAGTAACTTTAAAACATAGCCACAGTGTACAATATTTCTACCCTGATCACTTTTTCCTTTCACCTTTTTTTTTTTTTTAATAGCATGGGAACAATTGGACTACAAAGGTATGATTGTTCCTAGGTCACATTCTCCTCTAGGGTTTCCAAAAAGCAAGCAATGCTGCTCAGGCAGCTCCAGTAGCTCTGTGACAAACTAGAACAACTTTCAATAACTGCTGTTATTCCTCTTCATTTACAGTGCAGGCCACAGGGTAACTGTTTAATGTGGAAGCCAGTTCCCTGAACCCCTTGTACATTTGCTGAAACATGAAGCATTTTCCTAACACTTTGGGTTTCTTGAATGAGAGTGGGATTTCGAAGTTTAAGAAAAAATAAGAATTCAGGGACTAATGCTCTACTGAATAATCTAGCTCTGGAGATGGAGGCTCTGCACAGGAGAATCCTTCCTTTGTGGCTGGGACACTTCACCCTCAACTAGGGAAAGGCACCTTTTAACAGACACGTTCCCTTTGTGGCTGCATGGTGGTGCTGAGAACGTGGTAGGAAGCAGGAGCCAGGCAAGCAGCACGCTCTGTTAGGCTGCAGTGAATGTGCAGAGCAGCACATAGGCCCGGCCAGTTTATCTGAGTTGTCTGGATACAGTGTGAATGCAAGTGAAACTTGAACCTAATCTAATAGCTATGTAAGTTGCATGAAAGGAGCCGGGAAAAATCCCTATGTAAAACAATCTTTTGTTAAACAGGCAGCTTGTGGAAGAGGTTACAAAAATTGCCCAGGCACTGCCACGGGACGTTTGGGAAATTGGGGACTGACTGCAGAGCATCCTGCCCCTGCCTGCAACCCTGCTCCCTCCCCTACCTTCTCCTGGGCACCATTCCCACAAATGATTTGTTTCCATAACCTCTGCAGAAAACATTGCTTTCATTCCCACCTTCCTCAGGAAATTATATCTCTTTTCTCTCTCCTGCACAAGCTTTTCAGTGGCTGTACCCCATGTTGCTCAACACAAAAAAAGTCATCATAATATATACTCAAATGCATTTTTCTACCAATCCCTCCAGAACTTCTCTGAGTGAGTCAGTCTTAGGATCTGGCTTAACCATCCTGACTAAAAAACTCCAGACAACAAAAAGCCCAACAAAAATTACCTAAGTAGTAGTATTTTGGTTGAACAGGCTCAGTTTGCATCAATGCAGCAAATTCATTAATCCCAAGAAATTCTAAAAAGCATGTTCTTTAGTACTATAAATACACTTAAAAATCACTGTTTGGCATTTGTTGAACTCATTCACCCTTCCACATCATCATTAATCTCCTTCTCATCTCCCTGTGCAACCATTCCCTGCATTAGGAGATTTTATATATCCTTCTCACAGAATTTTAAGGTCAGTCAGAGAAGTTAACACCATTGCTTTTCATTTAACCTTCAAGCTGTATTTTTACTCTTATTTCTCTGTATGAGCACTTTAGTGTATGTATTCCCAACATGAATATATACCTAACTCTGACCAGATCCAGAAACTCTGCCTCCCACTCAGTATCTTGAGTATTTTGACTACAAAGATTTGCATCTCTTTAGGACATGATTTCTTTGACATTTTTGATTGGCAATTGAATGTTTCAAAAATATTGGCCAACATAAAAGCCTCTGGGCCTTTACATATTATACAGTTTTAGATGTGGAGAAGCATAGCCTTTTCTTCCATATGCATTAGCCCTGTGCATTTACTGTAGTCTAAATTGAGTTCAAACACACTGATTTCTTTGAAGGTGGATGTTTGCTAAATCCTGAACAGAATAAATTTCACCATTCAGAGACACAAGCTGAGCACTAGTATTATGGCTCTTCAATGGGGCTTTTTGTATTTGTTTAACAAAAGCAAAGCTCTTAGATACAAAACTCTGAAAGACATGCCATGAGGAATGGTTTAAGGCAATGTTTAAAATAATTTCTTAATTTTACAAATTTTATATCTTCATGGAGGAAAAAAAAAGCACATCTGAATTTTAGTACAGCACTCTCTCCTTCATAACAAAAACTCAGAAATGACAATTTTTTTTCTTTGTTTTTTTGCAAGTTCTAAGGCGTCACTGCTCTTCTGAATGAAAATAGAGAGATACTGGAAGACTATTGAAGTGTCATCCAGTAATTTGAGAGTGAAACCTGTTAATTGTTGAGTATATTACTGGTTGGCAAATGTAAGAGAAAGAAGAGTGTTTGTGTGCAAGCCCATACATACAAAACATAAAGGAAAAGATAAGTCTTTTCTATTCTCAAGTAACACAAAATCCAAAGGCTTTAGTGAGAGATATTACTTGGAAAACATTGCTTAGTCTGAAATCTCCTGGAAAAATACAGTGATATTTCTCTTGTAGAGTTTGTGTATCTCCATCACTTAGAAGAGTGCAGCTGGTAACACTCATCATCCTGCCCTGGGAATAACAGAAAGGGAGTCTTCTGTTGGAGAGTGGAAAGGGTTGCTTTGTGAGAACATTGAAAGTTTAACTAATTTCTGCTGATAATCTTTGTCCTCATATCATACACTGTTGTTCCACCCCTCATCCATCTGCAGTGAAATAGGAATAGAGAAAAGAATTGGAAAAGACATGCAAGCATCAAGGCCTGAAACTGTTTCCTACTTATGGAAGGTTTTGCCATGCTTCTTAATCTTTAAACACTAAAGCAATTTTTTTTATTTTTCCCCTTTAAATACCCCCAAGTCAGTCTAGCTGCACAGCAGCAAGGTTGTATTATAGCAGAAAAAAAAAAACCTACTCCAAAATTCTTTTGTAATCCAAACACAAACTCACACATGCTGCAGCACACTGAATTTTTGCGGTTTTATTTTTTAAAGCTGAAGCTCAGAAACACTGTATATGAGCTGCATGGATTAGAAAAAGTTCTGCAGCATCTCAGCTTCTCTAGCAGTGAGAGGAGCATCTTTTCTCCACTCCTGTAAGAGTGACATGATAGCTTGCTTATGTTTCCTACCTTAGTGATCCAGCTGTGAGACTCATAAAGCAAGCAGTGAACCTCTTGCCTCTTTCTTTAGGAGTGTCACAATGTGCAGCTTCCTTTGTGTTGCCCATATGCCAGCAGTCTTTTTAAAAGCCACTCTTGCTCTGCTGCTGATCATTGCAAGAGACAGGAAGGTGATTTCAGGAGAGCTGCTCTGATTCCCACTGCTTTCGGTGAGAGACGAAACATCTCTCTCCCCTCTGAAAGAAGTACTTGGCAGAAGAAACAGACAAGTTCTTAAACTCCTATCTGTGCTTCTTGGAACTGATACTAGTGCTGATCACATTCTCCCAATTAAAACCTGACAGAACGAAACAGTCTAAGATTTTGCTGCGAAGGTATTTTCTAAAAAGGATATTAGATGGGGAAATATTAAACAGTGAATACAGTATCTCCATCAAGTCTATCAGAATTCCACCATTTGCTTTTAGCTGGTGCAGGGTTTTTATTTTGCTCTGTGTTCAGCATCATACATAATAAAGGACATGAGTCCTCTAGATCCTTATTTTGTTTCCATAACCACTATTCAGAGTGGGAGTTGTGCATAAGTCCTTGACAAGACTTGAAATTTAGAATAGTTTCACTTGTTACCATTATTTTATCTAATTATTTCATGGACCCTAATTAATATTCCAGCTACTTAAGCAATCCTGGTCCATCCCACTACAAGGAAGTCTGTCTCCAAATTACCAGATGAACTGAATACCCTTGTTCTTTCTGTTCAGCATCTTTACAAAATAACACTGAATACTATTCCTAAACATTCCTGTATCATCTTGTCTCTCTCAGGCATCATGCACAGAAGAATCTGCAGTTGTTAAGTCTTTTTGTGCCCAAAGGGGAGGGAGTAGGATTTCAGGATACATTAATACCTCCACAAGGAAAACATGTTACATAGACTCACTCAGGATGAGCCCAAAGGAGGAGCCCCTAACTAGTATCACTCAGTGGTGCTAAGTAGGTGAACAAAGTAGAAGGGACTATGACTGCTACACTTGAGTCAGATGGATCTGTGCACATTCAGATGCCTCTGTGACAACGACTGTAGCAAAAGTTCACTCCAGACAAGGGCTACATGTTCATGTCTGCACAGCCCTTTTGACTGCAGTAACATGTGCCTGGCAGGAAGCATCATAAACAAAAGAAATAAACAGCAGGGGGAAGAAGAAAAACACAGTCGTAAGCATCCCAGATATTCAGAGGTTAGTATGAATTTACAGGGCAGGAGAGCAAGTGAGAAGGGAGACTGTGAGCACCCTGTGTGAGAAAGGCATCTGTGAGAAGGGGCAGGGCAGAGGGCAGTGGTGCCTCACTAAGTTGTGTCACCGTTATAGGGGAAGTGTCAGAAAAGGGAAAAACTGGTGCCAAAAGGATAAGTAACACTGTCTCTCCTGTGACTAGATCAATTAACAGTTCAGAAGCCAAAGCTCTTCACACTGTACCCCCACTTCTTGGAGGTGCATGAGGCTACAGCCCAGATCAAAGAAATGTATTGCAGAAGTGAGCTTTGAAATGTGGAGGGTCCAGAGAGAATTAATAATAAATAAAGTACACCTCAGAGGAAAAACTGAGTTTCTCCTCCAAGTTACATGCAGCTGCCTGAAGTCTGTTTATAGCTGTAAGCAGAAAGCAGCCCTGTGTGCCCAGGCATTATCAGTCTTTTATTCAAGAACACAGTATCTGCTTGATAATGCACACACTGTTTTGTTGTTCGTTGTCAGTACACCTCCCAAAACAAGTTGTCCCCCTGTGGTTTTATAATCATGGGAATATTCTTGATGGCCCTGTTAGACGGGTTTCATTCTGGCTCCAGACATCTCTGGAAAATAACCTATTGAATCACATCGGAAACCAGGGCAGAGTTGACTTCCTGGTGGACTCCAAACAATCCAAAGGCTCTCCTTGGAAAGCACAGCCTGTGCTCTGCTGTTTGTGCAGTGCCACAGTGCCCTGCAGCTGGGGTAATCAGCTCCATCTCAGCAACTCCACCCCCACCAGAACGGGAGAGAAAATAATGAGCTATTGTTCCAGGAGTTTATGGAAGAAATATTTTTTTAAAAAATTTATTTTAGACACTTCTTTTAAGAGCTAGCAGTGACCTGCTTGCTGAAGTGCTTCCTTATTTCTGTGTTTACCTCCTGTTAGCTAGAATGCCAAATCACTGCTGTGATTACCTGGCAAGCAAATGTAGAAAAAAATATCTGTTTGGGACAGTTTTTCACTACTCTGAGGCATCTCTTTGATGTCACATACAAAACAAATAAAAGAAAACACAAAACAAAAAGCAAGAAACCCAACAAAATCCCTCTTTTTCCTATTATCATATGAAGAAAAAACATTTTCAACTATAAGGCAGTGCCAAATGGTTCAGCAGATTTCAGAGACTTCAAGACGCTGACAGGTTGCAGCTCCTGCTGTTTACCAGAGGGATTTAAGAGGTTCTCTCTCTTAAAATAGCCATATTTTTCTCTTCCTGAGGGTCAAAACTTTCTGCTTTTACACCATTTTCAGTAGGATTTTTTAACTGTGCCATGCTCTGCCATGTCAAGAGACTCTGAAAAGGCTCTTGAGATTCATCTGTCTGAGGGTAAATGGGAAGGATTGGTTGCATTCCTGGAAACACTGCCACCTGAAACAGTACAATGCAGGGGAAGAACACTTTGCATGGATTATTTCACTGCATAAAAATCTCTTCAGCATATTCTAATGGCAATGTATCAAACTGGATGACATGAGTCATATTTACCTTATATGATGTGACATTGGGACATATGACAGAGTACCTAAAAAGTCATTATGCCTCAAGAGCTTATAACCCAAAAGGAATTTAAAGGTATACTGTTCAGCCATGCCCACCCACACCCTGCTATTATCTGCAACAGCAGGGAACTTCACTGATGAATCAGAGTTTAGAGATTCTTTCCGTTTGCACAGGAAACACTGATTAATTGAAACAGTGACAAAAAAGTCTCTTTACCAGGTAAATAGAATTCAGCAGTGGGATTTTACCTAATGAAGAGTATACAGTATAAGTACTTCGATCTGTGGAGGTGAGAGCTGGAGAGAGCAGCTCATATCCAATTGCTTTTTCATCTGTTGGAAGCTTGATATTATTAGCAGTTTCCTGCTTCAGTAGTCACCACAAATGCCAAATTTTGTGTCATGTGGTAATTGCAGCGAGAGATCTCCCCAAATTAAGAGAGAAGTAAGATAGGGATAGAGATCCTTACTCCATCTGGTTTCTCCATAATTATTCCATTTCCTCACGCTGGACACCTCCCTCCTGCCAGTCCCTCACTGGTTGCCCCTGTCCCACCCCAGTAAGGTCCTCTCTCACCCCACTGCCTGCCTTTGGAGAGCCCTGTGGGTCTGGCACCTCTGGCATTCCACAGCCACGGCCCCGGCTGCTGTCACATCCAACACGCTCTGGGTCTTTGTGCACAGAGCACTCTGGGGCACAGTTCCACTGCAAAGCACACTGGGTTTAAATTGTTTATCTAGCTAAGCCTCAATTTATGATCTCCACAAATGCCTTTAAAATGAAAGAACCCTTTATTTGTACCATCTTTGTTTGAGAAACAGCAAAAGATTGTCAAGGGCACAAAATGCTTCTGACACCACCTAGTCCTGCTAAAAGCCAAAGGGGCTTGGGCATATAAGTCTTGTTTATACCTTTAAAAAAATCTCTTCCATAATCTCATCAATACTAAAAATCTACAAAATAAACTCTGAATTCAAATACTGGCATCAAAGAAAAAATAGTTTATAGGATATGTGATGGCAGAAGACTTGATTTGACTGCAGGGGCAGCAAGCAGCTCCAGCAGATGCTGACTGGCCTATATGACCTCATAATGCTGTTTAAAACTAAAAACAAAAAACCCAAAACAATATTGTCTGACTTTAGGCTTGAAAATGAAAAAAAAAAAGGGGATGAAATAGACCTGAGGGAAGAAGGCTGCCTCAGAGGACACTGGTGGGATTCAGAGAGAAAAATCCATCATTGGTATTTATCCTGTGCTTTAAGGAAACAAGGCCACTTCATGTTGTCCCGGGTGGTGATGCAGGAGATGATAAAGGTGTCAGAGGCAGACCATTGCCTGAGGGCAGGAAAACAAGCAAGAGGCTCCTTAGCAAATTCACTCTAACCTTTAAGGGTTAAGACAATATCAAAATACAGAATTTATTCAATAAAACATCTAAAGGCAGTTGAGGAGAGCAGACATCTGACCATTTATGAAGGAGAAGACTGATCCTCTACTGAATAAATCTAGAACAGCTTCCCTGAAATTTCATTCAAATTAAAGAAAGATAACATTTTCATATGTATGTGCTTCATTTTCTCATATAATATTATTTTCAAAACAAACCAATAAAAGACTTGAACTCAATATTTTTTCAGAACTTACATTTTCATTCTGCAAGAGAACAGTGTGTGTGGGTGGCTAATAACAGTCCAGCCATCTGGACTTCTCTCAGACAAACTCATGTTAATTCAAACTACACAGGCAAAAATAAAATATATATTGCCTGCCTCAGAGCATTTGGGAAAGTGTTATGGTTTGCAGAACTGTCATGCACTGTCAGCAAGCAGCAAACTTTAGAGCACCTTTAATGTTACACCACAGTGCTGTTGTAGTTGACAATTAAAATAGTTAATGTGCAAGCTGGCCTTTAAGTGTTACACTAATCAAAATAATGGATTGTTTTGTATGATGACCCCATAGCTGTATCAGTCAGTGCTCACTGGACAAAAAAGGAATTTTTTAATAGTGCCTGGTTGTGGCACTTGTAATCCTGTGTTTCTGTGGTGCTAATGAGGAAGGATGGGACTTTTAGCAGGCTCATTGAGGGCTTGAGCATATCTGGGGTCTAGGCAGATATTATCTGGGTGAGTGGGACTCCCACAGTGTCATGTTCAACCTCATGGCCTTCCAAACCCAGAGGCAGCATGAGGGATTTGGTCCTTTAACATCTCCTCATTGCTCCCACAGGCACACAGTGTTTCCAAACCCTCCTGCTAGAAATATTTCTTGGCTATTTAGAGAAACAGCCTTCCCCTGTGCCTATGTTTGTGTGGATTTATGGGGCATAAGGAATGATAGGGCTGAACTTCTTGGCCAGTTGTTCAAGGGCAAGTGGGAATTCATATTTTTCTCTCCCTTACCTGTGCTCTCTCCCACTTACATTCAGCAGCACAAATAAATTTAGTGCATTCTCCTTGCCAAGAAAGATTAGCACACCTAAGAGTTGAAACCAGGGCAGATTGCATTTCATGTANTTTTTTTTTTTTTAATTATTCAGATTAAAAATGAAATGCAGTGGTTACATTATGATAACATCAAACTCATTAACATTAGTCAGAAAAAATATGCCATGTAGCCTGCCAAAAGCTAAGCCTTCACTTTTGCATTCATTCAGTAAAGTTCATTGAAATGGGAATTCATCCCTTTACTCTGGATTAGAATTGAGCTCCTGGTGTATTCAAAGAGCTGTACAAGCCATACTGGCTCAGAAGATTCTTGTAGAAAAGTAACATTCAACTTAACTGCCTTATTACAATATTAGTTCTGTGACCTTATACAGAAAATTCTTTGTTCAAACTCAAGAACACCTAAGCAGGAACTTTGTCATGTTTATCAATGGGTGGGCAGGTGTGCTCCAGCTGACAGTGTCTAGTGCTACAGACCATAAACTGGTTAAGAAATATGTTGAAATATCTTATTACCATTTAATACAACTGCACTAGATGTACAAAATCATAGATTAGTATCTCATTTCCAATTCCCTTTCCAAGACAAATCCCATGGTTCCCCTTGCATGCATCCTGCATTTTGCCTGAAAATAAGGCTCATCCCATTATAAATCAGAGCAAAGGAGCTTTTTTAGACAAAAATACAATAACCTTCTAAAGTTTTTTTTTTCATACAGGTTTCTATTTCTAGAGTTTAGGATTAATTTTTGCAGAACTTAAAACCACCAGGCAGGATGTGACTCCCAATTCCAGCATTTAATTACAGCAATAAACACTTCCATAAATTATTAATTCTTTCCTGGGAAAAATTTTTGACCCCATGGATGACAATACCATCATTCTAGTTATTTCATTATATCAGTCTATATTATCGCCACATATTATTTCCCTTCCAAAATGTTTATATAAAATTTATAATGTGATGAAAAGATCTGCCCCCTAATTTTTGTATGTAAATGTAAAATCTTGTCCATTTCCTCACAGTATTTGTTCTGTTTAATTGCATTTTAAATGAACATAAAGTAACTACCCCAAAGACATTAGCATGCTTCTGCCAGGACTCTGCAGATTCTGCTGGCACGTGTTGAGAAGCTGCTGCATCTCAGATGTGAGCTGATCTTCACAGAGAGCCCGTCCTGAGGGTGGGAGCAGAGCAGTCCTACAGAAAACCTTCAGGGGGCTTGCCTCCCCTCCTCTCTTCTGATCTGTTTCCAGCATTAGAAAATGTAAAGCCCAGCAATGGCTTGGAGAAAAAGGGACTTCTGCAATCACCAGTTCCTCCTTCAGCCAAAACAACTTCAAAACACACTGAAGACAGAGTCAGACAGAGTTGGTTTGCTAAAGCAACTGTAGGCTGCAAGAGCCAGTCATACTGAGAGCACTGGCAGCCATTCAGCTGAAATAAATCTCAGAAAGAGAGAGAACAGAAGACAACACAAGTCTGAGTTGATTTCCAGAGGTGTCAGGTTTGCAGCAGTGCTACAAACCCTCATCTCTCAGAAGCCACCTGTGTTTATCCCCCCAGTATCTGTCCAGGCTGTCTGTGGGTGAGCAGTGAGTGCCAGCTGTTCTTGGAGTCTGGCTGCAATCAGGGCAGCAAATCCTACATCCTTTGCCCTTTCATGATCATTAGGAAAATCCTTGTATTTTCCATTTGTAAGAGCTTTATGTCAAGACATAATTTCAAGAGAATAAGTCAATGGTCCTCATGAGATGTTTACAGAATCTTATAAGATTCCTGGTTTATACACAAATATAAAGGGATTATAAACCTCAGGGAAGGAGAACAGTTAAACCAAAAATCACCTTGCCATGAGCAGATAGGACTTTTGAGGTTGAAGGTGAATTTTTTGGTGAACTAAGACCTCTGATACTGTCAAAAACCTAAAAAGCTCTCTGTAATTCTGTAGACTAAAACACTTGGAGGGCTTTAATAATTACTGGTAAGAAGAAAGCTCCAAGCTTTAGAGGTTGGTTTTCTATATTAAATGTATCTAGTGCTATTTAAATAAGAGATTAATCTTTTTTAGTAAAAGAGAAGAATAAGAAAAGTACTGAGGAGAATTAGAAAAGTGTCAAGGAGATGTTCCAGTGCCTTCTTATCCTGAAAGGGATATTTCTAGTTCTAGTCAAGAAATTAATTTGATCTATAGAACCTTTAAAACTAATTTTAATTCTTCAGAACTTGAAATATATTCAATTATTTAAAGTATTAATATATGTTCAATTTTAGCAACACTTGTGGTGGTTATCAGCTCCTTTTCTTCAAGCTTTCTGAGTTTTTTTTTTTTTGAACATTCTAAAAGGTTTCAGGCTGGATGTAGCAGTTAGCTTAGAGGCAGAGGGAGAAGAAGCATATTCTATAAGGTATACTCTATAGGACATAGAGCCTGGGTGGCCCAAAAAAAAGGCACACTGCAATCTTATCTCCTCCAGAGTAATAACCTTTTAAAATTTGATTCAGTCCTTCACAGTTAAAAGGGTTAGAAATGTCAAGTATCCTCATTTATGTCAGAGTACCCTCCCCAACACACAACACTGAGAAAAACCAAACCAAGCCAAAACTCCAATCACTTAACTCTGACTCCACTAAGCAAAAGCAGTGCCAATATTTATCCACTGTATTATCTGGCAAGAAGGGGATCTTGACCCATGCTGCTCAAAGACAAATATTAATAAAGATCTGAATTTCAGGCTCATGGGGAATTTCTGACTTTTCTCCCTGAATAAGGATGAAAAGTTGCTTTCCTTCTTAAAGCATATTTGGATTTAAAATGGAAAACAGAAATTCAGAAATAATGTTTATAGGTTCTTTTTTTTTTTTTTTCAAAAAACCAAGGATCATATTCCAGCATCAAAATATTCAGAATCAATTAAGCTAAGCAAAATGGGGTAATTTCAGTACAAATCTGTGTCACTGAAGTGCTATGCACATGATTAGCTTACAAACAGTTTACTATTCCATTTACCTTTTTCAGGATGACACAACAAAAACTAATATACAAAAAATGGTAACATTAAAATGTTGCAATTTAATCTAAGTAAGATATTGTGGTAGCTCAAACTGTCAGCTGTGTCACCTTGATGAAAACCAAAGGTTTCTGGGTTTTGGTTGTTTTTTTAGCCCCTCAGTTTTGATCTATTGGACTAATTAGTTTGAAACAACGTATCAAATTTTCTACTAATAAACAAAAATTTCTGTAGAATCTCATTTCACTCAGAAAAATGCAGTTTCCCTGAATTACAGAGAAAAATAATTTCAATTAAATAAATCCCTGATTACTTTTTTGCAATCACTGTACCTCAGTCCCAGTTCTGTTTTCTGCCTCTGACTGTATTTGCCTTGGCATGCTAGCACAAAAATGGTGTCATTCAGTCCCAATTCTGCATGATGTGGAGGCAACAGAGTTAGGTGATACCTAGACTAGTTTCACATCTACATACTGGATTTATATTTGAGATGCTTCTTCTCCTGGGACTACTCCTACATTTCTTTAAACAATTGATGACACTTTGCATCTCCTTCCTAGAGAAGGTTTTCCAGTTCTTACAGGTGTGTGCAGGCCCTGAAGAGTGACCCTGGTGTGTGACACTCAGGCTGCTTAGAATATACTCACTTTCATAGCAGGTGAGTTTTCAAGAGGGATCTGAGCTGGGCAGCAGCAGCACCACAGGAGGTTTAGATAACTATGTGATAAACCAAGCGTATCTATTTCAGCAACCAAATCCACCACGTCACTCTGATGATATTTTTTCTTGTTGTGTTGTTACAGAGACCAATATCACACCCTCAACAGAGCCTGGTTGACATCCAGAAGTAAGTGTCAGATTGCTCAGCTTAAATGGAAACATTTTCATCAGTTTGTTTTCATAAAGAAGACCCCTCTTCTCATCACAAAGGCAAATTATAAATCACTACCTAAAAAAATAGTGGTAAAGTCAGAGTGGACTGAATGTTATCCACCCTCTGAATCTGAGATCCTCAAAACTTGTAACCCAAATCTCAGCTGATGGGTTAAGAAAGTGTCTGATACTGTTTCCAGAGTGGATGACAGAGTTTCTGATTGCTCAAGAGAGAAGCAAACACAAGGCAGCCAGGCAAAATATTTGCTGAATGAAGGACAGAAATGTTAAGAAAGAAATTGCATTTCTGAGCTCATGACAAGCTTTGTAAATGTATAAGGGAAAAAAATTAAAGTAGCCCTACCATTTTATTCTCTTGTTTGCTGCCATGACGAGGCCCCTCTTTTCTCTTTCAGGTCCCTACTTTCTGTACTCATGGACATGCCCTTTCTTGCCTTTCAGACTGGAGCTCTTTTGACTCCAGAGCTGCCTGGTCACTGTCTATTTACAAATATTCCCTTCTTGACTTTCCTCTAGACCATTTTATTTCACACACACACTTTTTAATGTTTTTTTTTCTTTTTTTTTTTTTTTCCCTTGCTGAAACTTATAAAACATGAATATGTTCAAAAACAGAAAAAGGTGATAAAGAAGTGGCTGACAGAAAAACTGCAGTAGATAAACTGGATGAGAAGAAGTCGAGATTTTTGCAGGGGTTGTAAGACTGTAAATTTTGTCCATACAGAAGATCTGAAATAAGGTTTATAAACACCTTGAAAGTACACAAATAAGAAATCTTAAATCTGTCTTCCCTGACAGATAAAACTTAGTACAATGGCTAAATTGTGCCTCACTATAGAACATAGCTTTCTATGTCTGAAATGTTTACCTAGGGTTCATTACAGGTCCTTATAATTTTATGATGTCTAGCAACACATCAAGACTGGTATAAAATTGTTCAGTGTTGAAGGTTATCAGACCAAATACCAAATCATAATACATGTACATAGTGAGTGCTTTATGCATCTGGGTGTTGGGAAACCAAATGTACATGCTTTTGTGAAGAATGAAGACAACATTTTAAATTTCTTGTGCTTGTTGAAACTTTTTCATGCCTTCTGAGCAGACAATTAGGAACTCACACATCTTTAAAAAGGCAAGTAATTTGAGAAAATATAGTTTCCTCTTCAAGCACTTCTTATCCCTGGGGACATTGGACTGTTCTCACACACAGTGCCTGACCTCCAGGAGGTATTTCCCTGCAGTTGCTACCATTTGAAAGATTTTGCCCTGGAGCTTGATTTGGGACAGGTGCTTATCCTTCAGGCTGATTTTTCTGTGCTTTCTACTGCTTGCAGTAATGGCCTTGAGGTCTTTGGTTCTGGTCTAACTGCTGATGCACACCTTCACAGGACTCAGCATCTTAGACACATCACCCCCCTGAATTCATCCCCAGTCCCAGAGCACTTGCCATCTTTCCTCTTGATAAATAGCACTATTACATGAAAATGGATCATGACAAGCTGTCAAGTGATATTCACTGAATAGCTTCTTCAATCCACATTGCAGCTTGGAGGAAGCCCCTGAGAAATCCATGTTGTCTGTTCTTCCCTGCAGTACACCCCATAACCCAAAGCCAGGCTGATCTCTTCAGCAGGTCTGTATTTACTGGTAGGGATTTAATTTTTTTCTTTTCATCCTCCTCAGAGGTTGTTGACATTTATATGGCACACTGCCCACTGGTCTTAGAGCTTTCCAGTTGCTCCCTGTTCTTTGGGACAATGAAATGGTGCCCAGGCTGCCTGTCCTCTCAGGTCTGAATAAGAGTCCTGATCTGCTGTTTTGAGCCTGACCCTGGATCTCTCCTAAATCAGCTGGATCTTGCAAGTGAACCTCGTCCCCTGCTGGGAGGAAGCTTTGCTCTGTATGAATCTGTCCTGCACATAATTGCTTTGAGCAAGGTCTTCCACACCACAGAGGGGCTGAAGAGGCACTTTCTCCCTGAATTTCAGCTACTTAACTACAAAAACTGAAATGTAACAAAGAAAAAAATCAGAGGTAAAGAATGAAATTAAAACCTCTGTCCAGAATTATGCCAACCTGAACCTAGAGCTTATGACATCCACAGGATAAATGTGCCATCTTTGATGGTGTTTCTCTCTGTCAGCCCTTGGAAGGAGCTTCTGATATTTGAACTTTTCTCTAGTTCTACCAGTTTGTTTTTTTCCAGAAGGAGAGAGCCATTTCTAAAATAAATTTTCATGTCCAGTGCAATAGCAACTTTTTCTGAAAAAATAATATAAATTAATGCATATTTAAAGAATATTTGGAGGATAAAATTCAACAAAACTGCTGCATTTAAAAACCTACCATTCCTCTACAGACATACAGAAAAATCAATGGGACAATTAATGAATAAAGTCATTAACTACTGTTGTTTCTTACTAAAAGTCAAAGAATCATTTTCATGAGAAAGGTAACAATCAGGCGCTTGGCAAACCAATAGACAGGCATATACAAATAACATTTTGATTAAGCTATTAAGTCACTGAACATCGATAAACACATATATAAAAACTCCAAATGTTAGGTAGTAGTTCATAACCATCTATTTACCCATCCAATTTAGTGGTTCTTTCTCCCCTCCTACATTCTAAGACAGTTTGTTTCCCCTGATATATTCAAATGATTCCCCTCCTTTTTACAGTCTAATAGCAAACAACTCAAAAATATGATAATATATATTGAATCTCAGTGGCACTGGTTATTTGTGGTCACTCAGCTGTGTGAGGGGAGTCTGTTCTGAGCAGTGAGGCAGGGAGTGAATCTGCACTCTCCCTACAAGTGCCTTCCCATGCAATACATAAACATTTGGCCTTAAACTTGCCTTCCCATGGGATAACGCAAAGAAAGGCATTAGCCCAAAGCGATTTCATGCACAACTGAAACAAATACCCATAGGTTTCTTATTTTGGAGTATTCTCTTGTGTTTGGAAAGAACACTTCTATTGACTAGATGCACTGAAAAAGTAGAAGAGTGCATTGCAAAAACCATAGGAGGTAGAAGCTTTCATCAAAAGAATATAAAATGGCAGGAGAGATACTCTTGCTGAGCTATTGGACTGTATAATTGTCCAGGGATTTCTGTACTGAAGCTTGCAGAAGTTTTTCCAGTGAAACAGTTTTTCCACCAGAAAATGATAATTTGATACATTTGAAACTATTCACAGCTGTACATCGATTTCTTGTAAATTCCAGATGGATCGTGATTGAGACAACTTGCTGAGCTAGTATTTCCACTTGTTTTAATGTAACAAGAGTTGATAGCAAGTGTTTCAAATTTTTATTTCTTGAAGTTTTGTAAGGAACCTAAACATTAAAATTTCAACATTCCTTCTTTCTGAGGGTGAAAGAAAACTTTTTATTGTATCAGCAGCTTGTGTGGAAGGACCATTGCCCCCTGCCTCGAGGCCTCCTGGTGCTCCTGCAATCTGCTGGAGGCCAACAGAGTTTCCTCAGCAGCTCTCACCCCTTCTCCAGTGTTTCCAAGCATTCACTTTATGCCTAATCAGGTACCATTCACTTCATATCAAACCACTGTGGGTGTGGGTGTACACACTGTGAAACATTCTGATACTTGGACATTTTTTCATCCTGCTTAAGCCAGAAAAACCCACTTGAGCTATCCTTTTGTTTCCACATACCTCTAAATTTGGGAAAAATTCAAAAATTTAAGGCTTCAGAATGTCACAAATAAGTAGAGTTGTTTTAATTCCTCCTCACATACTTATCCACAAGCACTGATAATGTCCATGTACCACAGCCCCTTAAAATAAAAAGTATTATTGACCTTTCTGTAGGACAGATTCTCTAGATTCTTTGTTCCTCTCTTTTCTTTCAGGTTTTCTGGCTTTCAGATTTGGCAAGCAGCTTACCAAAACAAACACTGCATGAATGCTGAGAGAACTGCATCTGATTAAATGCTGGATATTAATTGTAACCCTATTTCATTTCTATTTTTAAACAGCAGAACAGAATAATCTCCATTAAAAGACTGACCTTTGAAAGCCACAATGCTTGACTTATCTTGAGATAAAACTCTCTGTAGCTATGCCTCTTTGCTGGTACATGACGCTGCTGGCTCTGAGTGACAAAAGTGATTTAAGTTCAAGTAAGATATGCTAAGAACCATGGGTTAAATCAACTCAGGGTTTGTTAAACTTCATAGTTTCTGCTTTTCTTCCAAAACTGAAATAGTTAGCAACTGTCTGCATGCAGAACACCTCCACAGCCTCCTCCAAAAACTTTCACAACAATTCTCTCATGAAATTTCAGGCTTGCTCCACATACTTCTGCAGGTTTTGGTATGACCTATATGGTCTATAACTAATTTATACTTATTATACTTCCACTGTCAGCTTACCTGAGCAGTGTTAAGAAAAATAACATCCTGTATCACTGCACAGATCTTGTCAATTAAATGCAGAGAGCATTTCAGTATCTGTATTCACAACCACATGGCTGCACTGAAAGTACAAAGAAACTCTTAGGAATTATGCCATGCTGTCTGTATGTGCCTTTACTCTTCGAAACACTTCAATATTGCAATAATATCTGCCAGCTGCAACTCACTGTGCTTCACATCCTTCACATCAAATCAAATGGCATAAGTGTGTGGAGCCAGGACCAGTGTCAGCTATTATGTGTCAGTTTTTCCTAAGGGGACATGCTGGCAGACAATCAAAACTTTTCTTTAATATTTCTTATTGTGTTTCTGCTATTGAGAGCACCTGTCATGTAGCAATCATTCTTTGTTTGTGATGAGAAATAAAAATAAAACCAAAAGAACTTGGATGGCCACCTCAAATGTTCGGACTGAATGAAGTTTGCTCACGTTTGGGTTGGGCTTTGAGCAGTGGGTTGCTGTGGTGTGGTTGTGGACTTCGTTTGGGGCATGACAGACACCCTTAACTGACAATATAAGACTCCCTTGTGAAAGTCTAACTCTTCATATAGACACAAACTCTCCTAATACATCACACTGACTGTGGTGGAAGGATATCAGAGATGGAAATGTTCAGCCTGGATGGGCTGAGCATGCAAAATCTGGATTTTATTTGAACTATCATTGCAGGGCAAAGAAATGTGATAACAAATACTTGTCACACCACATTGGTCAAAGACTCAGCTTCTCTGGTATAAAAGCCAAAGAAAAGGCAAACAAGCAAGCAAAACTTCCAAGCTCAAATGACCCCTTCCCAAAATGTAAGTGTGGTTGTACCTCATTGTGGTACAGAGGACCTAGTGCAGTTTTCCAGCATTACAGACAGACTGCCTTTGTCCTGGGCAGTGGCTAGGGTAAACTTTATACCATTAAACTGATAATATATCATCTGCACTTGGTGTACAGAATTGTGGTCACAGTGTAAATTAGGAATCTTGTAGTTTGAGAACCTCAGATCTATACTCTATGCTCTGACAAAACATAAATTTTCCTGCAGATTCTACTATGCAAGCTGCTTGTTTTTAACCAGAGCTGCTAACATTTATATTACTTTAAACCGAAGTATTTTTGAATCAAACTCACAAAGGTATTTGTTCAACATGACCTGTTGGCCATACACAGGATAATTAATCACTTTCTAGTTCATATGGTAAAATCCCCTTTTCTTGGCTAACATTTCATGCTTCAGACATCTTTCCTCCTCATTCCCCTCCATATCCATTACTTTCTGCCTCTGCTCTGAGTTTCCTCTTCAGTTTTCCAATATTATCCACTTGGCCAAGGTTTTCCACCCAAGAGAATGGGTTCTAGTGGTAGTTCCTGTCCATGCACCATACTCTTGATGAACTGTAGCCCTTTCTTTGCTCAGGAATTGCCAGGGAGGTGGCTGGGATGTCCAGAACAGAGTGCTTGAAACAACCATACAACAGACCAAAAGAAAGAAAGAAAAGTAGAACAGGTGGGAGAAACAAATGGGGCTCACACCCTGATTTGGGAATGTAGGTGGGCATTTAATGCTTCCTGTAAGAACTTGGAAACAATAAAACTGGTGGATAAGAGGATTAGGCTGGATGAGTAGAAAGAAAGGGCAAAGCCTCTGCTTTGCAGAAGGCACTGCACAGAAATGGAAAGGAGGAAAAACACATCAAAGGGTTCAAGTAACCAATAAGAAATTTTAGGATTAAGCTTTGCTGATCAAAAATTCTAAACTATTGGAGGTTCAACCATCACTAATCTTGACCCCCTTCACTTATGAGAAAACATGACCAAATAAAATCAGTTACAGGATTCTGGGCTACGGATATATCAAGTTATATCTCCAGTAACAAAACACAGTGCAATGGCATGGCCTGCATTTCAGCTGTAGTAGCAGGCAGATTTTTCCCCTGAATGTCACATCATACTATAATTTACTATCTGGAAGACTTGTAATTAAAACCATATGCTTCACTCTTTTTTTTTTTTTTTTTTTTTTTTTTTTTTTTTTTTTCTTGTGCACATGAGGGATTTTGCATTTCTATAAACTTTGCCAATTGTAAACTCATCTCTCTCTCTCCACTAACCTGTGGCCCAAGTTCATGTAATAAGAGTAATTTGGAGAATTATATTTGGTTACACTCTATTGCTGTAATTTGCTTCTTCCCTCTAATGGTCTGAAGAGTACTGAGCTAAACCTTTTAATCTGAAATAAGCTAAAACTGAAAGATACATTTTAGGAACAGGCAATTATATTCTTTTAATTAATGCAACACCACTTATTTGGCTTTTCTAACAGCGGTGTGCATTTTGGGACAGATACTGATCTTTTTGGTGGTGCAGGTACATGTAAACCTGTCACACCTGAGGAAGTTTGATGCAGAGAAATCCCTAATGGGATTAATGCTGACATACCTGGCTGCATGCCACCCTTCTGCCCACAAGTACATCTCACACAGAGTCACTACTGGAGTAAAGATGTATCTGAAACATTCCTGCATTTTGGCTCTTGTCAGTGACCCTCCCAAGCACCCAGCCCTGAGCAGCCTGGGGGACAGGAGCTACAGCAGAGATGGGGGCAGCAGGGATGGGGACAGATCTGCTCCCCCAGGCACTGCCAACAAAAGCAGCTTTTTCTAGCCTGTGTGTTAAAAAGATTCTGGGATGCCCCAGAAGGAGTCATACTTTATCTGTCATTCATTGAACCATACAAATAATTTGGGCATTTTTTTTCCACATTGAATGACAGCCCCACTAGCTGAATTTTTGGCTGGATTCTAGTCAGTTGCAGAGGGGTATTTTTTGGGGGGTTTTTTTGGCACTTCGGCTTTACATCCTATCCCTGTAACAGAAGAAGAGAGCTGTCAGATAGGGCAGTGCAGGACACAGACATTGAAGAAATGAGGGTTAGACACCATGATTCAACACATTTTGATTCATTGCTGTGGCTAACTCCATCTCTCATCTCTGGACAGCTTTCTCCCAGATGTCTCAATAAAGACAAGGCCACATAACACAGACTTTTACCAAGCTGTCTGTCTCAGTCTCTCCCATCAATAGATACAGGAGATGAGAGCCCTACAAAGATCTAAGCCTTCTGGGTACAGCACGAGGGCCAGTGGCTCAGCTAATGTAACCAAATTCCAGAGCCTCTGATCCCCCCTTGTGAGACCACAGCAGGAGTGCTGCATCCCACCCTGGGGTCCCTGGAGCAGGAAGGACATGGACCTGCTGGAGCAAGTCCAGAGGAGGCCATGAAGATGATTAGAGGGATTTCTCCAAGGAAAAGCTGAGATAATTAGGATTGTTCAGTCTTGAGAAGGCTCTGGGGAGACCTTATAGCAACCTTTCAGTACCTAAACTGGGCCTATGAGAAGGCTGGAGAGGGACTTCTCACAAGGGCCTGTAGTGACAGGATAAGAGGGAATGGTTTCAAACTGAGACTTGGTTTAGATTAGAGCTTAGGAAACAACTCTTTCACTGTGAGTGTGGTGAGGTACTGGAATGGGTTGCCCAGAGAAGTTGTGGATGCTCCATCCTTGGAAGGTTGGATGGGGTTTGGAGGAACCCAGTCTAGTGAAAGGTGTCCCTGCCTATGGCAGGTGATTGGAACTAGGTGATCTTCAGTGTCTTTTCCAACCCATTCTAGGATTCTATTACTTTAGTTGAAAGACACTCATATTTCAGAGAATCTCTTCCTTTCTAGTTTTTTCCCTCCTCCCCATCCAGAGAATCCTAAATCCATGCACTGGACAATTTTTCAAGAGGACACTGTTTACACTAATGTTTTCTGGAAATATTAATTTCAAAATCTTGTTTTTATTGCTTAAAATAATTCCTAAATTAAAATTTGAAAGGTAAAACCCAAGAGCATGTAACAAAATGCTCAATAAACTAAAACATTTTAGAGGCAGGAAAGTAAAGATTTTTCTTTCCTGTCCTAAATCCTTTAAAAAAGAAAATTTAAAACTAGAACATTCTTTCTTCCCAAACATTCTCCGATATGGCTGTACTTAGCACTACTTTCCAAATACCCCAGAGTCATGGTCAATGCTGACATGAGGCATGCAACCTGTGATGGCATTTGTATGACAGTTGAATTTGCATGAATTGCAAAAATGGAAAAAGGCTACTGGAAAAATTAAAATTACCATTACAGAGAAAAATCATAATATAGCCATGTAAAACTGTAAAATAAAAAGTGGATTTACATCCACTTTTTGAGTAAGAAGAAAGATTAAGCAGAGTATTACAGAATTTCATCGTTGAGGTTGAGATGTACTTAATAACACCATCCATAATTCCAAAAGAACCTGATCCTGTCTGCCGTTCCTCATCCCACTTTATCTTCTTCCTGACTGGGAGGAGTTGACTGCTAAGGGGCAACAAGCAATCAGTAGGGTTCTTCTGTAGACAAGAGAAAACAGCAAATATATAAATATATATAGTGTGTATACACACACAAACACAAGTGGTGCATTGTCCTAGGTGAGTGCCTTTGACCCACAATCAGTCTGTTACTGTCCAGACCCCTCTAATACTAATCACGAGTGCCTGATAAAAATTCAGGTAATGACCTTATAACTCACTGCAACAACATGTTTTGTCTTGAACAGAGTATGAAATCAAACAAATTGTGAAATATGGTGCTATTTTGGGGAATATTTCCTAGGGATAGCTCTCTGTTGTGTAGGGAAAAAGTTTCTGCACAGCATCACTTCTGATGGACACTGAGTCTCATCAGCTGTGCCAGAGCATGGAAACCTGTTATCCTTCTTCCTTTCTTGAAAAGTTAGCATTCCCTGATGTGTTTTAGAGAGCTTTCATAGAGATGCTAATGTGCTCTGTTTTACAATCTCACAAAAAATTCCCTGTTTTGCAGGACAGCAGATGACCTATACCATGAGAATGTCACCTCTGAAACTGCTTCTAAGTGTGATGACATCACTCTACCATTTTAAAGTGCACAGCATCTTGTGTGCGTGATGGTAAAAGATGGCTAGGAGTTTAGACAATCTTTCTGGATTTTTTTTTATATTTATTTTTAATTGAATCTGTAAAGTGCCCCAGAATGTAGAAATTATCCCAAAAAGAGAGGGCTGAGAAAGAGATCAAGAAATAGGCTTCTATAAATCTTCAGAGAAAACCTTTTTCCTTCTTTTTTACCTTTTATAATATCTCTTTTACAGTAAAGGTCACACTTTATATTTGGCTGCATTTTTGAATTATAGCAAGAGAAGTCCAGGTTACAATTTCAGTGAATTAATCTGATGACAATTAGGCCTCTCTTTTAGTCCTCAACATTCATTTTGCATTGGATCACAGTTTCAGACCTGTATTCATATGGGAACAGCAATATTATTTTAAAGTTGTTTATTCAGAAGATGGCAAGGAAGAAATTCTGAGTTGTTATGCTGAAAGCAATCAGAATGAGAAACCTGTCACAAGGAAAAGGATTATCTTGTGCTTAAGAGGGATTGGAACCTGAGAGGGTCATGCACCAAATGCTCAGAAAGCCCTAGTCAGAGACATCACCTATAACTATGCCATTAAAGGTGTCATTGCAGAATGAGGGTCTGTCTGAATCCTGGAGGTTTTGGAGAAGTGGAAATACACAGACCCAGGTGTACAATCAAGACTCCTTAGAGCAGCTGTTGACTAATTTCTGCAATTTAAGTTGTCTTACATGTCACAATTTGTACCTAGCCTCACACTTCTCAGGATGAGGCACTGTGTGAACATATCACACACTTGGTGTTGCAGAGTGGGTCCTAAATTCACTTGGATAATACAGTCAGAACAGTCAAATTGGTTAGGTAGCCTGGAGAAAGTTACCCTCAGAGGTACTGGGAACTAATTACTTTCTCTTATAATGTGTCAGAGATTAAATGTAATCCTTCAGGGGGGGAAGATGGTGGGTTCCTTTCTTTTTTTGGAGTGGACACCTGGGATCACCTCAACATGTGTGGCTGCCACCCACACCTTCCTCTGGGTAACTTTACATCTGCTCTTGGCATATATATTGCATTCTACATTCCCCTGAGGCCTGTGTTAATACTTTTCTTGTATTAGGTGCTATCCATTAATGCAGAGAAAGGACAAGGACAACACAAACCCTAAGGCCCCAAGAAGGAAAATGGCCACTATATTGCACTGTCATGTTCAGTGCACTGAGCTCTCAAACACGATGGCAAAGAGCTCATTAGAGAGCAGGAACCAGCTGCATGAAACACATCAAAAAGCTATATGTTTATTAGTTTGGAATAAAAGTTGCTTTTAAAGAGATCAACTATCAGCAACAGAAGATTGTGTGTTCTATTTGAGCAGTGAATATTTCAGAAAAAATAAACCTTGTTAAAAACATTAATCAGTGACTATGTGACAAGACTTATCATTTTGCATCAAATGCTACAAATTTTCACTATCAATAAACATAATGTGTTGTGAAATTGCATTATCTTAATGTGCTAAAATTAATTATATTAAAAATATTTAGAGCAAGTATTTGTCATATTTGTCACTTTATGACAAACTGACAGACTAGAAGTCATACTACATAAAGACACTCCTTGTGATGGTGTTGAACAAGATATTTTCAGACTTCTGAAAAATCCAAAGCATCTAGAGGGTCAGAAAAGTGAAACCAAATCCACCCCCATGACTGTCCCTAGATAATTTGACAAATAGTAGGAGTGAGATGAGTTTGAGGGGACTTAAGTGCCTGGAAATATAAGCTATGAGGAAGAAAATGTTTGTGGCTGTTTGAGCAACTGGTAAATATCTGCCCAAATGCCACCCTGGCATGACCTCAATGCACAAGGCCCAACAGGACGGTTCTGCTCCATCAGAGTCATTCACACCCCAAACTTGGTACAAGAGGTTCCTTGGGTAGGATGATCACCATCACTTTTCCATGGGGGAGAAATACTAACTGCCTCTTCTGCCTCTTTTGGCACAGGAACAGCTCTGGGTTCAGAAGAGATCAGGCTGCATAGAAATCACGTGTGGGATGGTCACTAAGGAATAACTCCCCCAAATTTGTTCATACTAACACCACCTTAAATGCAGTGTTAGGAATTCCTGCACTCTTGAGCATCTACTTTTATTCACATACTTCAGAATGAATCAGTGGCAAGTGCAGGAGATGGCACAAACATGTCCTTTGGTGTAGTTATGCAATAGCAACATTTCACAATTAATTATTCTAAAGAGATAAACCTCCAAAAACTGCCTAGGGAAATTCAACGTACAAACGAGCATTTAAGTATTGAGTTTTAAGTATTGAGAAAATACCCAAAACACTGAGATTTAGACATTATTTTTGTTGGTTTTGTTGCTTTAGTACTTATCCTTCAGTATCTGAGCAAAAGTACACTAGATGAGGCAGACAAAAATATACATAGTGGCCAAATGAAACTGAGTCTTTGCAAACCATTTTCTTTACATTACAATGGAAAACCAGATGTATCCAATGGTTTAGATGAGTTCTTCAGGTACTTGCCAGGTAAGAAAATTGGTTAAAAATTTCACTACTGGCACAGCAGAAGAAACACACAACTTTGGTCTATGCAGCATTCATTAAACTCTCAGCAGCTTAGGATTCCAAAAGAGGAAATGTTTGAAGGGACTGTATCAGCATCCAAGATAAACCAAGATTTCCAGGGGATGTAGGTTTCTGGATATGTTCTGTATTTTCCATCAATCAGCTCCATTTAATAGGTACTAAATAAATATTGAAAAGCCAAGGCACTTTTATATATGTGTATTGTTAATAGGAGAGGTTATGCCAAGCACATGTCCAAAAACATATTTACTGTAAATTTATCCATTTTAGTAAATATAGAGGGGTTTAGACCACTGGAAGAGAAAGAACAGCACTTTGATTTTCTCAGATATCTTATCAGGGATAAGATCCCTTTCCATCAGAGTCATAATTGCACACTAGTAGATATACTAAATACATGCTCCCAGGAAGAATTACTGAGTAAGCATTTACTATTAATGTTGCTGATAAAACATGGCTAAATTATTTTATAGCAGAAGAAACACCTGGGGGCAAGGGGAGAAAACTGCTTTTTAGGTCTCCCATGGCACATTAATAGGGCTTATTTAAGTGAAGTGCTGAGTGGTGATAGAAAGGGAATTTTGATGAAGTGCTCAAGCTCTATTTACTGTCCTCTCTTGCACTGGGGACAACAGAATTACTTAGAAAAAAGGAAGTGTTAAGAGTATGAGTAGTAGCAGTATAAAACCTGGAATACTTTGTAAATAAATAAAATAAATGCATCATTCAGCTTGCCAAGAATTAACTACCTCTTTTTACACTTCCCATCTGTATTATCTCATTCTAAACAGAGATGACCATTGTACTTTGGTTTTTAGATATTGCATCCTTTGGTGGATGTAAATATCTTAATTGGTGCAGCAATATTTTGTTCATGTCTGAGCATTTAATGTTCCTTTTTTACATCCCTTTGGGAAGCTCAGCATGGACATCAGTTTCCTTGATGATAATCTGCACTGCATGCCTTGTGTATGTACATCACATAAAAGCATACACCACCCTATCAGCAGTTCTGAACAAATTAGCTCAACCTGAATATATGCAATTTTCATTGCTACTCTCCAACAAGGAAACCTTCATGAATAGCATGTATCACCCTTGTGCTGGTTGCTGCCAATAATGGAGGGATCTGAAGTATTTAAAACTGAATAAGGTTTCCTCAGAAAGATGGTCTTAATATTAACAAGACATTCAAAACAAGCAGAAACCCCAGTGCATCCTATCTACATTTCACATATTGTTGGAACCCTTAAATATTATTTGTCTGGTGTCACTTCAAGAAACAAGAACATTGACACTTGGGAGATTATATAGAAAGTATATGAACTGATTTAATGGCATTCCAGGATAAGAGCAGCAGACAATTAACATCAGCCCAAACCTTTGTTTACTAAAACCTTAAGACCTGTATGATTTCAACTTTAGCCAATAAAATCCGAAAAATCTTCAGAATTGATTGTCCAAAACTGAAAGCTATAATTCCCTAGTATACAGAGAAGGACAATTTAGAAATTTTACAGACAGCTTCATATAAGTCTATTCAATCACAGAAAGCTATTTTTCAAAGAGAAAAAACTCTGCAGTGTGGACTGTCGTCTACTGTACTTATCTGAGATAGTGGTTTATCTTTTTGTTACATACCTTACAGATACAGAGAAATAGCAAGACCTTCATGGCCAAAAAAATCAAATTCTCATCTATTTGAGAAACGAATTCCTGCAGTTTATAGCCTGAAAAATGCTATAAACATACACTGAAATTATTTTCAATGTGAGAGAGCTGTTACAGAGCTGTAAGATTAGAGTCTGATGTAATTTATCATTCCATTACAAAATCTGTCTTTTATATTCAGAGTCCTACAGGAACTTGTTTAGCTACAGGTTATTACACAATGGCAATGCCCTTAGGAAGAGATGAGGAAGCAATTCCTCTGTGACTCAGGTCCTTTCGTCTTAAAGCCTCTAGGAACTCAAGCTGAACCACACCTCCAATGCTTTCATAAAAAGGGATTATTTGTAGCGTGGTGGAGAGACTACATCAAAGAACTTCTGCTATGGTAAAGTTTTAATAGAAGCTACCCAGCTTGCCATTGAATGGCACAGCTCTGGTGACGCCCACAAGATTGTTGAAGATCCCTGCTTCAGCCTGCCAGAGCAGCCCTTCCCTGCCTTCCTGCAGCCTCAGGGGACACACAGCACTGGGTTGCTGGGGCCACTGGGGCAGTCAGGGAGCTCCGTGCTGGAATGGTGGTGGGGAGGGACACTTTGGCACCCTGTAAACTACTGCAAGAGAAAACAGCAAGGAGAAAAGCTGAGTGAATGTTGCAGAGAGAGCAGAGCACCTGAGTTTTGCCTGAAAGCTTCCCATGCCCTGGGAGGGTTATTGATGTCTTTGTTTCTGTCACGTTTGAGGAAACAGACTTTGTGAAAATTCCTTCCAGCTAGAGACAGGCTGGGCTTGTGTATGTGGCTGAGATATGCTCTGTTTCCTCCCAAATGCAGGCAAACCTACGTGGCCACAAACAGTGACTAATTGTTTGGGCCAAAGAGGCAGGGATAGAAACGAGCTATTTATCATTAAAGTGTAAGAAAATATTGATTACATGTACACAGATGGCAAATACTAGTCATGCTGGTATTCTCAAGTCTCCATACTGGGGTTGCCTAGTACACATTTATTATTTTTACAAGTTCAAACTATGACTGTTTTTCCTCTTGACAAACATGGGTTAAAAACATAATAAACAGAGTGTATTTGTGTTGATATTATTAATGAATTGGCAACAACTGTCTCTGTGCCATTCATCTCCCAACATCTGTTTATATTTTATTTTAAATCTGTAAAAACATTGCTTTGTAATCCCTTGATCTGTACAGTAATTTCCTTTTGTTCCAAGCCCTTAGAGGTATCTTTGAACTACTCAGGGGAAAGACAGACAAAAACCCAACCAAAAACCAAAGACTACTCATCTATTCCTTCAAGACAAGACCACTTTCATCATAAAAAATGAACATCATAAAAAATGAACACAGAAATGAAAGCAAAAAAACAAAGGTGGATGAACTCTGTAGTGCAATAGGATAAAAGTCAGGATGCTTGTGAAAAACTATCAGTCATTATTGTTTTAAATTGCTCTTGATTTGTGCAAAGGAACAGACCAAGTCAGCTGCACCTAATCTTTCTTCAGAGTTATCTTGTGCACTTATTTGCTGCTCTCTGGCTCACCAGGAATTCTGCTCACTGTTTGTCACAGCCAGGAACAAGTCTGTTAAGCTCACCCCTTGTTGATAAGTAGGCGTTGTTGCTTATGGATATCCTGTTGCTTTGGCCTCCTGGAGTCCTGAATTTTCTTATTGTTCCAGCCACAGTGATTTCAGGGCAGCTCTCTTTGTGAAATACAATGCTACTTGAAAATTTGTCAATATGGCTTCTAAAAATAACTGAGGTATGAGCAAGTACAAATAACCTTCTCTCGATTTACTTCTCTATAACAACTGTGTAACCAGAAAAAAGAAAAAAAATCTTTAAAAACTGGAGTGAGAAGGCAGTGCCTCAGCTTGTGATTTATTGTATTGCTGAAGAGATTAGAGACAATGCCCACTTTTGAAACAATGCACATAGGCAAATGATGCATTCATTACACCACTGGAAGAGCCAAATACACCATGCCCAATGAAGAAAGTATTGTCAGGAAAGAGAATAACATCAAAAGATCTCTGGGCCAGCAAGTTCAAGTCAGAATAGTTCAAATAATACAAAGGAAACAAGATTGATGGTTTTCCAAAGTTACAAAATGTCCAAAACTTGTGTTCTGAGGAGAGCATGTGCCTTTAGAAGAGCTGCATAAAGAAGATTATTAAAACACCTATTTATATTTTAGCATATTAATGCATATATTTGATTTCAACATAGCTTTTGGGATTTAATGGACACTTCTAGATATTTGTCCAAACAAGTAATATTGTATAAGCCTCCCACTACAAAACACTCAGAGAATTCCACAAATATGAAATATACCAAATTTTGATTTAAAATAAGAATAATCCAAGCAGCCCACTTTTATAGCTTGATATCCTCTTTATTTCCCTGCTCCATGAAGCATATGACGTTCAAGAGAAGGCTGGAGAGAGAGACAGATAGAGTAATCCAAAAGGGACAAAAGAAAAACAAGAAGCATTGTTTAAGGAAACAGGGAAAGAAATGAGAAGCTTCAATCTAAACAAAAACAGAGAAAAAGACTTGGAAAGAATTTCAGCAAAGAGGTATGTTTAATTGCCTACAGCCCCAGGAGAGGTAATTTATGTGCCAAGAAGTTATGGAGGTTTTATGTGCCTATTAGTCTGCTATTCAATTAAAAAATGTGTACTTACCATGGCAACCTCTATGTCTCACAATACACATGCTAATTCTGAGATATCTCTGTAGAGCACCTCCTTAAAGAAACATATACCACAGCACCAGCCACAGTCTGGATTTCCACACTCTCTAAGAGGCAGTAAAAGGAACAGCCCATACAAAATTTTGGAATTATAGGCTTGAGAGAAGGGTGGGTAATCTTACTGTACTGTTGCCAACTCCATATGGGAACCCAGCAGTGTAATGCATGCATGCAGTGCATTTCTGCACCTTAGGGCAGCTCACCATACAATCTTGCCAGCATTTCCCTTCTTGCCCACTGAGATAATGCTCTTATGCTTTGAAACAATGCTGCTTTTCCCCTGGGATCTGCTTTGGACTGGCTGACTAATTCCTTAGGCCCTGCTTCCACTGAAGCTGTGTAAGATTTCAATTATACTCTCCTGTATTTAAAGCCTGCCAGGACATGCACCTCCCCTTTGTTTCAGCCTTTGCTGCCTGGGAATTCCCTTTCTCACCAGCCCACGTCAGATCTCACTGTTCTCAACAGGCGTTGTCCTTCTCCCTCTTCCTCATTTGAGCTTCCCATGACAACAACTTTTGGCAAGGTTGATTTTCCACTCAGCAGCTTATTCCTTTTCAGAGGAGCAATATCTCTTGCCAAAATTCTTGGTCAGACGTGTAATTAATGGATCAAAGGGGTTGTCACATACATGACCTGAGAAATGAACCTCCTTCAAAAAAATGTATGCACTACATCCATAACTTTCAAGAATTAAGGAGAATTTCAATGCAATCATTCTGAAAGAAAAAGAAAAGAAAGCATTGAGGTGATAACCTGCATTTCCAATAGCTTTTATGTAACTAGCTGCTTCTCATAGACATCTTCCTCCCTTTCACTGACTAGTGAATGGATATCAGATCACTCCTCTCACAGCTGTGGAGCACAGTTGTCCTCTTTGCTTGTCTGCAGCTCATTTAGGGCTACTGCTAAAAGCACAGAGAATACAAAAAAAAAGGAATACATCACCTTGTGTAAAGTTCTGGATTTGTTGAGGATTAAGCCTCAATCACATTTCAAAGGTGTTTTGCTCCTTTTCTTGTGTCATGATTTAACCTCAGAGGGTGACTAACACCACAGAGTACCTTGCTCACCACCCCCTGCCCTCCCTGAGGTGGGGGGAGAATCAGAAGGGTAAAAGAGAAAATTTGTGGGATGGTATGAAGACATTTTAATAAGGAAAGCAAAGGCCACATACACCAGGAAAACAAAAACAAACAAACAAACCAACAAAACCTCCAGGCATTCATTCAGCACTTCCCATGGAGGCAGGAGTTCAGTCATCCCCAAGAAATGAGGGCCTCATGGTTCCTTGAAAACACAAAAAGGCCCCCAGTCTGAATATGCCATCCACTTCCTCCAATTTCCCCGGTCTTTGTGTGCTGAGTAGGAGGTTATGGAGCACCCTTGTTGTCAGCTGTGGTCAGCTGTCCTGGATGGAGTATCCTTGTAGTCCTGGCTATGTCCTCCCACAACTCCTTGTGCTCCCCCAGCCCCTTTACTGGTGGGGTGGTGTGAGGGACACAAAAGGCTTTGGTGCTGTGTAAGCCCTGCTCAGCAATTACTGAAACATCTCTGTGTTATCAACACTGTTTCCAGCAGAAATCCCAACCAGGGCCCCACGCTAGCTACTATGGGGAAAGTTAACTCTGTCCCATTCCAAACCAGCACACTTGGCTTTCCCTAGTAACAAGGAAAGGAGTCATTTATTAGCCACTGTCTTTAAACACAGAATGTTTACACCAAGGTTTTGGAGGTCCCAGACTGTTTTCTGCTTGTAAGCACTTTAGAGGCATATACTATAAGAAAATGCATATGAAGTCACCAGTTTAAATAATGTATAGTCATAAACAATGTCCTAGAAGTCTTTTTCTTTTGCAAGACTTACAACAGGCCCAGTTCCATCCTTTTTGGTAGGAAAATACTTGTTAGGTTTAAGGAAGCACAAACCAGCACTGCTCTGGGAGGAGCATTAAACACTACAACTGATGAATGCATGGCTGCCTTTGATGCTTTCACCTGACATCAACAGAGCACAATGAAATGGCAACAAACTAAAATTTCAAATTTACACAGATTTTGGTTTTTTTATCTGTGAGGAAGTGTAGTTTTACTCACATATCTGTGGTAGATAATTACCAGGCTGTTGTTCCTCACGACAGTAGCAGCAAAAAGCACACCCAATTCATATCACTCATCCAACATTCATAGAGGGGGCAACAATCGCACTTAAATCTCTGTCCTGAAAGTTTCCCAAAATGTGAATAAACAGCAAGATGTCTGGCTTCTCTGCTAGGTAATGAGCCTTGCTGGCCACCTGGCAGCTTATCACCAGCTTACTCATGTCAACTGTGAGGGGCCAGCACTCACACTTGGGGTGAGGATAGGCTCACCCAGTAATAAAATGTTTTCTTTTTTTCCCTCTCCCTCTTCCCCCACTGTTTTTCCCCACATCAGATTAGACTGCCTAAAATACAGAATAAAATTATGAAGTATGTGTTGAATTCCAGATAAATGCTGTTGATCACTTCCTACAAGGTTTACCTCCCCTCAATGCTTGTCTTGATGCTTTAAGGGCATCTTCAGGGGAAAGGAAAATATTTTCCTGACACGTGAGAAATGCACAATTCACTGCATAATGCAAACTGTACATTCATAACTCTAATCTAACTAAGGAAAAGTTCTGAAGATGTTTGGTATGTGTGTGCTGTTCTAAAAGTATAGTGCAACTCTTCCTGCTCAAGGGAGGAACAGATCTGAGCCTCCTTTTCACATGATGGATGTGAGTGATTTTCATGAGCAAGCTACAGTGTCCTTTTTGTATTACAACTCTAGGATCCTGAGAGGGGAATGTAGCTAAAAGCATCAATTTTGATACAAATCCTTTATGGTCTTTAAATTGGGCACTGCCACTTTAATAAGCCACACCTGGTTAAGATTCGTGTTCTGCTGAATTCCTCCAGCTGTAATGAGCCCTGAACATCAGGCTGAGGCTGTGATCAAGACAATACAATTAATCACCAGACCGTGCACAATTTCAGTAACATGAAAATTGCACGCAGTTAGATTTTCTAAGTAAAACTAATATTTCATGCAGGGGAAAGGGTGAAGTTTCAGTGCATAACAAAAAAGAATTTTGGAGGTTTAAAAAAAACTGGCAGTCAGCAGGGCCACGTGAAGGTGAATGCATAAATCAAATAACTATACCATCTGTTACAGAAAACTTAACGGGAATTAAGTGGCCCATATTTTCTAAAAATATCTTTCTTCACAGTGTGCAGAAGCACTGAATATCTAGGGAGGAATACTGGAATTGGACTTTAATTAGGAAACTTTGAGTTTAGAATACAACCTAAGCTTAGTCAAACTATCAGGAAGATAAGCATATTATGAGAGAAATAGGAATGAATATTTTCATGGCAAAAAAATAGATCTTTCCGGTGGGAGGAAGAGGGGATTAAAAACATGTAGTGGCCTCATTTTCAGTATTTTTTCAGCTGCAGCTTAAGGTGTCACAGAGAGACACAAACAGTGACAGACAGGCCAGGGGCAACTTCTGGGAGACTTTCTATTCTGATATTATCTAAAATACACTGGTCATTTCAGCATCTTGAAAATTCACAACCAGAAACTTTCTAGTGTATTTGAAAGTATATTTCCATGCAGCAGTTGTTTCTGTGTAATTGCAGTATTTACCAGAAATCCATTCAAAGTGCAGAGACAAAATGCAATTGTCATGTCTTTCCAGGCTCATCTCCCAGCTAGTGGGAAGGCACAACTTCTGGAGAGCACTGGTAGCTCCTTTCTTTCTTTTCTCCATTAAAAGAAAAGTGTGGTTATTTGTTTTCTCTACCATTGGGTTATAAAATCTTCAGGGGTCTTTTTTTTCCTTTCCCCCAAGAGTTTGCACATCTGTAATCAAGGAATCTAAAAGCTCTGTCTGCACAAAAATAATAAAGGTTAAAAACAGCAGGCAAAACCAAAAACTTTATATAGGAGTGGAACAACAAAGACAGACCTCCTTAGAGAGCAGGTATATATACTGGTTGAAGAGTTGATATAAAAACCTAAGGAGAAGAGATTAAATGTGATGATACCACTAAATGTTTTAGGAAAACGATTTTCAGATGTTGCAATTGAGAAGGAAGAGAAAGTAAAAGAATAAAAGGAGTGACACAGAAAAGACAAAGTGGCATACAAATAATAAACAGAATGCGTTTTTAAAAGTAGCAAAAAAGCTGATTTTGAGGGAATAACAAATTGAGGTTTAAAAATAAAGCAAAATAAAATAAAAATTTCCATTTCTTGTACTGCCACTTGTCTGCTCCACCTTTCAATTTCTTCTGCTCCCCCTCCTCAATCTTACCCTCTGTACAGATACTCTCAACTCTCTTGGGAAAGATCTCATATTATATATTTTTGCAGTGTCTAACAAAATAGAGCCTTTCTCTCAGCTTGTGCCCCTTTATATTACTGCAGCACAAACAGTGAAGAGCAGTAGTGGTAATAGTTGGGAAAGCTGCTCAATAATTTTTCACCTGAACATTTTTAACAGCAAATGGCAGTTCTGTGACACTGACACAGTTCAACTAGGCCAATGATATTCTATTATGCTGTCAGGAAAACTGGAAGAGAATACCATGTTAAATCCCAATTCATCCAAAATAAAAATGCTTGCTACCTGAACTGATCCAAAACACTTCAGAAACTGCATTTCATAACCTGCACACGAATTCACGGGAATTCATCTTTTAAATAGCATAATCCATTTGCCACTCACCAGCCTGGGCTTATTTCAAGTTGAAGTCCAGCTAGTCTGTAGGACACCAAAACAACAACTATTATAGGGCCACACGGTTTAGGACTGAGCTGACTTTAAACTGATCTTTTCCAATGAAGAAAAGTACCCCACATTTAAAAATATATGAAAAAATATTGATTTTTTTTTTTTTGCGTCAAAATAAAAACAACCAAAATGTAAGTTCTTGTTATTTTTTCAAGAATTAATT
>VZTR01010145.1:32527-47674 GCA_013400775.1 Chaetops frenatus | reverse complement strand
TTTTCCAAAGAAAAGTACCCCACATTTAAAAAAATATTAAAAAATATTTATTTTTTTTTTTTTTTTGCCTCAAAATAACAACCCAAAATGTAAGTTCTAGTGATTTTTCACAGAGTAATTAATATTTGCAAATTGCCATTACTGAGGAGGCATTATTACATAGTAGCAATAACCTCATTTTGTGGTTCCCACACTGAAAGTGACAAGGAGTGACCACCTACCATAGTAGGGAAGAAAGGAAAGACGTGATTTTTCAGAAGTTAGAAAACAATGTTGCAAAGTACTAAAAAACAGGTTGCCATGGAAAGGAATAGGTGAAGCATATTTTGGTGCAGTTCAATCCTGTAAAGAGGAAGCAAAGGATATTTTGAATATACATACTTCTAGAAATGACTAAAAAATATTTGTTTTTGTGTGTGTTTCTGGAAACGGGAAATAGCAGGAACAGAACTGTGCTGTAATTAAAATGGCTCAATAAACGGCACCATAAAGGATATACGGGCAGGGAAAAAAGGATTTAATTTTTCTTCAGTGTGCCTGGAGAAAGGCTGTATTCTCTTTTAAAATCTAATGAAATCCATAGAATTTTATATTTAAAAAATATATAAAAATTAACATATATATGAGAGAAATCACAACAGTAAACATTTTATTTGTCTGTTTTTTTGTAAGCCCTTGTAGCAACTCTTTGTCATCTAATGCCTCATTCTGCTTTTGATACCGCACATTAAATACTTTAAAAATCTTAATTATTGATAAGAAATTAACAGATTTTGATCGATCTGCTGTAGGTGATGTGTTTCTCATGTTGTCCGTGGCTGGAAGCTCAAGAGAGGTAGCGCAGGCAGGAAGCTGCGAGGAGCATCTGTGCTGGAGTGTGAGGGGTGTGCAGATAAGCTCAGCCTAGTCCTGAGGAGGAGAGCCCATGTTCAGGAGCTGGCTTGCTGAGAAATGGAGATGCTCAGCACCTTGGTGACCCAGGAAGGCAAAGTGAGGAGCTGCTCACCTCACCCAAAACACCTCCAGCTGTTAGGGCAGGGGGAAACTGAACCTCTCCTGGCCCCGACCAGGAGCCCTTTGATTTTCCCTCACTATGAAGGGTTTCCCAAGAGGTGTCAGAGCCCTGGTGGGAGGGTGGCCTGGGCTGGAAGGGGTGCGTGGTGGAGGTGGGGCTGCTGCAGTTCAGCCATGGCACTCGATGGCTCCCTGCACTGACTCGCTGGGCCCTTCCACCATCCTCAGTGCAGACAAAACATCTGGCTCCGTGGAAGGGGATGTCGCCAAGGACTGCACTCAGGGAGTAAAACTAAACATATTTTCAAGACTAAATCAAGAGTGGGTTATAGCAATGCCCCTGGCTCTGAGGCCCGTGCACTCACACACACGTTCGTACGTGCATGCAGAGTTTATTTAAAAGTTTTATTGTTAGCATTGTAATTAGGCCCCCAAACATTCTCTGTGCATATATCAAATTAAGCTCCAGTAACCAGGGATTTTCTAGCAATATATACTACGGTTGAATTCCTGTAATTCTCATATTAAAATCTTTTACCATAACAATCTGTATTTAAATAAATAGCCTGTTACATTGCTCGTGCTCACTGAGTGTTATTGCTGCCTCTTTCCAAGAGAGAGCAGTAGTGAATTGTACTATCATTACACTGGATAGTTTTACTCAAACACACTCAATTTACATTTTCGACTCTGTAACCTTTCAACCTATTGACCATGAAAAATGCTCCAACATAACGTGACACATATAAATGTTTAAAGTCCAAAGGGTAATTATCTATATTCATAGTTAAAACTATGCCTTGATTTCACAATAGAAACCATATGTTCACTCAAAACACTTTCAATAGGCTAAATAGCACCCAGATTAACCCTGAGTTAGTTTACTGGTTAAAATAATAGCAGCATCTTCTTCTAATTCAGTAGTTCATTTATCATTTTTGATCAAGGCACTGAATGTGAACTTTCAATATTTGAAAGCTTAACTTGAAAAATAAACTGCATGGTAGAAACCCACTGACTCTTAAATTTTATCTTTAATGCCATGTAATGTGTCTGATAACAGTTCAAAATATGTTATTTAGCTCCAAGTAGAATTCTGTGTTGCCTCACATTTAAGAGACTAATTTTCTCTCCCAGAAGAAAAGGGCAATGACTTTCTGACTTTTAATTTTTTTTTTGTCCACAGAACAGTGCTTAACAGAATCCCATTTAGAATAAATCTTGACTATTTTCTTTTATGAAAAACACCTTTTGCCCAAATGTCTTTCAGGAAGTATGAAAAGCCTGTAGCACAAGCACTGTAATACACTTGCAAGGCCTCTGCAGCAACAGTAAGAAAAGTCTAGCAATGAAAGGTATGCTAAATGGGACCTCATCCAGGTTTTGAAATAAGCAAACTATTAAGACATATATTTCCTTATCTTTTTTTCTAGTAAGAAACAAAAAGATTATTTTGAGCCTTTGAAATCACTGCAGCAGAAAATTACAAACAGAAAACAAAATTGTATATTACAGGAGTAATGACAAGTCAAAGGAAAGAGACATACTTAAAAAAAATAGCAAACAGGCAAATGACTTTTCAGTGAGTGCCAGCTCTCTGCACATTAAACTGGTTAAAAGCTCCTTCTCTCCCTGCTTGTCATGTCATTGTTCCCTGTCAGGCAGCAGAGAACACCTCCAGCTAGTACATGATATACAGGATGCTTCATCAAGAAAGGTATTCTCTGTCTTTGAATTTGAATTGACACTTTCCTTATGTATATGATAAAAGCCCTGTGGAAATGACAATGGACTATGGTGCAAAAAAAGCCTGTGAATTTTGCAGAAAGGTTACTGGAATGCTGGTCTCTTTTCAAAAGGACATTATTACATGTGGACATGATTGCCTTAAACATGCACAGGTATAGCAATGAAAAACCCCAGAAAATAAGTCTGTCTGGTCTTCAGCTTTATGCAGTAAAATCGAGTTCTTGTGCATACAAGGAGTTGTGCCACCTCTCCTGCCTTGGAACAGAAAATTATTCTGGAAAGGCTGAGGCCATGTGTTTGGTTTATTAGAATAAGAGTGTTGTCCTTCATAAATTTGGGATCTTCCCTTGAACTGTTGCCATTCTAAGATGTTGTAATTTTACATCCATCACTGCATGATATGCCCTAAACAAGTCAGTGGAACCATTCACCCTTAGAAAAGCTGGCACTCAACCAATTTACTCACTCTGCAAGAGTCTTTTTACAGTTCTCTTGTACACCTTTGCCATCATTCAAGCATCGTTTACCATAAAGTTAGGAACTGCTAATAAATCCCTTATACTGGATGCTGTAAGTAAATTGCAAAGGTCTTTCGTATTTAATATCACAACAACCCTATAGCCTTCATTTTGTCATAATGTAGATTATTTCAAGAAGAGTCCTACTTGCATCCCAGTGTTATTTATTCTTTCTGTGCTATCCTGTCTGTGGATCATGATATCAACAAACACACTGAGCATTTGTGCTTCTATGAGACTTATTTTGCAAGATCAGTCCAAGTTAATACAGGTGTAGGCTACATGTAATTACAATTTGGATTGTATGAACCTACTTTGAAGAGGACTATAAATTTGTCAGAATTTCTTACTGTGTTTGCAAACCCCAGGATTTCAAAAGTTCATGTTAAAAGTGTATTTCTTTTTGCTGAATCTGCAGTGAAATTATAGCAGGTGCTCCCAAATGTGAGATTAGAGGTGCAACTGGAAAAGACTGGGCTGGAGGAATGCAAGAGCAAGAGAGTAGGAGTCCATAACATATATTAATAAATACATTAATACCTGTCTCTTCCCTCGTGACACAGTTATATTCCTGCTATGGCCCTGGGGGAGAAGGTTGAGCAGGGTATAGAAAGCACAGAGCTTCCCTTTGGAACGTGTGGTGGTTTTCCTAAGGGCTGGGAGCTGCTGCCATTCCATTTCAAGATCATTCTTGTGACAGGGACATCTGATCCTGCTGAGCCTAGGAATGTCCTCATTTGTAAAAGTGAGAGAACATTTTGTGCACTTTTCACTACATTTTAAACTGAGACAAAAGGTGGATAACAGAGCCAGGTGAGGAGTCATTAAATTTCCCTTGTCAGAAACATCCAGTAAAGAACTGGTGATACACTGTTAATGTTGATCAAGTGAAATCATTGCTCTGCAGATGAACAGTTAATGCCTAAAGCAGTTAGAAAGAGAAGCTGTTAGAAAACAAGGAGAGCAGTAGTTCCTGTTGGAAAAGGCTGGGACCAAACTTTTTTACAGACATAAAGACAGCAGAGAGATTTCAGCATCATCATTGTGTAAATGTTGGAAATACACTGTTTTTATTGAAGTCTATTTAACTGGCTACTTCCTGATTTTGCTCTTTTTTTACAGGGGGATCCTTCTGATTGTCAATTTGAACCTAAAGTTAACATACTGAGATACCTAGAAATTCTAACATACATCAAATACTCTGGCAAGTTTGATTCTTGCCAGTCATTGTCTTAAATGTCTCTGTCTGGATATTATTTATTTGTTTATTTGCTGTTTAATTTTGTTGTTCTTATTCACTTGGTTTGGTTTGGTTTTTTGGTATTCTTGGCTCTCAGGACATATACCTGCCTCTGAATGACTAAACTGAGCCAGGACTTTCAGGACAAAAACTTCAGTGATTAATCATAGTAGAAGATAATTGCCAGGCTTCCTGCAATTTTCTTGTAGACAAACTTCCTCCTTTCTTCCAGTAGCTTTTCAGCAAATATTTATCAATAATACAAAACTTGTTTGTAGAATCTCTTAATATCAGAGGACAACAAGATTAAGGAGAGCTGACTCAGCTGTGTTCAAATCTGTGAAACCTGCTCTTTTCTGCTCTTTTGTAAAAGTCAATTAATGCAAAGCCCTTTCTGTTAATTGTTCACATTTATCTTTAATGTCTACCATTCTTTTTCATTTTTATTATTTTTGAGAGTGTATTTTTAAATAATAGTTCATCATTGTTATAATTCTGAATTGTTATTAACATAATCTTCCTTTTCTATTGAAAGGACTTTCTTTCTCATTAGAAATTTCAGGAACATTTTAAATCTTTTTGTTCTCACAGCCCCTAAACATTTCTTTTTTATACTTTTCCTTTATACTATACTGATAGAGAAAGCTCTGCTTGTTACAGAGTAATCTAATCTAGCTACCTTCTAATTTCAGTAGAATTTTCATGTTGTACCAAACTTCAGGTTCTTTTCTTTTGAAGACACATTGGTTGATTCTTTTCTTAAGAGCTGTAGAAAAGAGGGATATTTTATTATCAATCATCTGCATCTTCAATGCATTTTATTAATCAGAAATCAAATTCTGGGTCCCCTGGAGTCAATGACAACATTGATATGGACTTTGAAATGACCAAGAATTTAGGTTAGATGTCTGAGTATGAATTTTCTCATTTGTCTTTGTATTCTACAATGGATCCATAATTTTACATACTTAATTTTAAAAGCTTATGGAATTTGGCTTCAGCACATTCTTTTATTTTCATGTCCTCAGGCAAATCCATCCTCACAGTAAGAATTAGATCTAGGGCAGTTTTGCCATTTTGTTAATAAGATAAACTTCTCTCTCTGACACAGCATGTTTGGATATATCTGTTTCCCAACAGGTTTATGAGCAGCTAAAATCCCCCATGAAGAAAGAGTCTGCTAGCCAAGAATTTTCTGTACCCTGCTCTCCTTATGTTCGACTGCTTAGTAGCTGATACCTACTATTTTTCAATTTTGCTTTCCAGTTCCCTGTATCACTGGTGTTAACTACTTTGAGCAAACTTTCAGGAGAAGATGTGTGTGCGTTGATCAGCCACGTGGCTGCAGGTAGCACCACCTTCCTGGCTTTACCAGCATAACATACTGTCAAGATTTCTAATGAATGTCCTGGAATTTGAAGGCTTGATCTGTGCTACATTGCTGTGATTTACCATGCTGTCTTTGTGATTGATACACATTATTGGCAATTTGGGGAAAGAAACAGTGCACAGAAATGATGAAAGTAGCTGAATAAAATGAATAATTAGAGTGGATTTCCTGAGCTGCACTTCTATAGATGTAGTAGTGATGCAACTTTGGCTTAGATATGGGTGGCTTCATTCCACATAAGCTCATTAATCTGTTATTCCCCACTGGCTAGGTGCCCCTGAAGGCTTCAAAGGAGCTAGTAGGGAACACAGGTAGAGGAATCCAGGCTCACTAAATTTGAATTGCTGTTCATGTCTGTGTGGCACATCACAGCTGTGATTGCCTAAGTAGGACAGCCAAGACCTACACCCATAGATTCATCCCACTGATAGACAAGAGTGTAGTCACCTAAGCAAAAAGTTAAACACCTGTGCATATGGAATCAATCAAATTCCCTTTCTGCTAATGGCAAACAGTGCTTGACATTTTTCATAGCTAAAAATATTCAGTGGGAACGGGAAAAGAGGTACTTTGACTAAAGGTCTGACAGGATTTAGTTGAATCCCTTTATATCTTATGTGTCCATGCTTTAGTTTGTGACTCTTTAGAAAGTATCACTATTATTATTGCAGACAATTTCTTGAATAGGATGTAAAAATTTTTGCTGGTGTCCAAAATGGATCTGAAAACAGGGTTTCTCAATCTCTTCTGCCTGAAGCACATGAGTAAACTCTTAGGTCTTTGTGCATTTCTTCCAGGTTCTTCTTGAATGCTTTTCCATGCATGTTGTTTCTCAGGCAACAGTCCATGAGACATTTAGGACAAATAATGAAATGGAAACTTCTGTTAAATTTCTACTTACCACTTGTTAACAATAAATTGCCATCAATTAAATAGTTGGAAAAACATTTCCTTTCTATAAAGTTTTGATGAAGAAACAACTGTCTGATCTCTACTTCTTTAAATGAGTTTATTATTTCATTGGAGCCTCATCTTCATAAACAGCAGCAGACAGATGATGTTACAAAGGATTTACAATCTTTAATGTTTGGTTATTTTTTTCTTTCCTTTCTGGTAATGACTGTGATTTTTAGAAATTACAGTAATAGAGATAAATACTTGAAAATGAGATATTTATTTCCATTAATGTTTCTTTATCCAGTGTAAACAGAAAGAAGGTTAAACACTGCAGCAATGGCTGTGCTTCTTCACTACAATGCTGGCTGTAGGCTGGGTGAAAGCCTGTGGCTGTAGTGCCTGTGGTCTTGGTGCTGATATTATCTGATACTCTGTGCTGAGCCAAGCTCATTGCTTAGGACTGGCTGCAGGATTTGCAGGGCAGTTCATGAGCAGGTATGACCTGGGTGCACCAGGAACACCAGAAAGTGCTGAAAAGCTGCAGCTCCCTTTAGCAGCACTGCAAAGCCTTGCTCAGCCCCTACTGCAGGCAAGGTCCCTGTGCAGGGGGTTCAGACTCAAGCCCTGCCCATGCAGAGAGCAGCCAAAGGGGCTGGGGTCACAGAGGGTCCCTGGGCTGGTCCCATGGCCCAGCCAGGCAGCAGGCAGGGTGGGGCAGCTGCAGCCCCGGGCAGCAGGCATCTCCCTGGAGTGTGAGCCCATGGCTGGTGGGCACTGCTGTGGCACAGCTGGGGCAGAGACAGACAACCCCAGAAAGGGTCCTGGGCCGTGGGAGCTCCAGGGAGGGCAGGCAGGGGCTGTAAGGTCTGTGGACCCCCTGTAAGTGTGCCCATCCTAAGGAAGGAGAGCAGCTTAGGGCAGGATAATGTCCCCTCTTGCCTGGCACAGGGGGCAAGGACCAGAAAGCCAGCAGGCATGGGGAAGTGTCAGAGCCTGCTTCTGGTGGCAGAGAAACGTTCAAGAGTCTGGAGCGAGCTCCCTGGGGCCCATGGATTTGGGCAGTCTGGCCAAGTGTCTCCCCTGCTGTGGCACCCAGCCATGGCCATGCCACCCTCCCCAGCGAGAGCGTCCAGCACAGGGCTGGGCTCTGGGTGCCCCACAGTGCTGCGTGGGGCACCTCTTTCCTGGCCTCTCCCCAGCACAGGCAGCAGGCCACAGGCTCCCCACAGGGGTGTCTTGCTCCTACAGATGCAGAGAAAATTGTAGTGAATCCTGCTCAGCCCAAGAATAGGACTTGTTTAATGCTGAAGAATCCTTGGAGAATATAGCTGCGGAGCTCTAGGAATTTTTCAGATTACATGCAAACTGGAATTTTGAAATTGTTTTTTCACTTAGGGTATATCTACAAAGATGGATGCAGAAAGATCTTGCAGTAGAACTTATTCCCTCAAGCTCACTGGATGGTTATACAGTGCTGGACCATATCTGGCAGGTTCCCAGCTAGCTTAGAGACCAGGCTGAGTAAGGCTGGGGCTGTCTGCACATGTCCATGTAACCATATTTTTAGGTTCCTCAAATAAATTTTATTACAGAAAATAAATAAATATTATCTCTCTCACACAACCTTTCATATTTTCCCTTTTTACTGCAATTCTTTATAGAATCTCCAAACCATCATACAATTGAACTTCCCTGTTTACGTGTTTGCACAGTATGAAAAGTTATAATGGCTTAAAAACTTGGATTTAATGCAAAACAGCTGACAAATTTAGGCATACTTTTCTAACCCAGCTTTCCCTTATAATAACATTTGATTATTTCTAGAGGTCTGCAGTTGGGGTTTTTTTTGTGCATTTGTCTTGCAGAATATTTTTTAGTTAAGGTAAAAATTGCTTCCCTGTGTCTTAGAGTTCTTCTGTAATTTCAATTTACAGTATGTCCTCTTACTGCAATATTTGTTTTAGGGGAAAAATAGTAACCTGGATTGACTGTGTCTGCAGCATATTAGATTTTATGTATTACAATTAAATCCCCCTCTGAGCCATCTGGTTTACAGATTGTATAGATTTTTAAATTTTAGTTTGTCTTCCCAATTGACCAAGATTAGAACCAACTTTTCTAGTTTTACTCTTCAAACATTCTTTATATTTTAACTTTCCAGTAAAAATAATGATTATTGGCACATGAGATGGTTAATAATCCTGAAATCATGGTTTCAAATATTATCACATGCAGGATATTTGCCAGGCGAAGGAGCCCATAGGTGACCTTTCTAATCTTACTAATCTTCCACCAGATAGAGGATAACTCACCTGCATTTGCAATATTTCCTTACTTTTAACCATGCTCAATATAGGCAACAGTATAAACTCTGCTGTTCTGTATTTAAGTAATTTTTTGGGGGTCATACTTGTGCACACTTGATTTTGAGTTTTCCAGGATTTCAGTGAGCAGAGACTGCCTTTATATCAGATTGGAAGAAAGGATACTCTCAGCAAAACCAAGATGTTGGGTGCAAAATAGCAAAATTGCAAAATCCAAAAACCTCAGCAAAACATCCAAGCAGCAGTTGAATTTGCTCACATTCTGGCTTTGCCCTGCAGGTTCCTGTGCTGTCTGCAGGTCTCCCCCTGCAGAGGTGCTGCCTGCCCTGCTTTTGCTACGAGGCACCAAATTCTGACTGTCATTCCTGATGCACAGCAGTTAGATCTGGAAGGCAGGCTTTGATGCAATGCCCTAAGCAAGCACATAGTAAAATTTAGGTATTTCTTAGATAGGGTGAGATGGAGTACAGGCCTTGAGGGCTGTAATTTTAGATGAACTTAAATCCTGTTTAGTTCCTGGGTCAATTGCTTGATCTTGCCACAATCTATTTCTTCAGAGAAATCTGAGACTAAACCATTGATAGCTTTGGACTGGGAACTGTGTAGATGGTTATTCCATATGCTAGAAGAAGGTCTTGGAAATTATGACTCCTCTGAATCATGTGTGACAAGTTGTATTTTAGGAAAGCAGCCTAAGCAAAGAGTAATGTACATTTGGAAGTGTGTTCCTTAACTCTCCAGGCAACTATTAAGGTTTTCATGTTGCTATGCACATTTTTATTAACATTCTCCTGTTCAAGTGTAAAAATACATGATTAGAGCTTGTACATGAATATTTTGAAATCAGAGGGGATAGCAGACCAGCAGTGTAGAATGGAATGATCATACAGTAGGAATACCCTTTAGTGATATTATTCCTGTAGCTGGAATTAGTGTAGAAGTTTTGGAAATTATGTTCAAATTGTGATGGTAATTGCCAGTCTTGCAATGAAAACGTACAGTTTTGCATGTTAAACTTATTTGTGCACATATTGCAAGAGGGTTTCACCTTTCCAAGTTGCTTAGAATTACATATACTGGAATACCACACCGACTATTGAGAAAATTGGTCTTGTCAGGTCACTAGGTTGAGGTTTCCTATGTTCCCTATTCATAGGGATATTCTAGTCTTGCTTCATAACTCTTCCCTCGAAGAACAGGTAATCTTGAATATGCACCCTCATATTCTGTCTCAACTCATGGACCTGGGCAGAAAAGTAGATTTCAGTTAGAATTTTTGTATAATCTCTGAGGTTTTGCCCCAAATTTCTTTGAATTTGAACAAAGCTCTCCTTTGCCAGCCAACTGTTCTTGTTACCGTGGACAGAATTTCACACTGCATATTTTATCTTTTATCTATTTATAATTTCCTACGGTATGGCCGTAATAGATTTTTATTTCTAAATGAGATATTTTCTAATAAGTTAATTTTCAAGGAGGATATACTCTACTCTACTCTACTCTACTCTACTCTACTCTACTCTACTCTACTCTACTCTACTCTACTCTACTCTACTAATTTCTTAATCATATAATCAATTTTTTATTATAATAACTAATCAATTTTTATTATCATAACTGGAATATGTTATCCTTATGAACCATAGTTTCATTACTTAGACCCAGTCAGTTTCCAAAGTAGCACAAAATTTAACATACACAGTCATCATCTCATTGAACAAAAGAGTAATATGGCCAAATGATTTGGAATAAATTGAATACTGAAATATTTTTATGTGATCTTAGCACACCCACTGTAAGCCATGATATCAGTCTTGATGAGAAAAAAAATTCCACATCCATCCTATTCCATCTATATAGGGATATTTTTCTCAAAGATCCTGCTGAGATTTCTGAGTAGGATTAGTTCAAGCAAAAAAAAAAAGTTTGGTTACAAGCAGAATGCTAAGACATGGAGGGAACTGTATGGGAGGCAGAGAGTCTACAGTGCCCAGAATATGCAAGACACAGATGAGAGTGCATTACCCATCACCGTGCTCCCTGGTAAAATGCTTCTGTGGTATCAATTTATAATTATCAAGCAGAGTTCTGAAGGTTTCATGTCATTAACAGGTCCTAATTCTCAACATGAGTTGTATTGCAAGATGCCTTTTTTTGTTCACCAACTTTATTTCATAGTTTTCAGCATGAAAGGGCTGACAGTAAAGTATGCATCACTAAAAAGAAAGAAAATAAGGGAAAAAAAATTGAAACAAATCTTGATAAAATTAACCTGGTAAAACTGTAAAGGGATTTCTTCATAGTAGAATTTCTTAGAAATCAAAAGTGAAAGCAATTACCAGATGAAGAAGGCAATAGGTAACAAAAGCTAAATATTGTCATGATTAATATTAATACAACTAAAATTTTATGGAATGTGTATCAGACTTTATACAAGACTGAAATAAAAATGGAACCCAAAGAAATGGGGCAATAAAGAAGAGCAAGGAGAGGTCAAGCCTCAGAGGGAAGCATGTGAAGAAGAATTTTAAGAACAAACCATTGAAGCAAATGATAGCACATTTCCAGGTGTTCTTTCTGAGGTTTAAAGGAGTATAAATACGAAGTAGCTGCTCAGTAAACTGTGGTGCCTAACCTGCTGCTTAAATCAGTGCTCTTGTCAGTATCCACGTTCCAGATGTGACTTGGACAACCACAGATTTGTTAGCTATGTCTGATTTTTTTGTGCCAAAGCAAATAACACAGAGTTAGTAGATCTAGGAAGACCAATAGAAAAAGTCCTGCTTTATGTAACCAGGCAGAATTAATTGAGAATCAGTAAGAAAAGGAATGGCCTGCTTATTCTCTTTACAACAGTTCTCTCACAAGAGTTTCCCAAAGCAAATATGGTGCTGTGGAATAGAAAGGAATGTTTTCATATACTGGTTCAAAGGGGAGAAATGAGGTGCAGGAGTACTTTCAAGAACAGAGAGAGTTTTCTGAGTTGATCCTCTAGGGACTGATTCTGGAGCAAGAGTTATTCAACAAATTTTTACATGATCTGGAAAAGTGAATGAATAGTGATGCAAAAAATGTTCTCCTGATAATATCATTCAGAAAATGTACTGAAAAATGACTAACAGAAGAGCACTGAATTCATGTAGGAATAAAAGTGTCTGACGTGGACAGTGTTGTGGATGGTCCTCCAAAAATTTCGAAGCTGTACTCATGAGCACTCAAAGAAAAATTTTATGTTAAGGATTATTGGAAGGTTAGGAATTGGAAGGCTACAAACCAGAAAAATGGTCATGACATTTTACAGGTCTTACTCGTCTCAAATACCATGTGCCATTTTGGCCATGGCGTCTTCATAAAGAACTTATATGGAATGGAAAATTGCTTGGTTAAAGAAAAGAATTATTGAAGGGCTGGGTTGGTCTCAGTATGAGGAGAAAACTAGTAAATTTAGTTTTAGAATTTGCTATGTAAAATATGACTGAGATGACCATACAACCATAGATGGAGAGAATATGAGTAGGAAATAATATTATTCAATATTTCTAATTAAATAAGAATTAAAGTATTTTAATTATATGATCAGATGATAAATCAACAAAGGGAATACTTTTACACATGATTTAAAATTGTGGATCTCACTAAGACAGGCTACTGGAGGCAGCAAGATTAGAATTAATTCAGAAAGGGATGTGGATTATTTTAAAGACAATCCCTGCTGGTTCCCTTAAGCATGTTGGATGGGAGACTCAGAAAGACCAAAACCAATGAATTACAACCTAGAAAGCCAGAGTGCAGGGGTAGTCTGTTTGGCTTGTTCTTTTTCCTAAAATTCTACATCTGACTACCAGTAGCTTGGAAAAAGCTTCTGGTTGATTTGGTCTGATCCTCCTACTCACTGTGGTAACTGGGACCTCTGTTACCATCCTTGGGCCTGAGATTAGCTGACATTTTTTGGAAATACTAACAAGAGCTGGATAATTATTCATTGGCATTAAGCTCTCCTGTATGTGCATGTATGCACAAACTGCCTTGATTTCTTCCAGTTTATTTGTAAATCAGATTAAATTAGCTTGGATGGACTCCATTTTTCATATACTGTTGAGTCAGCAAGTGGGCATAGTAGATTCAGTTTTGCCATGAGTAGGACCTCTTAAATATTATAGGTTTACCCTAAATCATTCTACCTCTGTTTAAAAGCCCTGTTCTAAGTCATGGAAAATGACTTAATATATTATTGTTGGATCTATTCCATGAATATCCATGACTTTCTTGGTCTCAGTATCATGAATATTTTATTGCATAGTAGAAAGCTCTCTACATATTAGAGAGCCCATTTTTGTGACTGAATTTGGCAGATGATTGTGCTTTTGCTGTTTCATTACAGTTATTTTTACTAGTGTTACAATAATGCTCAGAGCCCCCTAGTGGGTTGAACCCCCTTGGTGGTAGATGTTTTAGCAGAACTAGAAGACTCTTTGATGTCTGAAAACACTGGTGGTCCAAACAGGTAAAACAGACAAAAGTGAGAAAGGAAAACCATATCAGAGCAATGAATTGACTTGCTCACCATTACATGGCATTTTGATAGTAGAAATTACAGTATTTATAATAATTTTGGACTTCAGCAAAACTTTTGATACCATCTCTCACAGCATCTTTCTGGACAGAGAATATCCAGCAGACAGATGAATAAACATGGCAGCATCTTCACTGATGACTTGGATGCAGCACTCAAAGGAACAGTAAGAAAGTTTGCCTACGACACTAAATTGGGAAGAGCTGTTGACTCTCTCAGAGGCAGGGAGGCCCTGCAGAGCCACCTCGACAAATAAGAGAAATGAACAATCACCAACTGGATGAATTTTAATAAAGGCAAGTGCCAGATTCAGCACCTGGGCAACTCTGTATAGAATGGGGAATGAGAGGCTGGAGAGCAGCTGTGGAAAGGAACCTGGGAGGTCCTGGTCGATGGCAAGTTGAGTCAGCAGTGCCCCGGCAGCCAGNGGTGAAGGGTCTGGAAGAGAAACTGTATGAGAAACTGTATGCACTGGGTCTGTTCAGGCTGGAGGGGCTGAGGAGAAACCTCACTGCAGTTACAGCTTCCTCAGGAGGGGAAGAGGAGGGGCAGGCACTGATCTCTGCTCTGTGGTGACAGTGACAGGAGCTGAGGGAAAGGCCTGAAGCTGAGTCACGGGAGGTTTAGATATCAGGTATCTGATATCCACGGTTGGATATCAGGACAAGAATATTCACCTAGAGGGAGTCTGGGCACTGGAACAGCTCCTCAGGGCAGTGGTCACAGTGCCAGCCCGACTCCAGCAGCGTTTGGACAACGCTCTCAGGCACAGGGTGTGACTCTTGGGGATGTCCTGTGCAGGGCCAGCAGCTGGGCTCCATGACCCACTTGAGTCCCTTCCAACTCAGCATATCCTATGATTTTATGATTTTCTAACTCCAGCAGCTCTTTTTTATTCACCTATGTGATTGAATATAAGTGAAGAATGCAGTGTTCATCTTTGAAAACTGGGTTTACAAACTGTATTTGTACTTCTTACAATTTATTTCTGTGTCAGGTAAAATAAGTATTGCTCTATCCCCTTTATAGCACACAAATCATGCTTACTTACAAAACACCCATGCATAAGAAGACTTTTACACAGTACATTGCAGTTATTATCCTTTTTTTAGAGAATTAGCATCAACACGCTGGCAATATGTTTTTTACTGCAGCCAAAATATGTTGTGTTTTTGTCTTTTATGACTACAGATGATGGCAAATCTGTTCTGGTTCAAAAGTATTGCAAAGATTTTTAACACAGAGTCAAGGACTTTAAAAAAATATAAATATACATATACATATATATATATATATATATATATATATAATACTTTCTTGTGCTTTTAAGCACTGTAATGTGTAAGCCCTGCTCAGCAGTAACAAAAACAGCTTTACATTATCAACCCTGTGTTCAGCAGAAATACAAAACATCTTGTCAGACACTGGGAAGAAAAAAAACT
>VZTR01010145.1:18988-31383 GCA_013400775.1 Chaetops frenatus | reverse complement strand
TTTTTTTTTTTTTTTTTTTTTTTTCACTTTGTGAAAGAAAAACCCCGACTTTAATCCTGGATGTAGTCAATTTAATGAAAACTTAATTTAAATGTGTTAATTTGGAAATGCTGTTCCCTTTACAAAAGAAATAAAACAAATAAGAGAAAGAGAGATAGAAAGAAAAGTAGATGACAGAGAATATGGAAAAAACAATTTAGAAAATAAAAGGAAGATATAGGAAGAGAAAGAAAGAAAAGAAAGGAATACAGAGTGAATGGAAGCAAGGAGACTGGTGAGGTCTATTGGTGTTGTACTTCAAAGTGATCATAATTTCCTCACTAGTGTATACTTTCAGATAGCACTGCAGCAGCATTTCTGCAAGTTTAGGGAGTGAAGGGTAGTGTTTAAAGTGGACTCTTTGGCATTTGAGAAATGTTCACACTGTACAACTGGTTTATAATATATATAATGTGAAAATGAAACCTCAGCTTCATTGCTTTTGTCTGAAATGTTACAGAAACTGTAAAAAAGAAGAATTGTTTCAGTGATACACTTAAACTTCAAGTACAAGCATTTGGACATTTTTTTCTGAAGGATTCATGCTGTGTCTTGTCTAAGCTCCCCACAACCACTGAATTCTTAAATATGTTTACTTGAAAAGGTCAATAGCTGGTTATCCTGTAAACTTTTCTCTAGGCTAGATAATAACAAAGTATTAGTTTTTGCTCATCTTTAGTTGTCAGCCACTCACTGGGAGGTATCCAGTGTGCTCATTTTTCCTCAGATTGTAAATGAGAGGGATAAAAGTGAATCAGAGGCAAGCAGTTGACCGCCTTTATTTATTTTATTTTTTCTTTTAAAAATCCTGAAATAAAACCTTAACAAAGAAAGGAAGAGACATTTAATTAAGTCATAACCCTCTAGAGTAGCAGCATAAAGTACATGAAGAAGCAAGCACTTTCAACACACAGACAACAAAGGGAAGAAAAGCTGTTTGTTAAATCAAACAGTGCTGTGTCTCAGTAGTGTGAGGTTTCCATGAGGCTGCTGCTGTTATACAGCAAGCACACAAACCCTGTGCTAATCGAAGGGTTTCAGTGGCCAATCACACTGTTGTGAAGACTGTTTGGGACTCCATGGCAGAAATCTGAATTGTAAGCCCTACCAATAGAGAAACCAAACCCAACCCCGAACATAAAATGCCAGCAAGAAAAATGAAACCTTTTCCTGCTTCTTCTGTTTTTTTTTCTTTACCCCAGAATGGTTTCGCCAGTCTGGCTTCTATAATGCTTGGTATTTAATCTAAGGTTTCTCAGGGAAATTGTGTTGGTGAATTGGCCAGAGGGTCCAACACTGGTGTGTGTTTTAGTACAAGATGGAAAGTCATCCTCTAGGCAAGATTGGAGCAATAGAGGTTGGCTGGAGGAAATGGTAAAAGCAATACTTACTCCTTTAATTGAATGGGTATACTGATCATGGACTTGTAAAGAATGCCCTGAGGGGTGTGACTGTTACAGTGGAAGGTCAGACACCAGCTACAAGCAACTCCACAGATAGATTTTGTCAATAGAAGGAGGTTTGTGATTGCTGTCTTTGCTAAGAACATCCTTGCTACTTCAAAAATAGTGCTGCTGCAACAATCTCTAGATAAACATTGAGACTGGAGACCTGAGAAAAAATTAATGAGAAAAGTAACATATACTTGATGAGACCACAAACACATTCGAGGTGGGCTCTGAACTTGCTGTCAGCAATTTAAACCACCATCAGGTGAAGGACTCTACCAAAAAGAGGCTTTTTCCCCTGACCACACTACAGAATGTGATTCAGGGGGCAGCTCAGGCTGAGAGGAATTGTGTCCATGGCAATGGGCCACACTGCCTTGGGTCCCCCTAGTTCTGAAGTTACTTTTCCACCCCTGTTATCCAGGGCATTTCTTCCCCAGCCTGGTCTGCCATTGCTAGATAGCTTTTTCTACAACACTTCTGCAAGTGGCCAGCAGGTAGATAGTTACCCATGGAGTACCATGTTCCTTGCAACAGATTGTACCCTGCATTTTCAGGACAGTTGGGTACTATTTGCTATTTGTATATTGGTAACCGTACAAAGAATTTTTAGACTATGAATTATTTTTGTTATTTGACCTTTATTCATATTCAAATAAATGATGTATAGTCTTTTGCCAAATTTTTGCTTCTCAATAATCTCTGACAGCTAAGTAAGCAGAAATTTTCCATGACCACAGATTTTGAATTTGATTATTTCCTATAATAAATTTACAAGATTTGAATCTAGTTCAAAACCGGAGTTACCATAAAAAAAAATCAGTTATTTGGTCTGAATGCATGTATAAGTCAATTGGAATTGAGTGCAGTTCCCTTACTAGAAGTGAACATCCTGATAAGAATGTTTAAGTACTTCAACATTTGTTTTTCCTGAGCATTCTCCAATTATATGATTATTAAAGGAGTTGACAGTATTCTACTGACTAAAAAAGGCCAGGTTGGTTGAAATTTTCTTTGTCTTGGCCACTGAAGAAAGAATAGGTGTTTAAAAATAAAGAAACAGAGTTAGGTGGAAGAAAGGGAAGTCATAATAGAGTATAATATTGATTTCCCCCTTCTCTTAGGCATTTAGAGCTTTATCCAGAGGGCTCCTTCCTGATTTTCTGCTGCAAGGCAGTGTGTAGTATACCAAGTATAGTTAATTAGGTGAGCTAAATGGTAAGCAGAGATTAGCATAAAGTACAGTTAACCATGTCTGCCATATGTTCAATTGTGCTTTATTGTGAATGTGGGGAAATAATTACATAGTATCTGGCATAATACACTCTTTCTGTAATTTACATAGTAGTAAAATTATGTTAATAACCTCAGACAAACCCTTAAAAGTAATGAAAGCCACAGGTCAAACGAAAATTTTAATCCTACTTGTAATGGGGATCAAGCCAATATTATGAAAGCAGCACTTTCTCTTGTGCATTTGAACACCACGTTCACTCCTTACCTGTGTCTACTCACACAGCTTTGTTGCTTAGGCTCCAGAAATATTTCCCTCGAGTTCTTTTGGCTGGAGTGGCAACAGGCACCAGTGTAATGTGGCTTGGCAGGTGAGAGCAGAAGGCACAATCAGCGAGTTATACCTGCAGTGTTTTCTGCAATAATTATAGAGAATTGATTTTGGCAGGTGATATTTTACACTCTGGGTACATGGAATATTATTTCCAAGAGGAACCTAGGAATGTATTGCAAAGGAGACAGCCCCCACCATCACCCACCACCTAGGAAAGCTACAGAAAAAACGAAGTGAGGTCAAATCTCTAAAAGCCTTCGCAGATGTGGTTGCCACAGTAGATAAAGTTAAAAGTTCGAAATCTTCAGGGTGGAAGTTTGATTAACTTTCTGATGCTCCAGACTTCCTCTTTGAATTTATTTCCCTCTGACTAAATTTTTCTCTTGCATCTCAGCTAATATTTTCAGGTATTTCTTAATATGACTTTTCCTTGAAAGGCCAAGAACAAATTAGAATATGCATGTATAAAAGATTTTTAGAAGGCTAAATCCATCTGGTCAAAACAGAAACAGTCATATGAAATTCAAGAAGCTGGTTGATCTGTGTGCAAATTCATTGTTTTATTTATGGAAAAACTCTTCAATATGGTACCAACTCCTTCCCTTCGCTGCAACCACTGTATTTATGGTATTCATGCCTTGTAGGAGGGCATTATAAGCACTTAACATCCTACAGCTTCTGGGTCATTGTTTTTAACAGCTTTGAATTTTTAGTAATTAGCAAACCACCCTGCATAAGTAGAAACCTAATAATACACTTTTAAAGTCACCTGAGTAAGTTTATATTGCTTAACATAAATCACTGCAGATACATTGTCATGGATGGATACAGACCCTAAAACTGGACTGTGGCACAAGTATTAGGTTGGTGACATTTCTTTTATATGTCTTGGAGTAGAAGTGGCCTTGGCTTTATTAGCAAATACATGTGTAATTCTCTTCACTGAAGCAATTATACACAATATTGAGTATATAAAAGTACTAAAATATTTTTATAAGTGGCTGCATGTGCTCTGCTAGGACTGCAGAGTTGTAATTTACTACACACAAAAAAAGAACACAGTAAATGTTACCTCACATTCTCAGCTTCTCAAGTTTATATACTGCATTTAAACATTCTGCAGTTTATTGTAACTATTTGGCACCAAATCTTACATGCAATAAACCAAATATGAACTTATACTGTTTCCTCATTTCTGCTGTTATATCTGTGCTAACCCCTAGCCTGTTCATGGCTTCTCCTTTCAGCTATTTGTGGTTTTAGAGACTTTTCTAAGTTTCCAGTAATGCTGAATAGCTGTTTAGAAAATTTCAAATTCTTCAAGGCCTTTTTTGAATTAGTTCTTCAAGAGACTATGCTTTGATGGTTCCAGCCACTTTCATATATATTATGTGGTAAAATAAAACACTAAATTTTTCTCATCTTTCATTTTTCGTACTAAAAATGCATGAAATTATTTTCTTTTTTCTTTTCTTCTTTTCTCCCCCCACGGTCCATTTTTTCTCATTACACCTGAATTCTACTTCAAGCCCTGCAACCCACTGTTATTTTTTTTGGTTTTTTTTCTTTTGATAAGATGGACCATATTTTCTTCAGTCTCATCTGGGGTTTTCAGAGAGAGAGGGACTATGTACAAGAATTTTCTAATATAAGAGAAAACTAAATTCTTTAAATCTTTTACTTGTACCTCCCAGAATGTTGATTGATAAAAAATAGTTCATAACTATGATAACACCTTCTCTTATTTATTTTCTTGTTGCACATCTAAACCCTTTCTGCCACTTGAATACCTGATATTACATTGGGGCTCAGACCTGTGCAGCGTTATAAAACAAATTCTATATTGTCCAGCAGCTTCCAAGAATATTTGGAACAATTTTTTGATTAAATAACATGATCCATTAAGCCCCTTTGTCTCTTCTTCCTCCAGATTTTGTCTTTTCTTCATATTCCTTTTTTTCCTTACATTTAAATTCTGTTTCATGTCTTCTTGTGTCTTCCATCAATCTTTCATTTTCTATTTTCTGTTCTAATATTTCACTGTCATATTTCCCATTTCACACTCCTTTTCTGTTTACCTTAAAATATCTCCTGAGATTTTTTAAATCTCTAATTTTAGTTTTCTTTCACTGTCCCATATCAACTAAAATTCTGGATGCCAGACCTTCTGCAGATGAAAAAAGAAAATATATTTTTCCTTCATTTCATAAGCATCTCCCCTGTGAGAGAGAAGAGTGAAGGGTGAGATGAGGAAAAGAGAAAGGCAAAAAGAAGTAAACTTTACTGCATTTAAATTTAGTAGTCAGAGGAAAACTCTGAAGGAAAGGTGGCACTGGGCTGATACCGATTGTAATGAAATTAGCCAGTGGAATCTTGTACCTTTCACAGACTAACCATGAACCACTTCTTTTCTCCCATTAATGCAAGGGAAGGGAAGTGCAATAGATTCAGTCCTTGACAGGGTTCTGATTAGAATTTACTGCAAAACTGACTCCAAAGCTCTCAGCAGCTTGGCAGATGACTCAAGGAAAACCGTGTGTGAAACCAGTGAGAAATAGCTACAGGAAATCTATATTAAGCCAGATAACATGACTAGGCTTTTAATGAAAATAGTGACTGGGTTCTGGCTGGGTTTTTTTCACTATATGTATGATTTTTGTAGGTTGAATTAGGATGAAAATGTAAATATATAGTGAATTACTTGCCTGGTTACTGGCCCTAATTTATGACAGCATCAATATATTTCAAAACTATGTTTCCTCTGACATTTAAATGAAATAAAATTCCTTCTGTTTTATATAAAAAAAATCATATTTGCCTTGTACTTAACCAAATTCTGCTCAGTTTAGGCCCATGTGCTATTAGAACTCAAGTGTACTTTGTAGATATCATTGAACTTTTTCTTTAAAATAGGAATGGCTTTGATGTTTTCAAAGTTGCTCAGGGAATTTGGATGAACAATTAACATTCACTTTCATGGGAGCTGGACAATGGTTTAATTTATCTTTATATTATGCTTTAAAAAGCTTCAGTGAATACATTTAGCTGTAATCTGTAAGAACAGGCATCTAACACAGTTCCCAACCCCACACATAATATTTAAGCCCCTATTGCACTTTGTGTACCCTCTTAGACACACATGGCTCATAACAGACACTTTTATTAAGAAATCTTTCCATGGGTCACTAAAGTAACTTTTACTTGATCATGATGTTTATCACTATTGATTGTTTAGTTTTTCTACTTAGTAGATGGATTATAAAGAACACCTAAAGGGGGTCACAAATTGTTTTTATATAGAATGATTGAAGTGTACTTACTCAGTCCATTTGGTAGTTAGCTATAACCAAAACACGTTAAGTGAATTTATGCAAACATGGTTTGCACTACTGGAAAAAATGAAAGGAAAAAGAAAAGAGAAGGGTTAGAATTATTCAATAAGCAGTAGGACCAATGATGTCTCTTTTCTTACAGACATCTTACATTATTCTGTGACTCTGTATTTTCCATATTCAGAGCATCTCTTCAAAACTGTCTTTTCTCTGTCAGTACTCTGAATTCTCTATTGGTTGGACTAGTCAGTACTCTGAATTCTCTATTGGTTGGACTAGAAGCACTTTATCTTTTTCTTCACTTCAAGCTGAACAGGTGCCTATCAGGGTGACATTAATTTTGTCAGAACACCAAATAGAGCAACATTTCCTATAGAGGAATTAGGTGGGTCTTGTTTATCTTTATATTAGTAGGAACTTTAAAAGATTGTCTCTTTGCTAAACATCACTGAAATTAGCCTGTAAGTTCTGTAACTATTGGGAATCTGAAGGAGTGCTGGTGAAAACATACAAATGTACAAGATTCATATTTCAGTGAGCAAAACAAAAAATCTCATTGTTATCAGAATTACTGCTGTATTTCTGAGTTTGTAACTCCAAAAGAATCCTCTAATATTATTTTAAAACATATTTGCATACTAAATCTGCTGATGCTTTAACATTTATAGTCATTATGTTGTAGTAGTTTTAACATTAATTTCTACTCCAAATAAATCAAATATATGTTACAAAATAAGAAAGGGGGAAACAAAATCCCTTTTTGGCAAGTTAAATTCAAAGTGTTTTCCAGGAATGGCCATCAGCCAGTCTCAAGTCTGTAGGAAAAGTTGCCCAAAGAACTCAAAGTTCCCTACAAGAATCACCAACAATGCTGATTAGGGCTTGCTTTCCTTCTACATTACAGTAAGCTGTGATGATCCACAGCCATTTTAGGACTAAGAGTTCCCAAATGGTCTCAGTTTAAATCATTTGCTATACTGAGCAAAATGCTACTGCCTTTATTAAAACAGATCAGTCATGCTTGCCACAAGTAGAGATAGCCCAAAAGGAAATAAGGGGGAAAATTAAAGAAGAAAAACATGCTAAATCTTAAAATATTCTGACTAATTTCTTTGTTGTTTTTCTTTCTTTGAAGTCTTTCCTCAGAAACAAGGCAAATATTGGTTTACAATATATGATAAATTGTGAGAATCTATAAATATGGTCACACACTAAGCATGATGGAATTTACTGCTGCTGCACTGCCTGTCTCAGACGCACAGTAGGTTGCCCACTTCTCAGCACAGAGCAGTTACATTTTCTCAGTTGGGAGCACAACATTATATGCAAGACTACATTTCTCAGAAGTCCATTTCCTAGATTTAGACACTGTGGACCTCATCACTTCTGTATTAAGAACACATGATAAGGAGTAACATGGCCATGACCATCCAAATCCCCCCTTTTTATCAGTAATGTTGACTATCTCACTGCTAAAAATGTCAAATAGAGCAGCAACAACAGGAACCGTCATTTACTTTTGGAGGAAGGTGACATTTCTACTCTTTTGGTACATTAGCTCCTTTTGAAATGCCACAGATCATGCACAGAATGGGTGAAATTTAATAAAAAAATTACTTATGCAAAATAGAACATAAAAAAGACAGAGAAGGCTACAGTTGGAAGTTAAAAGAAGTTAACATATACATATCATGATTGGGAAGCATCAAATAAAATAAAAAACCAACAACAAAAATAGGTTTCCTCTGGGAGACATAGAAACAAATGGCAATACTTTAGTCAGACCAATTCTATTCAAGGGGGATAAAACAGGGAATAACTTCATGGGTGGTCAAGATACAAAGACCTGTCCTTCAGTCCAACAAATGGCCAAGAATCCTAAACAGGAAAGCATAGTAGAAAATAAACAACTTGTGAATGTGAGCAGAAGCAGCTGGAATCAGGCTGTTCCCAACCCTTTAATAAATCCATGATGTAAAGGGCTCAGAGGAATAAATCTCTAAAGCAGGGGTGATCAGTACATGGTTAATACTTGAATTACCAAGGTGCCACATAACAATTTAAGGCACAGCAAGCAAGCATGGGCAGTTTAGGACACTGAGAATAGGGGCAAGTTGAGGAGCATGTGGAAAAAGAATGACCCCAATATTGTTAGCTTTCCTGGAATGACTGAGAGGTTCAGAGGAAACTAAAACTACCAGGACTACTCACACTGCTACAAAAACACCAGCCAATTGATGAGAAATACCCCTTTTACCTTACTGGCAGTCAAAGAGACCTACTGGGGTTGAGTGTCTCTTGATACTCATGGAATAAGATCTGGAGTTTTTAAAATTCTTTTTTCATTTGTCTAAAATAAATTAGAAATCAATTCATTATATTTTATTTTTTAAAAATAGAAAAGTCTATGCTTTCAAAAGCTGTTGGAGTTTAAGGGTTTTGCATGGTGTTTGCTACAGGGTAATATCATGGGTTTATGTCTACCATAAATGACTCACAATTAAAGCTCCATCATATGAAGGCATAAAGTGGTCCCTCTAAGTGATGTCATAACACATTTCCAGTACCTTCCCTCATCATAAATTAGGAGGTTTCATTCTGGTAGAGCTTGGGAATAAGCAGTAATGAGGAAGATCTGACTCTTCCCACTGCCAGTCCCAAACCAGCCTGAGATTAAGAAAAAACCCTTTGGCACCTGTTCTATAAACACTGGTCCTGTGACTGAAATTAGGGCCACCTGTATGAACTGAAGCAAAATTAAACTCTTGATAGGTGTTTGATTTCTTGACAAATGTCATTAAAATGTTTTACAAATACTTAATAAGGGGCTTGTGAGCTCTAATTTAGCATTAGAAAGAAATTACTTGGCATGGAAAATTTATTCATGCAGCTATATGTTAAGAGGACAAGACTCACAGATGAACCTGGAAATATATGGGTCCAATGTGAATTGGAGTCTGTGTGTCCATCCTCTATCACTACTTCATAAAGTAGCAACTTTAGAAAATATCACTTAGAGAACTCACTCAGAAATGGACATTTCTACATGCCTGCAATGATGCCTAGAAAAAAAGAAATGAAAAAGCAACAGAGTACTTTGTGTAGAATATTAGGTGCAACATTCATCCAGTCCATCTGTAGTAACTTTCAGTTACTGTAATCAGTCTATCAATCCCACTGTAATTCAGACACTGTTTTTATTGGAAGAAGAAAGATTATTAAAGTTAACATTACATAAACCATTATTAGCACTTTCAAAGGATGGAGGAACTTAAAATTATTTAAAATATTGATAATGAGTAAGGAAGTTTTATTTAATTGTGGTAAAATAGAAAAATGAAGAACTGCAAATATAATAAAATCACAGAATATGTTGAGTTGGAAGGGACACATCAGGATCACTGAGCCCAACTCCCATGCACAGCAGTCACACCATGTCCCTGAGAGCACTGTTCAAACACTTCAGCTCTGTCAGGCTGGTGCTGTGATCACTGCCCTGGGGAGCTGTTCCAGTGCCCAACAACCCCCTGGCCAAAGAACGTTTTTCTCATATCCAGCCTAAACCTCCCCTGAGATAATTTCAGGAAATTCCCTCAGGTCCTGTCAGTGAGGTCACAAGAGGAAAGAGATCAGTGCCTGCCCCTCCTCTTCCCCTCAGAAAGAAGATGTAACTTCACAAAACAGAGGAAGTCTCCTCTTCTCCAGGCTAAACAAAGTGACCTCAGCTTCTCCTCACACATCTTCTCTTACAGACCCTTCACTATCCTTGTGTCTTTCCTTTGGATGCCTCTAAGAACATAATATTTTTAGTAATTCTCTTTTCTAGCTAGATTAAAGAGTCACAGTCAAATGGAGGTGAGGGCTTCATTTATTTGAATTATTCTAATTCAAAAAACAACCTTTAATGTCAAGATGTTCATATTTGTACTGTAGCTCTGGCCAGAAGTAAAAAGCAAAGTGGGAAAGTGAAAAACAAGTCAGTGAGGTACAAAACTCTTGAAATCTGTGGAGAAATTAGGGGAAAACTGTAAGCTTTAAGTGGCAATTTAGATTCTGCCCTTATTTTAGTTAAAGCTGTTCAGCCATCTGATAATGGAAAGTGATGTTTTCAGGATGAATAGAAGAACATACCTGCAAGGAAAAATTCTGACTTTTTTGTAATACTGAGAAACATTTTATGAGTGATTAGGGTTCAGTTAGTAACTATTCAAGCTAGGCTTTTTGGTTAACTGAAGCAGATTGACAATTTGAGTTTCTCAGAAATGCAGCTGGACAAGGTCAGTACATCTCTATTTTTCAGCCAGGCAGTCAGGTAGAAAATTAGCCAACTGAACTCCATAACTCCATCTGTATTTTAAATTTTTTTTCCCACTTCCTTTTAAATTTTTTCCCCCTTCTCTCCTAGTGGTATTTGTGGATGAGCTTTCAGCTTACTTTTACTATTCTTTCACTTTCAGTGTTTCTCTGTAGGCTGGTATTGTTCTACCATAGCATTGCACGAGCTCTTTGCTTCTGTGCTTTTTGCACTACTGTTATAGACTTTAAATTGAAGCCATTAAGCTGTTGTGCAATTTTTAGACATATGACCACCAATGTAAAGGTCAAGTCACCCATTTCTGAGATAAACTGCTGAGTTATAATTTATTGAGTATAAGCCTATGTAGATCTTGCTTGATATTCTTCAGTGGGAAACATCCCTACATTGACTGAAAGTGTGAAGTTAGATGAATTTAAATATATCAGCCATAAATAGAAAAAAGACTTTCTTTTTCTGGCCCTATACTGGGACAAGAATATATGATATACAGCAGTGACATGACTCATGTGAGACTGAGAAATTGAAGTATAGTTCCTGATTTAAACAGAAAAAGACATTGAATCATTATGTCCCACGGGAATTTTCTAACTATTTTGAGTAACTGCCATTTTGTGGTTCTTAATAATTTTCTCTCTCCTACTTTTCTGTTTCTCCTGCCTCGTAACAAAGAATCAAATTTTTCCTTAAATGTCATATTTAGTATGGAAACCTTGGTGCTAAGGATGTTAATATCTCCACTCATAGATAGGCAATCAGACATCATGCTTTAAGCAGTTCTTACTTTAAGTACCCACTCCTCTGCAAAGGGATATTGCAAATGGATATTTCCCAATGGAAATGATCAGGACAGACTTGGAGGATCTGGAGCAAGTCCAGAGAAAGGCAACAGAGCTGGTGAAGGGTCTGGAGGACAAGTCCCATGAGGAGCGGCTGGAGGAGCTGGGGATTTTCAGCCTGGAGNGGGAAGAGGTGAAGTCACCATCCCTGGAAGAGGTTAAAGGGTAGCAGCTGTCCTGGATTAAGGGTTAGACATTGTGATCTTAGGGGTCTTTTCCAACAGAAATGGTTCTGTGATTTTAAAGTTAATGTAGGGATAATATCTTCTGTCTTCAGCATATGGTGCCATAGAATCCTTCAATAATAAACTTTATATTAGTTATCAGCGGCTTCTTAAGAATCTGCACATAGGTAGCCTCGTCTATTTCTCTAGCAACACTCTCCATTTGGACTTCTTTTTAATGGATTATGTAATTCTTTCTCTTCATAATCTTCAAATATCCATAATGAATGATGGAAAATCATGAAATATCACTAAATCACCACCCATTCCTTAGGTCCAGTTCAGAAAATAACATTGAACAGAGAATAAGTATTAAATACAGAGAATGCACCAGTAGTAATCAAATGAATCACTTCACAATTTATCATAAGGATATCAATAGTACAAAAGATATTATTTTTCTGGTAATATGGAATATTTTAGTGACCCAAATTTTTTTTTTTGGTGTGTACCTCTTATGAAGGAGAGAAATTAACACCATATTTAATAAATGCAATAAAACCCTATACAACATAATGGTAACAGTTTCTCACTACCATTTTAGGGAGAAGGAACTTGCTACTTTAATTTAAATTGAAACACATTTTTAAAGTTCCTGATCCCTAATATTGAAGTTGTAATTGTTCTACTT